>JAODUP010000967.1:20000-139452 GCA_025642065.1 Paralvinella palmiformis | reverse complement strand
CTTTCTAGATAAGGCAAGATATAAAAATAAAGTATTATAATGTATGATTTGCACACACACACACACACACACACAATACGCACATGCATCCACCCACGCACGTACACACATATTCAGTCACTCACTTACTTACTCACTCACTCAAATCCTCACATACACAATAAACAAGCCATACCTTTGTTACAAGTGTAATTGATCCTCATATAATTAGCTGACGTAAAGCCGTTACAATTAACCTCTTGGTGTGAGCTATCACTACATGTATACAAGTAACACACGGCTAACCCAGAAAAGTTCTTTGACGGTTCATGAATCTCCTTTTCACATTTCTCGTCAGTAACACTACAACCAATACGCGACCAGATAATATTTATTACTGTATCATTATAACAGGTGATGTTATTTATATCACAATAACCTCCTTCTTGGTAACAATGATGATAAATACCATATTCGTCCGCAACAGTTGCTGTAAAAAAATTAATAGATTGAAAATACATTTTAACCATATTAAAATGACTGCACAATACATTTCCTAATATTGTTCTGTAATATACTCCAACGACCAATAATTCAATATTTCATAACTCACCCCATTCACATAATAACATGTAACTAGAGTGTATTGACATGACCATTTTACTCTCAGGCACAATGCATTTTTAGTCTATTGCGTGTGTACGTGTGAGTGTGTGTGTGTGTGTGTGTGTGTATGCGCGTGTGTGTGTGTGTGTGTTTAAAGAAAATAATAAATAAGCACACACACGCACTCATCAAAACACAACACATGCACACGCATATATATATATATATATATATATATATATATATATATATATATATATATGAGTAGACAAAATCAGAGATGTGCTGATAAATAGAAAACCTGATTACTGATACATATAGTATAAAGCACTTACCTGGGTTTATTGACAAGATCAGAATGATTATACAAGGTGTAATATATACTTTAAAACTCCCTCCTCCTCTGATTTTGTTAGTCATGTTCTGTATTGAAAACTCAGGGTTAGATTTCAAAACATTCAAGTTGCAATTATATTTATCAACAATCACGCTACAAACTAGACGTCACCTTATTTCATATGATATAAACAAGTCAGACAAACGTTATTACCATCTTGGGGTCGTAAGGCAAGCAACTGATCCTTTGTATAATTCATTATAATTATAGAAAGAAATTAAAATAGACACAAGCAAAATCCTGGTACTTACGGTAAACACTGGAGTAGGCGATAATATAGGGCGTCAAATGATCAGTTAGAAAGAAAATGCAAGAAATACAAAATAACTAAATATAATCAATTTATACTAATATAAATTACATCTATATTACATAATATGTAAAATACAACAGTTTCACTGGTGTGACTTATCTAATAGCTGAACTATCCGAGAACAGTTTTTCGGTGCCATTACATCGAGACCCGGTCATCATATTGGTGGGCATCATATGGGTGGTCACGTAGCTCGATGCCGAATATTAAGATTGTATCAACGATGTAGGCGTTCCTGATATTTCGGTATTCGTGCATGCGTGAATTATGAATACGTGTATATTAATAATAATAATAATAATAATAATAATAATAATAATAATAATAATAATAATAATAATGTTTTCATGATATTTAATAATAATAGAGATAACATTAATACCCACTTAACATCATGCATGTTCTTGAGAGTTACCTTTATACTCAACTTTATTGTCCGTGTCAAGGTATATTTATTAGTCACTGATTATATTAATAAACTCGGTGTTAATGAAGATGATCTTAAGACGAGAACGAGATCTCAAGAGTTAACACAATATTGAAATGCTATAAAAACAATATCGTTATCACAAAGACTGCTGATAAAAATATAAAAGTATTAACAGTTCAAATAAACTATCAGTGTAAACTATCACTTCTGTTTGTTGTTATTTTCTAGTAGTAAATAGACTTCTTTAAGTCTCTTCTAAAAACACACCTATTTAAGGTCGCTTTCACAGATAAATAATTATTATCTTTTAAATCATTACAGGGTTTTTAAGACTGCTGATAAAAATATAAAAGTATTAACAGTTCAAATAATCTATCAGTGTAAACTATCACTTCTGTTTGTTGTTATTTTCTAGTAGTGTACAAATCATTTCGTCATCAATTATTATAGTTCAGTAAGATATCATCAATGATAATCAAGCCAACAAGACTTACAAGATATAACATCAAAATATATTGAACGCACTAAGTATTATGAATAAGTGAAATGCCAATGTTAGCTTTAGTATAGGTGATAAACGATATATTGCACGCCAAGAAAACAATTACAAAACTATTTTCATTATCATAATTAATAATTATATTATTTTGATTTACCAGATTTGATGTAACAAATATTTATTAGAGCAGCATTTTAAGTATACGGACCAAATATCGTGTTACTATCTAACATAGTTGGTACACCTAAACGCTGAAACGCATGACATTCGCCACACGGAAATGCATAAATATAGAAATAAGATAAGCCAGCCAAAACAGACATATGCAAATGCTTAATACTACACACGCAAGTGAGTATGCGAGCAATGTTGCCGCGTCGAAATATTAAACAAAGCATATTTAATGTTATGAATTAAAAGATACCTATATATGACATAGTTCATCGTCATGGTATGGCAAAATGTTGTATTCGGATGCGACACGTTATGATAGGCCTACTATCTCCTATGATACATTACACTCTTTGCATCACTTAGGGTTGTTGCGCTTATGCTGTAAAAGTGGTATGAGCGTGTCCGTGTTGATGTGGCAATGCTATATATACAATTTTCGGACAACGCTAAACGTTCTCTCTCACAGTCAGCATTCCTGTGTGCAAGCTGAGAACAGCGACCATTACTTGTTCGGGTGCGGAGAACCGCATCTGTCCCATTGCCGTATCCCATTATTTTCAGGTAGATGAACAATTGTGACCTACCATAGTTCATCGCATTTGGTTGGATTATTCTAGCACAATCAAGTCATTTACCACTCTGTCGTCATATGGAAAATATTTTCACAATTAATAGACTGTCAATTTATAAACAAAATCCGAAGGCAAATTCTGTTAATTTAGGGCATACCATTTGTATGGGTGTTGACGGGTGCTTAACTCAAATCTACTGTATGCCCAGCTCAATTATAGCCGATAATGCTTCAAAATTGAGAAAGATGGCCGCCACCGCCGGGCTGAAATGTATTTATGTACATATAAGTTTGACTAAATAAGGCAGAATCTTTAATGAAATGTGGTTTTGTAGGTTTTAATCTATCGCGAATTCAATGCTATATTCAGCTATTGTCAAGAAGCTGCTTGAAACTCATATTTATTGTAAAAATGGTCGGGCTTTTTTTTAACATTGAATAATTCGTTGACCAGAAATAATACACACGTTCTATCCCTCTAATTGGATAGTTGATTGAAGATACTAAAATTAGTTGATCCACAAAATTAGTTCAAATTGCACTAACTTGTAGCCTTGTTTATGTTCACTGGCGCGTGCATTAACTTAATTGGCTGCTTGTTATCAGACTACTGGCCAATCAGGAACGTTTGGAGTTGGAGTTAAAACGATGGTGTCAGAAATAAGTCATGCACGATTGCTGATTGTGTGAATAGTCAGGGCTTAACCATGTGAAAACAACACGAGTTAATCTAAAATGCCTGTTTATATGACTTATAATATATATAATTTATTTCGTAATTACATAGAATGCAATGCATTTTATAATAGCGGCAGCATCTGAAGCAGTTTCAACACATTCTTACATTCATGTTCATAGAGCCTTACATACCAAACCATCTCTCTGGCATGATATAACATGGTAAATAATCAAATATCTTGTGTAATCGTGAGAGTAATCGCTGATTACCATTACATTCACAGTGTAATTGATTACTGTTACATTGAAGCTGGAAATGGTGATTACAATTACTTGATGTCATTTAATCGATTAAAATCGATTCCGGTTAAAATCAATTATGATTACCGATTACGATTACCCCCACCCTGATTTGAAGCACGGTTTTTTTTCTTCACATTTTGTTATTGTTACATAGATGGTCATCTCTGTATAGGATTAAACAAATAAGCCTAGATCCATGCAGTTGGTGACTCATTTAGGTAACATGGACACATTTGCATTTGCCATATTAACTCCCCTAAAATATGATCCTTCAAAGAAAATATAATTCCTAATGTTTGTACCACATAATGTTTACAATTAAGTTATAATTATTGATATAATATCACTTGGTGTCTAATGTGAAATGTAACATAGACTATTTAATTATCTGCCAATTAATTTAGCAAGATACATCTGAATTAAGTTGATTATTTGAAGCTACAAAATAACTTTTAGCCAACAAATACTTCCTTGTTGAGTCTTAAACAGGTTAAAAGCATAAACACGTAACATGAACATGTCAGTGAAAAGTGTCTATTTCAAGTAGGAAATTGTCTAATTACAGCCAATAAAGGAATCAAACATTGTACGTGTTATTGGGTATTTCATTCGTGAAAATCTGGGGGGAGTGTTTATTATGGAAAATGTATAAATAAAAAAGAAAATATTACTTTATTTTGTGCAACTTGCCTCAGCAGTATGTTATTTTTATTTATTTATTCCCTATAATCAATCCACAAATATTCATGAACAAACTGCCTATGAACACATTTGTATTCCTTTATTGGCTGTAATTAGCCCATCTTCATCACTTTATTTTCAAATTCCATATCATTGTATGTTTTTATTCATCGACCAAATTAGTTGTAATTTTGATAGAACGTAGAACTGGTATTATTTGAATTGCTTTGAAATATACATATTAATGTTATAACTTGTGAACGGCCTATGACTGTAGAAGTTGAGTGTTTTGTCATATCTGTTCCACCAGATGTAAGCTGACATAGAGAATGCTTTCATGCATTAATAAATAAGTATTGCCCAAAGTGCCAAAGTTTCAGTTATAGAGACATGAAGGCAAGAACTGAACTCGCACTACTTAATCATAACAGTAATGTTGCTAGACCTCAATCCAGTACAAAAGATGGAAACTTGAGGTACAATATTGTTTTTCCAACGATATCAAAACAGGGGCTGGCTAAGCGGCCTTTCGTCAAAGCATTATGAATCTACAGCGTGATGTGTATCAATTATGTCCTGATCCAGACATATGACTGCACATCTCTGGGCATTTGTAATACAAACCTTAAGCTGTTTCTCTTTTTTGTAACGCATGATAATACACAATAACATTGACATTCTATAACCGTAGGCATTAAAATGCATTGCTCACATAAACACCACTCTGAAACATCAGCTGACAGCTAACAGCTCCCACACGATGTTGACAAAATGACAAATGAATTTATTTCCAATTTACTTTCCAATAAACTTGATTCTATCCCTAAATATCTGTCTTCACACACTAATTGTTCCAATTACTAAGATAATAAATTTATCACTAAGCTCCAAAGTGTTCTCCTTTTAAACATGCCCATGTAATCCCTCTTCTTAAGAAATTATCTTTACCAGTCAATGGCTTAAATAGTCATATACCTATTTCTAATCTATCATTCATATCTAAAGTATTAGAAAAATCCGTATCCTGTAGTTTGCACGTGCACTCAAACTGTAATCACTTGTCTGCATACAAACAATTTCACTGTACAGACACCGCTCTACTAAAAGTACATAACGAAATAGCACTAAATATGGACAGAGGAAAAAGTCACAGCACTAACACTTTTAGATTTATCTGCAGTTTTTGACAAGATAGATCTGGTCATGTAGATTGCCTCTCTGATTGGAATGGCATATCAGGCACAACCCTTACCTGGGTCCGCTCATTCTTAATAAATAGGTTTCAATCAATAAGCATAAGAAAATGTTTTTCAAGGCCTGTGCCTTTCTTTTGCGGTGTTCCCCAAGGTTCTTGTCTTGGACCACTATTGTTTACTCTGTATATCAACTTTTAAGCTCACTTATTTACATCCATATATTAGACTATCTTTTATATGCAGATGACACCCAAGTATACATATTTGTATCTACAACAGACACTGATCTTTCACTTAAACACATGATGCTGTCTCAGTGATATATCTGGCTTGATGACAAACAATAAACTTAGGCTCAATGCTAACAAAACAGATTTCATCATAATAGGTACATCCAGACAACGCAGCAAATTTACTCATTTCTGCCCTACCAACATCCTTAGTCATGGCATCACACCATCAGATACTCTACGTAAATTTGCCTATCAAACTCTTTCTTCTGGAGAACCTTCATATCTATTTTCCACGCTTTCTTTAGCACCCAATCCCAGAGAACTTCGTTTATCTGATTTTCACTTGTTGTCTATCTATTCCCAGGATTAAAACTCATACTGGAACTCGAGATTTTTCAGTTGTTGTCCCTAGTCTTTGGAATTCACTCTCTGAACAAGTTAAGTCATCAAATAGCATAGACTCTTTCCGTCAACATTTGAAAATTCACCTTTTCAGACCTTTCCTAAGTTACCTTTCATAGTTACCTCGTACCCTGACTATGAGGTTGTCCAACCTCTGTACTAGGTGCGCAACTGAGCTCGATTCTTTTCGAGGATATTGACGCTATAGGAGTTTTGTAATTATTATTATTAATATTATATATATATATATATATATATATATATATCGATTTATCTATCTGTATATTTATCTTTTTATTAATCTATCTTCCTTCTACCTACGACCCATTTTGTGTCATATGTAATGATTTTATCTCCGCCAACTGCATTAAAACATTTAATGGAATAATGGCAAATACAGACTTCACTGGCATGATAATGAATATTATTAATGACTTTTCAGGCTTAGGGGGAACAAATTGGAAAAAAATATAACTTAAGAGTAAAATCGGGATAAATACATATACAAGAGGTTTGGCAAATGGGATAATTATTCCCATAGAATAATGATAAACTAAATGACATTTATTTGCAACCGGCAATGGACAATGATCAAATTCATTATTTGCTTTATGCAATTTTATATTTACGATACCTATGATAGTAAATACAGATTTGGTAATGTAACATATGATAGACATAACAATAATAAGGAAACGATACAAAAGACCTATCTATTAATAAACCTTGAACATATCTAACATTTCTGAGCTAAAGATCGGTCTGTGGGCCAAAGCCAATCGACCTTTCGTAATTGGCAAATGTGTCATGCTTACAGGGAGAGGGGTATCTTTGGCTACGTTCTGAAAGCAAAATACATACAAATATTATCATTTGACAACACGGCTTGTAGTAAAGAAAGGTGTTGTGTTCCTTAATTGAGAAACTAATACATATATAAAATGACTATTTTGGCACCACAATTTACATTCTAAAGGATTTCATGTGTTGAGACTCTACAACCAAAACTAGACTTGCCATTTTGGCTAAGTTAAATATCTTTATTGTACATACGAATATATATGCTTTATTTTTAATTATAATATCTACCAATATATATATATATATATATATATATATATATATATATATATATATATATATATATATTTTTGTTTTCTTGTCAGATAGTGGACAGTTGGTCAGAATTCTATAAGATTTATTCGCATTGCGAAAACCTGAGCCAGGTACGTACAAACATGCCAGAATACAAGTCAGGAAATGCCAAAGAAGTCTGTATTAATTGTTTGAAAGTTATCGGGAAAGTATTGGAGGCATTGCAAACGAGATTTGTAGACATTCCTGGTATAGTGGAGACTTGTAAAGTGATAAACTTGTCCATAATACCAAATGATAAAGCTGAAGCAGATGATGATTAACCTTAGAAGATAATATTCGTGTTATATTTACATTTCTTATTCAGTTGCTCAGTTGCATGTGTTTTAATAATTTAACCTGATATTCCATTCTACAGATTATACTCTATTCCAGGAGGTGTTCGTTGTTAAAGTTGCCTATATTTTGTATAGTCATGTTGCTGATATCGATGAATTAGTACATCTTACTTCGTGCTCTATATATGTAAGCTATTAAACATATAGGCTTTTATTTGAGATACAAGTCTTTAGTGGTAATTAAATTCGTAACATAAGTTTAAATGGGAGATCTCTTATATAACATACACGTAATGGAACATGCAAATTTTTAAATTATTATATTCGATTAGAGTTCATAACATTTAGATAAAAGAAACAAAATATTTCCATCATATGAAGACGATGACATAGCACGACTTGTTGGTTACTTTGATACAACATTGATTATGGCAGACGTTGATAGCAAGGTCCTCGATATCGAATAAACCAGATTTCAAACAATTGTGTACACCAGTTTAGTTGCTCTGGATTCAGTAATTTTAATATTGGCACATATGTTTGGATTATACTGAAATAAAACAATTCTTTGAATTATTTTATCTTACAGAGTAATTTTATTTACAATGTAATCAGGAAATATTGACAAGCCGACAAACATCTGCGATGTAATGACGTTTTTAACGCATACATAAAGTTATTATAATCCTGTACCTATATTCTTTTTTAATTTCTAAAACAGTATTTCTTATTATTTTACTGCATTTTGCTGTATGTTAATATTAAACATCTGAGAATGCCTCGAGTACTATTGTAATGTTTCATTATTATTATGTTTGGTTTGCTTACTTTACCAAACGTGTTAGCACTACTTGACCTCATCCTCATCATACCAATATCCTCAGCAGATGCAGAAAGAGGGTTAAGTCAAGTGAAGCGCGCAGTGACTGATTCGAGGTCAAAGCTCACATCAACATCTCTCAGTGATTCTGTTGGAGTTCCCTGCTATGCCAAAACAATTGTGCAGAGAGAAATGTGTGGACCAATATAATTTTAAAGTTAATAATCACGGATGATGTCGGAACTGGTGATGATACAACTCAAGATATCGGGACTGATGATTGTGCCATGTTGTAACCTGATGTGGAGGAGCGTGGAGATGACGGATGTTCTAATAGTGATGTCTCTAGTTGTGATCATTATGACTGATCCAATGATAAACTTGACGTAAGAGACTTAACTGACAAGGCATATCACATACTTCAAACACTGCTATAGTTGTATGACTCACGATATTTCAGATCATAAATAAAATGTCATTGTATTGTGTCTGATTATGTATAAGATGTAAATCCCAGCTACATCTGATAATACATTCAACAAATTAACAGAGACAAACGTTGTCAGGGTTTATGTTGAATTCATGACTTTTAGCTAAAATGTGTTATATTTCATTGTTTTTCATGTCAGTTTTTCAAATAAATGATCAATATTTTACTCCCTCAGTTTTTAATTGGCCTTCATTTTCATCTGGGAATCAAGAACTTATTATTGGTCATGATAAAGAAAATAACATCACTACAGACATGTGGTAACAGATACTGTTCATCAATATAAATACTAGGCTATAAGTTTTAAATCTCCCAATATCAGAAGAACATGAAAACAATGAGAACTGGAGATGATAAACCTGTTAATTATGAACCATTAACAATGCACATCAGAAGGCTACCAAATTTTAAATGTTGTTATTTTACCTTTTAGATGATAAGATTCCACACACGTATCACATGCATGGACGGGTAAAATCTTAAATTAGGTGTACTAACTCACTAGTACCGAATGAAGGTTTCAAATAATTATATTTTCGAGTATTTACCATTCTGTAAGCTGTACTGTTTTAAATTATCTGAACACGATTGATCCCATAATCAGATGTGGCATATAATAGGCAGGTCCAATGGTCTATTATAGATTTAGCAAACGTGGGGAGCATTATATCAAATGTTTCTTAGAAGTCTTCCAGACAGTGGCTGTTGTTAAAATAATAGCAGATATATGGGATAATGAATGATTCAACCGTGTGTGATGCGTATGTTTTAAACATGATATAATGAACCGAAGTAGATAATATTGTTTTACTGTCAATTAGATTTTAGCAGTCTAAAATGTATCGATTTTTTGGACATACAGGTGACGTTAACACTCAATAGATGTTAATTGTAATCAAGATGGTATGTTTTAATTGCGAATATCAAACATCCAAGAACTGACCCTTGTGTGGTATGATATTTCCACGTTTGATACATTAGACAGAAAACATGGACTAACAATTACTCGAAACATTGTTCTAAGTAAGACTGAAATTACTGAAGCGCTTTCCCTAACAAATAACTTATATGTTCTAATCGGATGAAAAGCACAATATTGTCATCAGATTAAATACATGGATTAGGTAAAGTAGTACTCAATAGATATCTAATCAATATATATATCATAACATTAATATGTCTTCTCCGAACCGAAGTGATTTCAGTGTTGTAAACAATTTTATATGCCGACAATTATAAATGTATTTAGAGGTACCTGCACATCTGAAAGGTTCTTCAATATACTACCAGCTACCCCAATCAATTAATAAAGATACTCCAACGCTTCTATAAATAAAAAGAGATCGTAATATCAGCAAGAAAAATATTTTTCTTAATCGATCTGTTTTTCATATAAGGAGTAACCTTGCCTAAAAGGGGAAGTTTTTGTTAAGATACAGCAATGATAGTAAGGAAGTAATCAAACAGCATGACACACACAGACAAACCATCCACAATATATTCAGGTTCGATGTGAGATCGTAATGTAAGATCGCAATATCTTCATGACAACCTTGACTTCCTTTTATAAAGATCGGCATCGGGCTTTGTCTTCCAATATATGAATTATGGACTTTTTGGTGTTTTATCCAAAAGCAAAAAGTAGGGAAACAAGAAATCAAATATAGTAACCATTTTCACACCTTTGTGTGATCTGTATAATAAATAGAAATTATTTTAGTAGGTCCAAAATTAGTTTAGCAATAATCTATTTTAGGCAGAAATATCATAATATCCAAATAAAGCAAAGCAATAGGTAATATGAGTTAATTAAGAAACACTTGAGTGTATATATTTCTCCAATTTAGTTACTAAATGTAGAAGGCATTGAATGTTGCTATTTATCACATTTTGACAGAAGAACAACAACCACCACCTATTACGTTATACTAGACGAAGAAAACGTTAATAAATATAATGATAACTTGCCACTGTGGTATTGCAAAGCAATACACTACCACCTGCGTCATCGGTGAAATTTAATATTAAATCTAATAATGACCACTGCTTTTTAATGATTTAAAATGCCTCTGAAAATGTTCTCTCACCTGATATATTAAAGTGATTGCCTTTCCATAGTCTTGGCTTTGAATTAAGCCAACAATTAATTTCATGTTTACCCTAATATTTATACCATGCCATGGCTGTGTTATTATTCGTAAAATATTAGCAAATTTGTTGCAGGTGTGAAAGTAATTTCCAGTTTTGCTGGGCTTCTATGATGTCAAAACGATTTTTAGATTTCCAGTTCAGATTACAAAAACGTAGATAACAGTATTTTAGCATAATTTGTATTATCAGTTACATGTCATTACCAACAACAAACAAGATACTCCCATGGCCTTAGGAGGAGATTTGGCTAAAATATGGCTTACATTACCAGGATAAGGTTATAAATACATCTCTCTCCCCCTCTCTATCTATCTATCTATCTATCTATCTATCTATCTATCTATCTATCTATCTATCTCTCTCTCTCTCTCTCTCTCTCTCTCTCTCTCTCTCTCTCTCTCTCTCTCTCTCTCTCTTCTCTCTCTCTCTCTCTCTCTCTCTCTCTTCTCTCTCTTTGTGTGTGTGTGTGTGTGTGTGTGTGTGTGTGTGTGTGTGTGTGTGTTTTAGGGTACATATAAAGAGGCAACAGGCACAGAGCATCAACATATCTAAACATCCTTCGAAACCTACCTCCATAAATCTAAATACAAATACAACTATACATACATTAATCTAAAAATAAAATGTTCCATACCTCCACATATTGATAGATGTGTGCGTATACCTAAGCATGTGTCTGGTCTACTCATCAGCCTGTGGGAACCAGCTAATTCGCTTTTCGTACGCGACAAATATGTCACGCCCATAGCAAAGCGGCTACATGCAGGCTACGTACAAAAGGCGGAAGCACGTAAAAACATACAATTTGATACCACAGCTCGCAACAAACAACACGTGCGTGTGGTTCAATGGTGACTTGCTACATACATATCATAAACTATTTTGACACCACAGTTTACATTCAACAGTAATTTTCTGTGGTCCAAAAGAAACCTGTATATAAAACATTTCGACACCTCAGATGCTGACCTCAGCTTTATTCTGGGTTCGAATAACTGAATAAATCCTACCTATATGAACCATGTATCAATACACGTCCGACTGGTCTGGCGTCGAAGTTCTTCTCTAACCTAAGTGAAAATCTAAGCCTTTTATATACCCTCAGCGTGTTAACAAACATTACAGTTTGTTCATAACAAAGAGAATATACACTAACTCAGTATGGACTCACTGAAGCGATTTAACTAAAATAAAAACAAAGTAGCAATACTGCACAATGGATTATTACTGGACTAGAACGAAATATCGTCTCAAACCTGAGTAAATACTATGATTTACTCGAACCTAACAGGCTAACCCTCATACGTTTCCGTTCATCACTAAGGGAACGTTCATTCACGCTTAATTTAGCGTCCCTAAGTATATGCAGTTAGGTGTGGTGGGATCTAAATTAAAGCGCCTATCCATTTGATCTATTTGACCCATGGTCGAGAACAGCGGATTTCAGGCAGATCTCCGATACTGCGAATGACACGTCGGGATTATAATAGCTATACATTTAACAAATTTCCTATATCAGTGTAATCTAATTACTCATAACATGGGAAAAAACTCTGTCCGCAGCTTAATACCCATGGAGATGCCTGCCGGAGTAACAAACGACTCCAGGAGTATAAATCCATTAAACAGCGTTGTATGAATTAATAGGTCGTTTCGCCAGACCACATAAGAGGACAACAATATAGATTCTACATTATACATAACAAAGCTAATAGACTCAAACATGTTGTAATAACGACATAACTTTCTTACATTAGTGTAATAAGGAATCTGGATGGAAATAGATAAGATGTCTGGCACGGGCAATGTGCGTTTTAAGGTACATAGTAAGAGGCAACAGGCACAGAGCATCAACATATCTAAACATCCTTCGAAACCTACCTCCATAAATCTAAATACAAATACAACTATACATACATTAATCTAAAAATAAAATGTTCCATACCTCCACATATTGATAAATGTGTGCGTATACCTAAGCATGTGTCTGGTCTACTCATCAGCCTGTGGGAACCAGCTAATTCGCTTTTCGTACGCGACAAATATGTCACGCCCATAGGAAAGCGGCTACATGCAGGCTACGTACAAAAAGCGGAAGCACGTAAAAACATACCATTTGATACCACAGCTCGCAACAAACAACACGTGCGTGTGGTTCAATGGTGACTTGCTACATACATATCTTTAGGTTGTTGATCCTGAATGGAAATAGATGCCGAATATTATAATTTAATCAACGATATTGGGGTTTCTGATATATGCGTGTTCACGCACGCGTGAAATCAGGAATGCGTCGATGTTTCATGACTCGTAAAAATAATAATAATAATAATATAATAATAATAATCATAGTCATCATCATCATAGTAAGATTAATGTTGTTGTGATGCTGAGTCTATATGAATACCGATTTAACCTTGTACTTGTTTTAGGGTATTACCTTGTCCAGGTATATTTATTTTTAAATGAAGATCAAAACCTCAACATTTAATACTAAGTTTAGATGTTATATAAATAATATCCTTATCAGAAAGGCTTAGAACTGATGATAACAAAATGTAGAGGTAACAAAAAAAGGTAAAGTAATATATAAGTATAAACTATCATCTATCCCTGTGATGATTTTCTATAGTGTAATAAATTTGTTCACTATAAATTAAAATATTTCCGTAGGATAATATCAGCGATCATAAAGCAAACATTGATAAATGACTCACTGAAAAAGATTTTGGAATGGCTTACGAGATACATCCTCAAAATATATTCAATGTGCTTAGTAGTTCGAGTTACTGAAATTCCAATGTTAGTTTTAGTGTACCTGATAGCATCTTACTAACATTATTAATTAAAAGTAAAGTGATATATTGCACTCCAAGAAAACAATTACAAATAGGGAATCTACGTAATCTTATTAGTAATGGATCTTCATTGGCATTAGGTGAACCACAACTTATGTAGCAAACAGCTTAGTTCTCGCAATCTCCGAGCTACGTGAAACAAGTACATATTATTAGCAGTTAGAGTTATGATTAATATAAGTGACATAATTAATATATATTTTAGTCCATGACAAGCCTGGTTTATTTCCGGCATTTTTTAATTTGTTTTCTTTCTTGCATTCTTTTATCCGCTGATTGTCAATAAATTAGTTGCTCATATACATTCTTCATTTTGACAGATCGTGAACTATGAACGAAAAGAAACTAATAGAATTCTATTTTGGATAATGTCGAACCAGTGCTAAACCTAATATCGTTTATATATCTCAAACTCTCTTTATCTTCACTATGGAAATTCATTAGAAATTCCCTATAATTTACCTTTAGATGGAGATGTTTATATATACAATACATAATCCTTTCCATTGGGATAACAACAACACTGACCTATCTATATTCCGAGAGAAACATGCAAAGATGTGTAATATAACAAAAGGATTAACTGGTTATTAGTGCCGCAGCACAACTAGAAATAGGTAAAATAATGTGATATAATACAGTGCAATAAATGAATATTCAAGTTATAGGTATGATATAATTAGTTTATCTTGGTGGTCACACTTGGAAGAGAAGCACCTGACATGCAAGGCATGATTTTCAAAAGGAGAATATCAGTCGCAAAGTACTTGTATTGATGGCGTTTTGCTAATAATAAAAAGGTGTGTCATGCAAAATGAACTATCAGTGCCAGATGATCTGAATATGGCGAAGAAATCAGCATAAGCCATTCCAATTTCTATATAATATTGTCCCTATTGGTATTTCATGAAATGAAGAAGATTTAGTTATCATCAAATTAGGCAGCATGTTAACAAGTTATGATATTTAATATATAGCATGAAATGTATCAGCAATTGTACAATACAAATATACATCTATAATAGTTTATTGTCTTATTATTGGACTATTTATCAACATATTCCTGTTGTTTCTTTCCATTTTATATTTATGTCTAATATTTTGAATTAGCTAATCATTTGATGATAATTTTCCTTCCAATAAACATATCCACTAATACTTTTTCATAACAATTACAGACATTTAGGAGTCCTACAAGTGTTCATCTTTCAATACAATACGGATAAAGGATGCTTGCACGTCTTCAATCTGGATGATGTTATCAATGAATACAGAATATTAAACCAATAGTCGTTGAATAACATGAAATAACATAAACCTAGTTATTTGGAATCAATTCTATCGGTCAAAATAATATTATTTAACTTCAGCAATTCCCAAATCAAGCATATATTCTGGGCAGAAAAGCAGGGGAATTAGAAAGCCAAGCAAACATAGAGATAAAATATGAATAAATACAAATACAAAGGTTTGGATAATGGGAACATTAATGACTTATATGATGATTGATGTTTTACGGCCACTGTTGTATACATGGTAGGCTAAATGGCCCGAACTACCCCCAAAAGCGAGGTCACAGATGAAACACCCCTCAGATATGCCCAGGATTAAAAATATAATAGCACCTTAATTGGCTGAATATTTTAAATATGCAATTGTAAAATGGCCAGTTTCAACACCATAAATTCACTAAATATATTCTGCCCACTAAAATACTCAAAGTCATGTACTACGGCATGCTACACCCTTATTTAACTTATGGATTACTTGTATGGGTATCCACATACAAAGGTCAGATCAACAAAATCGGTCATTTTATATCTAAAACTTGCTTATTTACATTGAATTATAACGAGCAGATTTGCAAAGCTGATTATTTTAAATAAATGCTCTGCATACGTTCTATTTAGCCTCTCACTCTTGTAAATTAAATCTATTTATCAACACAAATAGTTTGAAAATTTTCTGTCTGAGAGGACATAGAAATCTATTTCTTAGGTATGACCAAGAAATGGTTCGAAATGTAAATACTCTTGTTTTGCTTAAATATAACTGTATGACTTGTATGTTTGTTATCTGTATCATATCAAAATATCTATCTATCTATCTATCTACGCCGATATACGAACCCGGGTGGTAGTTTTCGGTGATCCAACGCGCTACAAGTTAGACCACGGAGGCGACCCCTTACTGCCAATGATAAACCGAACAATGAAAACTAATTTAATCCACTTATCATTTGAAACCTGCAGCTATCACGTATATACTTTCTATATATCGTTTCTCTATTTACAATACCTATAATGGTAAGGCAGCATGTGATAAACATAAAATAATTAACAAAATATACAACTCACCGCTGATAAAGACCTAAACGAGCTTTCTTAGTACAACTAATAGAAACGTATTATATTACGATACCTGAAATTCCATGAAAAAAATTACTAATACTTTATAATTAATGTAAGCAAAATGACGTAGCGCCTGTTATTCTGACTGTATTATGAAGTGTACCGTCGTACAATAATAGTAAACAGGTATAACACCGTTGCCAAGAAAATGCCTTCCTCTTTCTCGTTTCGTTGATAACGATACGTTCTTAATACAACCAAGTATAAATCGTACAGAAAGAAGAAGAAAACTATAACAAAACCAACTTCGTGATTAATTTGATTGTTTTATATTCGAATGTATGAAGTGATTGCAGCTCCAATTCCTGATAATTATTTACTATCTACCCTATGCTAGTAAATGCCAAAACAATTTAGGGGAACATCGTGATAACGGATGTTGGTCAAATGGAAATGGCTCAAGTGTTACAGTGAGTGGGTTAGTTTATATCAGTGTTTCTCATCCTATTTTTCCTACACCCCCCTTTTATCCAAAACAAAGGTGCCCCATCATGATCGAAACGTTAGTATATATATATATATATATATATATATATATATATATATATATATATATATATATATATATATCTAATAAATATAATAAAACTTATTGCTAGTTTTATTCACATAACACTTTCTTCAGTAGGAGTCCTACCCTGACGATGGCTGCAGATTTGTTTGATTCGAGGAACCAATTACGAAGGTTTTACTCTTAAATCTCTACATTTGGCGATATCCAGTCGTCTTCTTTGAGTTTGCAGTAAATTGGTATCAATACTAAATCTACATTTGACTAAATAAGACGATGGATAATGTAGCTATACCTCCCTTGCTAAAATACCTGAATGTGCAGCAATAATCTCAAATTGTCTGCACATTTATCTTCATAATATGTCTTGAACAAGTATTCACATTTAGCATTTCCTTTGCTGGAATTGATACAGAATGCAGCATATTATATAGTTCAGAAGAAATGCTCTTTACAACCTGGATTTCTCGGTGAATAACACAATGCATAGCTTCATCGTTTTAAGTGTGTGTGTGTGTTCGCGGGTGTGTGTCTTGTCTTGTCTTGTGTGTGTATGCCGGTCTCATTTTGTACCGTGCTCGGTTTGTATCTGCGCATGCGTAGTACGCGTTGTGATGAGGCCGTGCTGAGATTGTCAAAACATAAACCTTTGCTTGTTTATTTTCAAGCCGTGCTGAGATTGTCAAATATAACAAGTTTAGTTTTCATCTCGAAAACAGGTTAGCCAATCATAATTTTCCATGTCAATACATGAAACAAAAGAACTGGTATCTGTGCTCACATAAAAGCGATCTGTAACTGTTTCCATACGCAATACACGTTTCCGAAGAGCCCATGAATCGCGTGATGGCACCATGCTCAGATTGTCAGAACATAAATAGTTTTGTTTTCATCTCCAAAAAAGGTTAGACAATCATAATTTTGCATGTCATTACATGAAACGAAAGAACTGGTGTCTTTGCTCACATAAAAGCGACATGTGGTTGTTGGTTAATCACTGTTTTCACGTAAAATTAGTCATCAACCGAACATAGATTAGTGTCATTGCACTGTCTGCGTTCAGCATTTGTTCGTCTTAAAGTTTAAATAGCTGGCATTTTCGGGATATTTATCGATACTGCAAGAAGCATATATATATATATATATATATATATATATATATATATATATATATATATATATATATATATTTTTAAATAATTATGATATGTCATGATAATAATAATAAGAAGAATAATAATAATTCATATAATCGTAGTACAATATTGCTTTTAAAAAGTAAGAAAATTATATTATCAGCATAGCACTGCACTTATTTATATTATATATTTAATATTGCGTACATCCTTTCGAGAACCATTCGAGTATACTCTACAGATATTCTAAATATTATGTAGTTAAAACCAATTATAAAATTGAAAAATCAAATATTATTTACTGGTAAAAGCAATCTTGAACAGGTAAGGTAACAGAATAAACTAAACTTAGACTAAACACACAATCGTAATGCACATTAACTCGCGAATAACTCATCTATAATAATAGCCTCTTTGGCCACATAGGTACAGCGTGAGACTATTTACCTGTGACTATAGTCATTCTGTGCGAGAGGTCGCAGGTTCGCGACTCGGACATAACACCATATAGGGAGAATTTGTCATCCACCGAACATACCATTTATTCTAAATTCTAAATTTAATTAGAATTAGTCTCCGTGGTGAAGCTATAAATTACAGAGACTTTTTGCGTCTCCCTCATTTGAGGTTGCCAGCCACGTAAAAAAACCTGCCATTTCAGCCATTAGTATATATCTAACTTTGTAGCCTGGTTATTTGCGATTAGCTTTTTAAAAAATAAACAAGGTGAAATGTTGTTGTTTTACATTTGATAAGATCATAAGATTATCACGTAATAAATGATACGATGATAAGATTAACATTTAATACGTGCACTTGCTTTGATGAATTTAAGACTTGATAGCAAAATCTTAAAATAGGGAAATTGTCTCACCTGCACCAAATGAAGGTTTTAAAGAATTGGTATGATGTAATATCTTCGAATATTTATCATTCTGAAGGCTGTATCATTCTGAATTATCTGAAAGCAATTGATTGTGTAATCAAATATCACATGTAATAGACAGCTACAATTGTTAATTACAGATGTGTCAAAAGAAGGGACCACTTTACCAAATATTTTTTGCTGTAATAATAATTTCAGACAGTAGCTATTTTAAGGATAATACTAGCCATCTGAAAATAATATTTTTTAAAGAAATACAACTCGCATTCAATTTTACAAACACACAGACAAAAACAGTATGTATATATATATATATATATATATATATATATATATATATATCACATTATTGCGTCGTAAATCATCTGATTTAAGATAAGGTTCGCAAAAGAAATCTGAACACCACGTATCTTAAAGGGAACTCCACTTATTCTTCATGGGTAATTGACAACTTGAAGGTACTCGGCATAAGTCTTTTTTTAATATGTGTTGACATGCTATAATAAAGGGAATGTGTTTCCACTGTTCTTACCTTTATAAAAGACAACAACTAGTGTCGTCTTTACTCTAATATTTACCATACCATAATAATATGATGTTATTCGTAACCTGTTAGCTAATTCTTTGAAAGGTTTAAGACAATTTCGATGTTTTGTTGACTTCCAAGATGTCAATAACCTATTCCGGTTTGTAGTTCGGATTACAACCTATATACACCTTAGATATTACCACCAACAAAGATGAAATATCAGTGACCTTAGGCCTAGGCCTAAATAACTATGGCTTCCGTTACCAAGATGGGTTACAATTGTCTCAGTTTCTGTGTGTGGGAATGTCTATGATAATTGTATTGTGTGTGTGTGTGTGTGTGTGTGTGTGTGTGTGTGTGTGTGTGTGTGTGTGTGTGTGTGTGTGGGGGGGGGCTTGAGCGTGGGCGTGTGCGCGTATGTTAATATGTCCAAATAGGTCTGTAGTAGTATGCCTGTGATATTTGTTTAATTATGAAGAGGGAACTCCACGCTACTGAGCGCATGCATGCGTCAATTGCGTCACATATTCACATATGTATCTATGTTTCTCTCTGTGTATGTGTGTTCGTGTGTGTGTGTGTGTGTGTGTGTGTTTGTCTGTGTGTGTATGTGTGCGTGTGTACATTTGTGTATGTGTATATGTGTGCGTGTCTGTGTACGTGCACGTGTGTGTGTGTGTGTGTGTGTGGCTGTTTATCCATGCATGCGTGTGTGATAGCATGTGTACATGAGTACGTGAGTGAGTGAATGAGTGTGTGAATGTGTTTGTGTGTGTGTATGTGTATGTGTGTGTGTATATATATGTGTGTGTGTGTGTGTTTGTGTGTGTGTGTGTGTTCTAGGATACATATAGAGAGGCAAAGGCACAGAACAGTAACATATCTAAACATCCTCTGAGACCTCTAACTCTATAAACATAAATGTAAATATAATTATACATACACCAATCTAAATATAAAATGTTCTATACCTCCACATATCAATACAAATATTCGTAGACCTATAAATGTGTCTGGGCTACTCATCAGCCTGTGGGGGCGGCTAAGTTCGCTTTTCGTACGCAACAATTATGTCGCCGCTACATGCGGGCTACGTTCAAAAGCGGAAGCGTGTAAAACATACCAGTTGATATCACAGCTCGCAGTAAACAACTATTGCTTGTGGTTCAATAGCGACTTACTACATACATAAGATAACTACTTTGACAACACAGTTTACATTTAACAGTAATTTTCTTTGGTCAAAACAAACCTGTATATAAACATTTCGATATCTGCGTATCTGCTTGGTTTATTTGACCTATATTCCAGAACAGCGGATTTCAGGCAAATATCCGATACTGCGAATGACACGTTGGGATTATAATAGCTATATATTCAACAGTTTTCCTATATCAGTGTAACCTAATTACTCATAATATGGGGAAAATATATGTCCGCATTTTAATACCAATAAATAATATACCAATGCCTAGTAATAAACTAGTATCTTTCTTGTCACAATCTAATACCCTGCGATTCTGTTATAAATCCGTAGGTTTCTTTATTTCTAATTGAATCTGATTATAGCGAGGAAATGTTTGATTAAAATAATACATTATAACTTCTTTTAAAACTTTTTGGTCTACGTCTTTTTAAAGTATAATGAATCACATTTTCCATGTAAAATGTATATTTCTCGACAATCAACAACTGTTCTTTCTCGGGAATGGTTTGTGCCATTGCTATAACATTTGAAACCTTGATAATACCATATAAGAATAAAACGTTGGACAGACTATAATGTACATAAATTAAATAAATACACCATACTTATTTGCCGAAATGTTAATTTATATGATAATGATGATAATGAAAGTTTATTGCCAATTTGTACGTCATGTATATTTACCACAGGAATATTAATACAAAATTACCTTAATTAAATGTCAGAAATAAAATGATAATTCGCAAGAAAAAAACTTAATTTAGTAGTATATCTCTGTCTGTATGTATGTATGTCTGTCTGTCTATCTATTTGTCTGTCTGTCTGTCTGTCTGTCTGTCTGTCTGTCTGTCTCTCTGTGTCTGTCTGCAACTCTCTCTCTCTCTCTCTCTCTCTTATATATATATATATATATATATATATATATATACAAATACAACCATAATGGTGGTTTTGCTGTGATGAACTATATATATGAAACGTGTGCCATTATCTATACATAGATTTGTGAAGGCTTAATTTATTCGGAAAAATTAAATGAAAGATGTTGTTATGTATTAATTAAGCTTGATGTGTAAATTTACAAACTAATTTCTTTATTTTAGCAAGGGCTTCATTGAGAAGAATGTAGTTTTTATTATTCATTAAATAAGAGATCGGTTTTGTATAATATAACTATTCAGCTTGCATCCTACAGTATTTATTATTATATATACCTTTCCAATTAATAGCAATGTTAAATGAACACAGTAACAAGTGACAGTGGTATATGTCTGCACTTCACTTAGATTTATAATTATGGCTAAACAAATTTATTAAAAAAACTATAAAAAAAAACATTTTCTATTTTGATTAACAAATATTTCCTTTGTTAAACAGAGCAATATTTACTCTTAGTCTGATGACGATAATATTAAAAACTGTTTCTCCTTTTTATTTGACTGATGATATAAACTTTCACGGACGGGTTAGGTTTTGAAAGACGCTTCCATTTAAACCTTATTATAAAACAGCACTATATTAGTTATAGCATTATATTCTAAATTGGCTTTTATTATAGTCTTGGGAAAACATTTATTGCTCATTGCTTTATGGGCCAAATGTAAAAGTTTGGGCGATTGAAAAGATCGAAGAGATGGGTCAGCGCAGAACTGGATGGACTGTATAATTATAAAAATATCGACACAATATCATAAAATAATATGCAAAACAAAACAAGTTGCTGATATTTAAGATGTTTACTGCAATTCTTTCTAAAGTAAAAGAACTTGTTATATATGCCGAAAGGAAGTGGAAGAATGTCCTTTATTTCCATTATTATGACACAAAAATTGGATTAGAATAATCAGTTATGTATTATTCCATGCCAACCAACGAGTGGCGGTTCTTCTTTCTGCATTCGTATGAAAACATCCGTTGTATCTTGAGGATAATTTGATGGTAATTCCTTAGAAATAATGCATTTTAAATTTTTATCAGATCATTAATATTCACCAAATAATTAGATAATTCAACATTAATTGTAAATATGCGAAGGAAAAAAATAACAGGAATAAGTTGGAAAATAATTAAATAATATGATAATAAGCTATTTAAATGTATATTAGTATTTGTATATAGCTATGAAATATATACATTATTATAATATTTTAAGTATCACACTTTCTTATCACACTAGCCAAGTTAATCATAATTAAATCTTTTATAGTTAATAAATTAAGAACAGGGAGAATATGCTATAGAAATTGGGAGGGTTTATGTGATATTCAAATGAAGCACTGATACTGCATTTTATCCGATAAAGCGTCACAGTATGTTTTCCATATTCTGCTATAAAGAAGTGTACATTTTACACCTGGATCCTCTCTTAGAAGTGTTACCGTCATCAAAGTTAAATATATCACCAGAGAACGTGTATAAAGAGAAAGTCTAACGCAGCGTAATGGCAAGAGAAAGACTTCAAACGTGGCACAGTCGGTGAGAAAAGTGGCTATGGCACAATATGTTCGGTGGTTAACTGTAACAACTACACAAGAACACCAATGAGAATATATTTTTTTCATTTCCAAAATGATGACAGGTAATTATAACAAAATAATCAATTAAGCATAGTCCAAGCACATCTACTGATTGGCGAAAATATGATTAGCTTTGGCACCTTGGTTTGGCACTCGAGTTGTTTTTGATAATTATTTGAAAGTACTATTTATTTGATAAATTTGAGAACATTTGCATTTCTATGGGTGTGTCAGTAACACAGGCATTTGACCATGCTGTTATTAGAAACTGTATGCTATTATTATTATATAACATTTGGGTCAACCATAGGGTATCTAACTGATCATACGACATATCAGATATGTATAAAAGAATTGTATTCCTATATTACAGATGCGCTGCTTGGATCCAAAATACCAGGAGAGCAGACTTACTGGGGACCTTGGATTTATGGAGAAAACCCAGAATATTGCGAACTATGCCAATGTTTTCATGGCTAGAGTTTTGAAGGACAAGTGGAAACAACAAGTTTGGTGATCCCTCAATAATGGCATTATATCATCAATTGTCCTAAGATCTATGTTGCTAACTTATATTGATTAACTTCAAGAGACAGATATCATTGTAAAAGCTGTAATCTGCGATCAGGGTAGCAATAATAGGTCCATGATATCCAAGTCGGATGTTAATGATAAGAACCTTATATTGTACACAATGGAAAATTAATACATGTATGCTCATCTCCTAAAAATATACGCAATAATCTCACGAAAGCGGATAACGATATTACTTGGAAGTATGTGTAACAGTTATATGATATTGATTCCAGCCTGTCAATACGAATGGCCCTAAGATTATTATATAAGTATGTATCTTTGTCTCAATTTACAGCCATGAAGGTATCTCCTGCTGCTTAGGTTCTTAGCCATTCTGTGGCTGCAGGTATCACCACACTTAGCATGACAGGACAACATGTCAACCCTTTAAGGATAATAAAACAAGATTCATGTGAAAAGCATTTCATATTTATTAAATGTATGACCGATTATTGATATGTTTGTGCTACAGCCGCTCCTCACCCCTTCTAGCTAGCTGTTTGTGTCATGCACTTTTATTTAAATGTTAAACAACATTAATTGTAGAAGATATAAATTTCAGCGCCCATTAAAAGTTATAATATCCTATGATTGCGAACATATGAATAAAATATTTCTTGTACAATTTTACTCCCGGGCTTTCAAGTGGACCTTTTCTCAGGCAACATTTGTTTTCCAGGATATTTCCTGGATATTTACTGACATTTTAAAATTCCATGATATTTATAGACCTAGTATAGCAATGATAATTTGCGTGTAATCAAACAACATAGGAAATGTTGACAACATTGTCATGTTCCGAAGAAGCAGGAAATATTTCACATTCTTGCTAGCATATATTCTAAACTCTTTAACTGTTTTATATTCAACATTCGTTAGGATGTTGGAAGATATTAAATTTTGTTGTTTGCCACACAATAACGTCAATTTTACTATTCAAAATGGATAACTACGATAGTATTAATTATGCTTAACAGAAAAACATATTTTTTATGATGCAAACACTCCAACTCGTGACAACAAAACACATAGGATTTTAATCAGCATGGAACGGAAATTCATTCTTTTCTTATCATTGCCATTTTTCAAGCATTTATAGAATTAAAATACCAATGCCTATGTTCACTTGTACGCTTTGTGTGCCTATATAAATATAGGAGAAAACGAATTGAGGCAGACACACTAGCAATACTAGCGCAAAATATTTAGAATGTAACTTTCGCTAAGCATCCTAAAATCGTCTCGTGTTAATCTATCAGTCAGGTTTTTCCAAATGCGAATACAGGATTTCAAAGGAGGGTACGTGAATATTAACACTAATAAATATTTAGAAAGTAATACCAGACAGTGAGACGGGTAAAATCGTCCCCCAAGTCAGTGGGAGTGGTGAATTCGTGCCACACATAGTCTACAATTTCCGCTTCGGTTTACAAAGAGCAACACAACTTTATTTCCAGTTTGATCTAACATATAAATATGTTTATACACATTCTCGATTAGTTGTTAAATTAATCATTCACCACGCTCACACTCACTAGTTTCTAGACACCAAACATCAAATACAGCCAATCTAGGTGATGTACAATCATTTGTGTTTAATTATGCATTTGTTCAAATTCACATACCCTACCACCCAAATCATAAAAGCAACAACTTTTTATGTTGCAGTTTTTATTTAAATATTACATATGGTATATTAATTGTCTCACATATTTGGTTCGTTTGTACCACAAACATGTACTATTATCAACACTACATACATTAATACACAAGCCGGCACCACATCATAAAAGATTCATTTTCAGAAGAAATAAATTAGGTTTTGCTTCCTCGTGTTGGCTGCCTTTGCATTGTGTTGTAAAGTAACGAGAGAAACACCTTTGCTGCCAGATATCTTTGAGGATATAAAACCGACGTAAATCTTGCTATAATATGATTGTCTTCTTCAATGACCAGTTGTAGAGAAGTAAATTTCGACCACATAACAAATAACCATTTGTTCGGGTATATCATGTTTGACACTACCCGATAGGTTTAAACAATGGTTAATTGACAACCTTTTATAAATAATTAGGGTACCCTAACAGAAACTTTGAGTGCTGAAGTCACAGGTATTTGGGAAGCACGACACTCTCTAACAGCCAATAATACCATACATCAACAACTATTAACAAGCGAACGAAAAACAAGATCCGATGTTAAATACAAATATCTGGTTTTATTGCGAAAATAGCCTTTTCTATGGCGTATAATAATATTCGGGATATTGTCTCAATAGCCATTGACACGGAGGATGCCGATGATTGATGTTTTACGGCCACTTTTGTGCACAAGGTAGGCTAAATGGGCCCAGCGACCTCCAAAGGTAATGAAGCGAAATCAAAGATGAAACAACCTTCAGATATGCCCACACCGAGATTCGAACACGGGTGGTAGTGATCTGTGGTCCAACACGCTACCGCTAGACTACGGAGGCGTCCCATATTTTCGGGTGACTGACATGTCCAGATTATTAAGAAATGACTGTAGTAAAGTCTGTCTCTCTAAATACATGATAATAATTAAGATAGTGATGATGATGATGATTATGATTATGTTGATCGTGGTACTGATGACGTTAACGATGATGCCTAATTTGTTTACTATTTACCCGGTTAGACACAGTATTTAAAAAATACAACACAATGTTAAGGCAGTCAACAAGAGGAAGCAAAACCTAATTTATTTCTTCTGATTAACCAACGAGTGATAGGTAGTTACTTACCTGGCAATGCACAAGTTTATAGATATATTTTATTTTACTGATAAATTATATTTATTATCAACTTCGGTTTACCTGAATATTTCATGTACTAAACTGGGTATGATTTTATGATTACTTCGTGTCGTGTAATAAGTCAAGACGTGTGCATCATATCGTTTATAGCTATGTTCTTACAGTTCACCCCAGAAGATTTGTGAACATTTAAGATGTTAAGATTACATATTGTGCCATAAACAACCATCCTAAACTAAAATGTCAACATACATGAGATTCAGTGCAACATTACCTTGTCGGGTCTCATTCTTTAAGGAGTGTTTGTTGTTATTATGAAAGCCATGTCGAGATGACTGAAACAGAACACCAACAACAGTTTGAGGTAACTTTTTGCTTTAATACAAATAAGTAGTGCTTTTAAATATCAAGGATCATGCTAAAAAAATTAATAATAACTGATGATCCAAATCAGCTATTGTTAAGACAGGCTATAAAAGTAGAACCAGTTACATTGAAATCGTAATAATGACCGATCTCTCCTTGATATTCAACATCTTGCTTTAACATATGACATATCATTATCTAACCTTCCGCACAACATATCTTCAGGACGTTAGAAAGTTTTAAACCAGGTGTCCAAAATCTGTCAAATGATTTCAAATATCTTCAAGACCAATACATAACTAGGGAAAATGACAGATGGACAGCGTGTTCGAGTGTATCAATTATGTCAGACAGTACTACGATCATTGGGCGGTAACTTTTAAACTTCAATTTAATAAAACGTAATTATAGAGGGAACCTGCTGACAAAATTACTAGCCTTAATAATAATGTAGTAACGTTCCTAGCGATAGATTAGAAGTATATATTCATTGCTGTCTGATACCGAGTGACTAATTAAAAAATAGCATCAACATCGTTAACACACAATTTAATCTCCTTCATATTTAAGTCTTCATTAATGTTATTTATATTAAGCTTTTTTCGTGAGGATCTTATCACTACCATGATACAAATGAGTTCTGCCAATACCGATACAAATGAAATGCTAAATACTTGAAGTAAAATTAGTTTTTCATCCTAATCACTTCTATTGTGTTTGTATGGGATATAAAGCGCATTTACCATCTTGACAATTTTACGAAGGGTGTTAAAGAACAACGATAAGATGTGTGGGCATTACATGCCTTTCTTTCTTTTTTTAATTGACAATTATAATGGAATATTAGAAGTTATCAGTAATAAGTAGATATAAGAATATCATTAAGTGGCAGTTATTTTGCTTTATAAATTGTATCACGAGTTGGAGTGTTTGTATCATAAAAAATATGTATTCTGTTAAGCATAATTAATACTATCCTAGTTATTCATTTTGAATAATAAAATTGAAGTCATTGTATGGCAAACAACAACATTTATTATCTTTCAACATCCTAACGAATGTTGAACATAAAACAGTTAAAGAATTTAGAATATATGCTATCATGAATGTGAAATATATTACTAGAAAAACCAAAATCAAACATGTATGTATGAACTTGTTTCAGGAAATAACATGGTATTATATTTGTTTTAATTAATTTAACAAACATATATTGCCCTTTTGGAATTCTTGGCATATTATGGTATATCCCTTCAAAGTGTATTATTATGGAACAGAATATCCAATAAACTACCTGATATATTTATTGCCAGTCTAAGTTCGAACCTACTAAAAAGTATAATCATTTATCAGCCAAATTTAGTTAAGAGTAATAGTTTGAAAAATGGCTATAATCCTTGGTTAGTTTTTAGGGTTTTTTCTGCTTCATCGGAACATGACAATGTTGACAATATTTCCAATGTTGTTTGATTACACTCATATTATCATTGTTATATCTACCCTTTTCGACCAAAGTATTTCCTTATATGAAAACAGATGAAATATTATACTAAGCGCCTTTAATTGTATCACATAAACAAATATTTGCACATGGTATATTTGATGCCAAACTTCGGTGAAATATTACTGATATTCCAATTGAATATCTCAAGCATGCAATTGGAACGTCACTGGCGTTTATCTACCTGGCCTTTATGTTTATTCTATTGTGATCTGGTTGAGGAGTTATCAAATGCTGCTGGAGAATTGCGTATTAGCAGTTTATTTTATGATATTTTATTATATTCAGATGCAATGCAGGTGTGCTAGTTACAAGTCTAACAGCTACCGGTCTTATTAATCTTCCAAATAAATGTATCAATATTATTCGTTAAATAGGAGCAGTGTAGCCTATATAAATTGGTATAATTATTTGTTTATTATACATACATATATAAACACAAACATATACACATACATAAACGGACATACATACAAATTACATATATATTTATATATACAATACACATATACATATATATATATATATATATATATATATATATATCATGCACATACATACACACACACACATATATATATATATATATATATATATATATACATATATGCCACAAAATTGGAACCTATGTTGCCGCCCCACACATAGACTCCATCCCACCCCTTTATATGACGTGTCGTGATGATTTATCAGTATTCTGTTGTATTTTGTGGGGATCATATCTATGTCTTGTATTGTGACCGTGAATGTTGCTATTTGGTATAAATAAAGTTGTGAATGATTTTGGTAATTAATTTGATTTATGCTGCAACATAAATTTACCCATAATGGTGTTCCATAGTTAATGTATGGGTGAATCAATGAGTGATATTGTTTTTTTTTTATATATATTTATTTGGTAACAGTCGTTTTGATGCATTTAATTGCATATAACCCACTAGACATTTTCTTTTAAAATAATATATAAGTTTATGCCAGGTAAGTGTGTTGTCTATTATAATGCAAAGGAATTTAATGTGTGCAACACAATTAAGTATTTCATTTCCAATCCTTAAATTATGTTGTGGCATTGCATTCCGTGGGTTAGAAATATCATAAAATGTGTCTTGTTAATATTTAAAAATATTTTATTTGCCTTAAACCAGTCTGTTAAACGTTTGAAATCCTCGGATATTTTGCTGAAAGCAGTTTGAATATTTTTCATCGTCATCGTGTCGTCATCAGAAAACAAAACACACCAGGGATATGGTGTACAATGTATAGGTATTTCAAAGAAAACATTGGCCAAATTACTTAAATCTTCCGCCTGGTTTGTATACTTTTTATCCTAGTAATCTTAAAGTACATCATCAGACAGTGCCTAAAAACTAAATTTAACACCTTTGGTGAATAGACGCCTAAGAGGTGATATTAACGAAATGTTTAAGATGGTCTCTGTGGCATATGCTGAGCAAGTAATGCCAGCTGTAGTTACAGCAGAAGAGGGTTTCTATCAAACAAGAGGACATAGCTATAAGCTGCCAAGAAACCACAACAAGACCCGACTGAGACAACACTACTTTAGGGAAAATATAACATATTCCTGGAACAGTTTGCCTGATAAAGTAGTGGAGGCTCGTAGTATACAATCTTTTGAGAGATGACTAGAACCACACTGGAGAGATCAGGATCTGATTTTAGGCAGCTCTAGAATTGGGTCACAAAGCTAATTTTGAACTAACAGCCCTAAAGTTCTGCTCAAAATCGGGTGAGGATATGGATACACAGTACTAACAACCTACGTCCAATATATATCTAAGTAAACCTAAGTATGTTGGTTTAGTAATATCGCCGTTTCGCTCCAAGTGAACAGCTTTATCGTTTTATTTACACTCATTCAACTTGGACAAAGGCACTAAATTGCCTAGTTAAAATATTCTTATATATAGACCCAGTAGCACGTGTAATAAATTTAATATTTTGTTTTTAAGTGAGTAAATGCGGATGAATCTGCGACATTGAATTGGAAACAGGTGAAATGTGTTCCCGCCACTGACGGTATAGGGGAGAGTATGAGACATTTGCTACTAAGAAAAGACTCATATGATGGAACATGTTGGATTGTATGATGGAATATGTTGATTATCCTTTGTAGTCACACTTAATGTTATGCCATCAATTGTCCATGTTTACATAGTCGAGATCTAGTTTAGAATATATATCTATCAATGGTGCATCTCTCCATATAGTTGTTTCTTTGTTACAATAGGCAGAAAAGCGTCACAAAATAACAGCCACCTTTTGTTCTTTGTATTTATTACAAATAATAGTACTACAATGTATTACCCTTATTTGGCTCAAATATACAAACAATGGTCTGAAGATGGTATTTATGATAATTGACTTAGCAACTGTAAGTGTCTAGGATGTAATTACAATTAAGTGCTCTGCAGGTGATTCTTCGTGGATTTACTGATTCTATTTACGTAAATTATTTACTTCGTTTTTAAAATGTAAACGACGTCCTCTTGTTCCAAAACCAAACATATCACGTTGCTAAGATTAGCAAACATGTGTTTCTGAAATATCCGGTGGTCATATTTATCGCTTTGTTAGTTTTCATCATACAATTTTCGCCACAAATGTATTCAAGTAGTTGTATTATTTCAGCTCATCCTTCTCTGTCACTCTTAAAATAACATGCACATAATCAACAGAAGTACACTATTAATAAATGAAGAATGATAATTTCTCCCAGATCAGTAATTAAGACAGCGAACTTCCACCTATTCCCCTTCCAATGTTCATAATTATTTTATAATTAATCCTCATTCAGCGATAATTACACTAAACATAGAATGCGCAACAAAATATTAATGATTGAAAGCAAATGACTGGGAGATGTATATTGTTTATATTACTAATAGTTTTAGCATGGCATTGGCTAAGAGCATAAACACCTAACACACAAAACTACCCTCCACCTCCACAGAGTAATACATACGTAGACCTGTATATATATATATATATATATATATATATATATATATCGGCTACTCATCAGTTTGTGGGACCCAGTTTATCTGTTTTTGTACGTAACAAATGTTTGACGACATCATGGAAATGCTTGTATGTAGGCTACGTACAGAAAGCGGAAAGGCATATCAAAAGTACCATTTGACACTGTTTTAGGTTACATATACGTGGGGTGACATACCAAACATATTTAACGAAGTATCCAATCATTAATCTGTGCTACTCGATACGTATATGTGGCACAGACAACTTCCTTTTTATACCTGACAAATGTGTCACTCCAACAGATAATAAAACATGTTAGAACGTGCTACTGACTTTATACTTAAGGTGTAGGAATCAATTTCAGACAATAATAATATTAATAATAATAATAATAATTCATACCATTGTAGTAGAAAATTGCTATAAAAAGTAAAAATTTACTTTTATCAGCATAACACTGAACTTATTATTATATATTTAATACCGCGTCCCAATATCGAGAACCATTCAAGTATATCCTTTACGTATGCTGTAAATATTATGTAACTAAATCTCAATTAGAAAATCGAACATTCAATACTATTTACCGGTAAAAGCAATCTTCAACAAATATATATGAATCAAATTTAAACTAAAGGCACAATCGTAATGTGCCTTAAGTCAGGAAACACTCACCTATAATAATATCTAACTTTGTAGACAAGTTATTTGCGATGACATTTTAAAAGGATAAACAATGTGAAATGTTGTTGTTTTGTATATTAAACGACAATACTAACACGAAATACATGCACTAGCTTTGAGGAATTAAAAATCGCTATTAAAATCTTTGAATGGCTAGATTGTCTCACCTGTACCGAAAGAAGGTTTAGAGGAATTTGTGTGATGTAATATTTATGATTCTGACTTATCTGAAGACGATGTTCCTGCTGACATAGCTCTCTGTCTCAGTCATACACGCAAGTCCCATCAAAACGTCAACAAATGGACTATGAATGAGAAACCTCTAATAAATATATGACAATTGGATGATACAACTTTGTCGGATTAAAAGTTGTCAATTAACCGTTGTGTATACTTACTGGATAGCGATCAAACACTCAACACAAGATCAAAATGTTATTTTTGTGTGTTCAAAAACCGTAATAACACCCCAGTAGGCACCAGACGTTGGATCAATATTGGATCAACGTTGTCCTTTGACGTTGGATCAATGTTATGAAAATGGTTGGATTTTAAAATTGGATCAACGTAATATTTGCAACATTGGATCAACGTTAAGATTTCAAAGGTGGATCAACGTAATATTTACAACATTGGATCAACTTTAGAATTTCAACGTTGGACCAGTGTTATGAAATTGGTTGGATTTGAAAATTGGATCAACAGAATATTTGCAACATTGGATAACAGTAGTTTTCATTATAGTTGATATAAACATATTAATTCAAAATGCTTAGACAATATATCTCTCATTTATACATACATTCATATAAGAAACACAGTAATATATATAAATATAATTGATATTGTTACCAACGTTGATTGGAATGTAAGGGACTGGTTCAGTAAGGTTTCATTATATATATATATATATATATAATATATATATATATATATATATATATATATATATATATATATATATATATATGCATCAATTACATCCGTCACAAAGAATTTCATTATGGTTAAATCAGCTACACAATACGACAGATTCATGATAATTAATAACAGCTGCAATAAGACAAAATGAATTAAATATTCATCTAGAACATGACAATATAGAAGTAAACCAATTATATTTTGTACAATACATAATACAGTAGTCTAATTCACAATCAAATTATGTGCTAACAGAATAACACTCTGCGAAAAGTTTGAATAGTTTCATGGATGGCCAATCAAATTCGAATAATCTGTTCATCACATTTTACATTATTTTGGTCAAATTATTATTAACATCGCCAAATTCATAAAAGATACATTCCTCAAAATAACACAAGTGCATAATATGTCCGTAGCTGCAAACGTATGAATAATATCCATAATAATAGACTCCAGTCCAAAATAAATATATTAGCTACCACACTTATCCTGTAACTGTACATGTTTAGGTGTATGCAAAAGAGTGCAAGCATCTTTTGGAACACAGTGCCAATGTCGTCTATAAATTCTAATCGCTTCTTGAAAAGCAGTTATTGTACATGCATTTCTTACTTCCCAGTATGCAAAGTCCTTTCCAATATCAAGCTCTTCATCATCATCATCTGACAAATTCTCAGATCCATAACTAGATATCACATTGTCAGATTCCTGATCATTTGTATCACCACTGTCGTTATTAGAATTATGTTTACTGCTGTCATCTCTATCATCCACATACAAGATGAGTTAGTATCACCTCTCTCATATACACTAGGAGCAACACTAGCACCTACTACTCCATTGGCTTCATCCTTATCACTGCTATTAGCTTCAGCAAGAGTCACTACTTTAGCTTGATGCTTTCTCCATCATTTCAAGTAGGCCATGAAGTAATATTCTGTTTGGACCTAGGAATACATGTACCAATATGAACATTTCTAACTTTGGACATACGTGTCATTGGGTGGGGAGGCATGCGTACTGTAAAACCATTACTTATTTCTGCCTTATATTTGGCTACTTTCACATAGGCAACCAACAGCAAAATTTAATGGGAGCGAATATATTTTGGTTTATACTGTAAATAGCGAGAACGCTGTAAACAAATTCCTTGATCATCATGGAAGGTTCACGAAAAGAAATATGCAATGAAGGGACCAGGAGACTTTTGTTCGAGTCAGCGACATGATATTAATTTTGAAACAAAATAATAGGTTTTAACCATGCAGCTTAATTTTACCTCGATAATGTCAAAGGTCATGGTGCCAAATGAAAGCCTATAACCAACTTTTGATAAGTCATCTAGTATCTACAATATTCAATAAGATAAGTAATATCTTTTTTGTTCATAATATTCATATGAAACATTTCTGAGATATAATTTGTTTTTACACTCATTCACTAACACAGGATTTTTATTTTCTGGTCTAAAAAATCCAGCCCTTCCCTGGAAGTCAAATGGTCGCTCCCTAACATTAACATTATAACAATAGCATGTCAATTACAGTACCTAGCAACGGTGACACGCATGCTGAGTGATTGAAGTCGACAACTCGATCGATCAATATTCAACAAAAGAAATGATATTTCAAGAAACTATACGCAGCATCATGTTTCATGACAATTCATATTACCAAATACACAAGTTTGGTACAACTTACTTACATATTTACCAGAAAAAAGATGCGTCAAGTGTCCTAGAATTTCTATAGTTTCGAAATTATGGCCGCGCTATGTTCAAATCACTGACCTGTATATATATATATATATATATATATATATATATATAGGTCAGTGATTCAAATGAGCTAAGGATGGCGTGACGTCAGAATCCTAGGATTGTGGAATAGATATAGCTAGGCCGCTTGATAGCTGTAGCCAGATTGAGGCCTGGTTTTGGGGTGTAATCACCTGATCACAAGTTATTTGAACAAATGTATATCAATTAGGTGCGAAGTTCCACTAAACCCCCATAACAGATATACACACAATAACGGCTTCTCAAATGATAATCTTAAAATTGTAAACTACATATGATGGAAAATACAACATTGATCCAACATCACAATACCGATCTAAATCCAACACCATATAAACTAGCCCAAGCTACATTGGATATGCATTGCGTTCGCGTTGTGCGACATCGCGATGTAATATCGACCTATTCCCAACATTCATCCAACATCGGGTGCCTGTAAGACTTTCCCGACATGTACAGCTAGTGAGCATCAATATGTCAAATGTACATTTTCCTATCATGGTCAATATTAGAGATATATATTTGTAATCTCAAGAAATTGAAACTTATGAGATAGGGACTTCGTAGTTTCATGTACGTTTAGCTTAATTTTGTATTCTTCCTAGAAAGTGTGCTTCATTATAAAACCTGATGTTGTTGTAAGCACTTTCTTTCGAAATAACTCGCTTTTGTGGTCAGCAAATATTAACCTTTAAATGACATGCTCTACATGTTAGGTTTCTGCTTAATGAGAGTATTTGGAAAAGTCTGCGTTATTGAGGATTACATCCGTGACTCTTGACCCTGGCCTTACTACAACTACCACCAGAACGGATGTACCAAAATTACTAAATTAACAAACATATTCATGATAGCAAAAACATTTCTATGCAAGAAAATTATTATACACAAGCAGATACACACATCATATGAATATAAGGAAGACCCTCATTGAACACAAATAATACTTTTATGTCGGTTGTATATCTACAAATATACCTGAAAGTTAAAATGCTTTGGTAGCTATATTACAAAAACAGATACCGCTGAGTATTTGTGCAGGACTATCAAAAATAATTACAAATTCCGTATTTCTCTGTTATTATTTTTTAATTTTGATTTTCTTGTGATATAGAAGCTTGTTAGTATATTACCTGATCTAAATTATTTCAAAGAACGTCGAATATTCCATACTACACATTTCGTAATAATGTCATCACATTACATTTTTATTTCATTTAACTATATAAATAAAGTTAATTCTGTAATATTATCATTAAGTTGATATTAACGATTAATATTTTCTAACTTTCATTTGAAAAACAACTACAACTTTGTGGCTTATTTTCTAAGTTGTAATTTTCGATCTAACTAACGGCTTTGCTAATATACATGTGTTTGTAATTCGCAATTAATTAGTAAATAAAACACGTAATAATTATATCTCTTACGCTTCCTCTTTGACATCCTTCGTGCCATGAGCAAAATGAGAAAGAAGATTAACATCCGATTCAAATGACATAATAATGATAGAGATGAAATAAGGTGTAATACACATGATGCAGGTACTTTGTATCCATATTAGTGTTGCTCGTTTATCTTATGATAATGACGAGCTCCTCGTGAAGAAAGTTTTTTTAAATACAAATAACATTAATGAAGAGTTGTATATCAAAGAGATTAATGTGTAGTAACGATGTTGATGTGGCGGCTCAAAAAGGATTTTTTTTAGCTAAAGTACTTCGTCACGTTGTTCTTTTAAAGAAGATTACATGGGACCTGTCTTGATTAGACTTTATGGCAATATTTCTTTAAACTATAATAATAACCATATATATATATATATATATATATAGAGAGAGAGAGAGAGAGAGAGAGAGAGAGAGAAAGAATGGGGTAAGAGAGATAGGGGGAGAGAGAGTGTGTGTGTGTGTGTGTGTGTGTGCGTGCGTGTGCGCGTGTGCGTGCGTTACTCAGCTAACGTTCCAATGTGCAGTATTTGAAAAAGTAAAATTACTAAACACACTCGATTTTCAAGCACTTTTGTTATATATCCGCCATTGTGGATCATTGTACAGATATGAGAATTCCTTTGACAAATTTAAAAACTGATTTAAAACTTTTAGTAGTGCAATAATTGCTCATTTTACGGAAGATTCGATATTTATCCGATCTGAAGTGTCTAATGACCTGTCTAGATTTTACTATTAGACTATAGCAATAAAGGGCACTCGTCTTAACATATTACAAGACAAGAATTAATCAGTAAACCTTCACCAGCGACACCTATTAACCATCTGACGTACAAATGTATGATCACTTGTTAGGCGCTTAATACACTAACTATGCATACGTATTTAATGAAGCTTGACTGGTACATATTCCGATATAAAAACATTGAGTTTGATTGTTGAAGTTTCTGTTAATTATTCTCAGGTTCGTTGTTTCAGCCATCAGTCGTCTCTGAATACAATTCAAGCGAGATTTAATAAAATATTAGTTTACTACTACATTCTGATAAACTATTTAGCACATGATTGCAACAAGAATTCATCTATCATTTAAATAAAATAAACAGGTTGTTTATTTTATCATTCGGGATCTGATCAATCTGAGTATATATTTTTAATCTATATCAAGGAAGATTACCACGAAATAATAATATTTAATAAAGCAGAGTTGTAGAAATTCGGACCAGATATCGTGGTAAACTCCGACATATTGGTTAGACTCAGGAGCTCAGACGCACCACGCCCTCTCATCACACACACAAAGGTATACAAATAACATCTACAATAATACATATAATAAGACTGTAGTACCGGCGTAGGCATTCAAGCAATGTTACCTTGTTAAAATATTATATTATGATATAAGATATTTGCATAATGCATAATTCATCATCATGTTATGGTTAAATACTACTCGTTTTTGTTAGTAGCCTCATTGATATCTGTAAACGATTTTTTTTTAATAATAGGCAGACACACAACATATTTACATGACATTTTAACCAGGTATCGCTATATAGATACATTAATGATAATAAACAATTAATAAAACAGCATGGCAAACATAGATAAACCATTGACAACGTTGTCACGTTCATCGTGATTTCGAATTATCAGATCACAATGTTTTCGTAACAACCTTGGCCTCCTTTATATACCTGGAATTTTTAAATATATAAAAATATATAAATTAAGCCGTTCATTTTAAAATTCACCATGACCTTGTCGATGTTTACACAAAAGCAAGAAACAGAAGAAAAAGAACCCAAGGATATTAAACATTTTCCAAACTATTATCCTTCATTTAATTTGGCTGATAAATGATCCTCCTTTTCAACAGGTTCAAACTCAGTGTCGATATTAATATATTAGGCGGCTTATTTGATATTTTGTTTCCTAGTAATACATTTTTGGATGAATAGATCATAATATCTAAAGAAATCCAAAATAATAGGAAATATATAATAAACATATCAGCCTATTTTTTTCTTCAAATAAAAGAAGTGTTATTTCTCCAAAACCACATCATGCAGGTTTGAACATGGTTTCGCTTACTTCATATTATTAATAGGGGACATTATCAGCCCTTTAACTGTTTAATGGTCAACATTCCGCAAGGTGTTGAAAGGAATAGAATGTTGTGATTTACCATATTTTGACATACATTTTACCATTCTAAAATAATCATTATGATAGCAGTAATATAACAATTACCTATTTTGTTCTTCTTATGCAATCACTCCATTTCATCATAACATTTACAAAGAAACAATCATTATCTGTTTAAGACAGGTTGTTTTTTAACTTTCGCCTGACAAATCATTCACATTCGTGGCTTATATTGGAAACGATATGTACTCATACAGTTGTATTTACTTATTTCTGATAACTTCTAATATTCCATTCGAATTTTCAATTAAAAAGACAAAAGGCGCGCATTTCTCACGTATTTTGTGGTTGTTCTTTAGCTTCCTTCGTGCCATTAGCAAACTAGACAATACGCTGTGCATCCGATACAAATGCGATAAAGGTGATTGAGGTGAAATAAGGTACTATACTTCAAGTATTTAGCATCTCATTTCTATCTGTATTTACAGATCTCATTTATATCGCGGTAGTGAAAAGATCTTCCTGAAAAAACGCTTAATGTAAAAACATTAATTAAGACTAATACATCAAGGAGATTAATTATGTATTAATGAGGTTAATCTTAGTTTTTTATTAATCACTCACTATCAGACAGCGATGAAAAGATCGTTCTAATATATCTCTAGGAACGTTACCACAAAATTAGTAAAATTGGTAGGTTTATAAAGGTCGACCAAAGATCGTAATATATTATCTGACAAATTTGATGCGCCAACACACACATATGTACAGGTACAATGATACAGACGCACGCACACATGTAGGTCTGTATGCATGTACATGTGTTCACGCGCGCTATCACACACTCGTCTGCATGTGTGCGTGCGTGTGCATTCCAGCAATACTGCCGTGTCGAAATATTATATTGTACTCATTTAATGACTTCAGATGAAAGATATTATTAGCCCCATAGAATGGTTCTAAACACATTTGAGATCATTTGACAGATTTTGGACACCTGCTTTAAAATATATATAACATCCTGAAGATCTTTTGTACGTGAGTTTCAGAATATCAACAAACACTCCTTAAAGACTGAAAGTAAACAAGAAAATGTTTCATTTAATCTCATGCATGTTGATGTTATAGCTTAGGATGGTTGGCTATGACGGAATATTTAATGAAATCTTAAAGTTGGGGTATGATAAAATAGGCAGAAATGATATGGCACACACATCTTATCTTACTATAAAATAATTAATTATTAACCCCAACAGGTTTAGTACAGGTACATTCAGATAAACCGAAGTGGATGATGAACATGATCCAATAGGAAAAACGTACACCTAGAAACAGGTGCAATGACATGTAATTAACTATCTTACATAAAAAGGTGTGACCTCTTGATTAGTGCAAAATGCAATTACGTATAGGTCTTCGATGAAAGTGATTTGAGTCATATTATATTATAAAAGCACTGTTTACAAACTGCCCATATCATAATAGGTTGTAAGTGCATTTGAAGTGTGATTCCATAAATTAATTATTAATTACTCTTCATCCGATACCTCTGAGTATAAATTATGAATCTATTTCTAGAAGCATTACTACGATATAATTCAGCTTAATATTTTTGTCAGCATTTTCATCCTATAACAAATATTTAGTACGGCAGTGTTTTAAGAACACTGACAATATATCGTGGTATTCTCCGACATAACCGATATACGTATGCACTCAAACGCATGACGCTCAACTCCCCCCCCCCCCACACACACTCGCAAACACATAAATAAATAAATAAATAAGATAGCCTTACAAACACGCAAATGCCCTCGGATGTGTGTGTGTGTGTGAGAGCAGTGTTACCGTGTCGAAATATTATACTAAGTGTATTGAATTATATCGATAAAAATACTGTGACGGTACATGGCGGTAACTCAACTCTTTTTTAAATGAGGCAAAAACACTTAATCGCCGAGACGAGATACTAATTTGGGCGAGGGGTCTGTTGGCCACCAATAAGGCTCCCAGAAGCTCCAGGTGAAAAGACACAAAATCCTCGATTCTAGCCATTTCCCGTCATCTTTTCCTAGTTTAGTAATCATAATGTTTTAGTATTTAATTTTAGTATTTTCTACTTTACCAGGCAAGCGAAAGTATTTCGAAATCCATGTACACAAGAATAGTATATTGTTGTTGAGTGGAAAAACGACAATGCCATTTTCTATTCACTTTCTGCGCTTTTCAATTTCGGTATGAGGCGTTTGCCTCATTTGCCTCAATGTAGTTACGACCATACGGTATGGCTAAATATTAGTCATAATTCTTTATTAATGTCGTTGACAAGCCTACATTTAATAATACGGTCACACGTTGTCCGTATTACTCTGCGAAGCAGACCTTTGTAGAATTTATACGGAATTATGTCCACATTTTGTTGATAAAGTATTAATAATTATAACCTCTTTTTTCTGGAAAGTCTCAAACGTTCTCACTCGCAGGCTTCAAATCACGAATGAGTTTTGTCTAAAAGATCTTTCATCTTCATTTCACCTTATTTACTCCGCATGATGATTGGCCTATTTATCTGACCATAGGCACAAATGTGGCGCAAAATAACAACCACCTTTTGCCCTTTGTGGTACCACAATTACGATCAAATATATAAATAATGGCAACACAGGTAATAATTATTCTGGTAGCCCTAAACCAAAAATATAATTATAAGAAGCCGCAGGTGATTCTTCGTGGTTTTTTCTCTTTATATACGGTAATTAATTAACCTTATAAACGTAAGCAACCTCCTCTTGCTTCAAAAGAACAAATTTATTTTGACTAGCATATGGCTAGTTATCGCCACGACTCCCCCCCCCCCCACCCGTCTCTCTCTCTCTCTCTCTCTCTCTCTCTCTCTCTCTCTTTCATTATCTAGTAAGCACCATCAATTGTGGTCACTATTCAGAACCTGCCTTAAATTACCCCCTATCTTTAAGAACCACCTAAGGCTAAGATAGTCCGAAGGTTGGTATCTTAAGACAAGTTTATATATATATATATATATATATATATATATAATATATATATATATATATATCCAACTATCTACAACAACCTATTTTGTGACACATTTTGTGGTTTCATCTCCTACAAACTATGGTTTTATCAACGTCAAATGGCATCCCAATCATTATATTTGCTCTTAAATTTGACTTTGTAACACCGTCTAAGAACATTCTTGACACAACAAGTAATTGTTACTGCGGCCCATGTATTTGTTGCATCTCTTTTTAAACTATTATAAATCCCTATTATGTAGCATACCATCGTCTTCAGCGAAATCATTATGTTCCGGCATTAATCATTCGCTAAAATATAATGGAGTAATGGCATACCCAGAAATCGTTGGCTTGATGATGGGTAGTATTAGTGACTATTAATGACGCATCAGACTAAGCAGAAGGAAATTAGAAAGAGGAATAAACTTATAGATAAAATAAAGATACATACATGTAAACAAAGTCATTTGCAACCAGCAACCATCAGAGCCATACTTTCTATATACCATTTTTATATTTACGATAGCAATGATGGTAAATACAGGATTGGTGATTGTAATATATGATAAATACTAATGAATGAACAAAAGATATAACTCCCAGCTGAGAAAGAAGTTTTAAAACATTCACAATACAACTAACAGAAACCTCAACATGGATATAACTGCTCGCATAAATAGCTGCATATCATATTACGCTACGTGGACGATGATGAAAGACGATTATGGTGATGATGATGATGATGATGATGATGATGGGACGATTATGGTGATGATGATGATGATGATGATGATAATGATGATGTGGAAGTCCATGAAAAAATATAGTAATACTCAGACAATAAAAACGTATGAAGTAGCGTCTGTTATTCCTATTTTATTTTGATGTCAGCCGTTGTAAGATAATAAGTCATTATTGAAAAAACGTAGAACACTATTACGAAGGCGAAGTCTTCTTGGCCACAAGGGGGCGCGTTGTCAGTGATACCGCGGAATGGCTTTGATAGAATCTGAGGACATTTATTATAATCTCTTCCTTAATAATTCATTATAAAAAAAGCATTACATGATCAACGTTTTGATTAATTTGGACGTATGAAGTTATAACATATCAAATTTCTGAAAATCAATCATTATCTACTTCCACCAGCTAATTGCCAAAACAAATCAAATAAAGAGAACATCGCGATTGTGCGATAAATGGAAAAAAGCTCAAGGATTACCGAGACTGGGTTCTGTTGTATAGATCATCCTATATTAATAATTGTTGTATGCAGTTGATTAAAATTAATGTCAGTTTTTAATGCCGCTGGCAACCTCAAATGAGGAATACACATATGGTCTGTAATGTATGGCTTCCCCACGGAGACTAATTCTAACTAAATTTAGAATTTATAATATATGGCATGTTCGGTGCTTGGCTGGATGAAAAACTCCTCCTACTCGAGTGCCACCACGGCCGAGACGCGAACCTACGACCTACCGCACAAAATAACCATATCCATAGGTAAATGGTCTCACGCTCTACCAACGAGGCCAAAGAGGCGGTTTAAAATAGCTCAACGATTAACGTGACTGGGTTCGGCTATATAGATCATTCTAGGTTAATAATTGTTGTACGAAGTTGATATATAGCAGTTTATTAAATCTTTAAATGAAGACAAATCTTTCTATCAATGCCGAGTTTCTATTATTGACAAGGTGTTGACAAGGTATTGAATGGTGTCTGTTTCAGGTTTTCGTCTTTTGTGTTTGTGTGGAGGGATGTAGGGGGAACTGGGTTTGGTTGGTGGTTGGTTCGTGAACACCTACATGCATGTATGTCTACCCTTCTGTCTGATTTGTTAGACATTTAAGCAGACAGATGACAAGTGTACTTGAACCAAACATCTCCCTCTTTCTAATAGACTGCACTTCTTACTGGGTCTTCATGGGCACATTCAACATTTATTCTGTTTTCAGTGCAAGCGAACATTAGTTATCATGTTGTTACTTTTCTTCATATTAGGACATCAACGAATTTATTCCACGTTTAGTATTATTTCAGCTCTTCCCATCCTCTCCTTTTTTACAGAAAACACAAAGAACCTACAGATATACATTATCAACCCTCTATTCTTCAAGAATAACAACTTCTCCCTGGTCAGTAATGAAGACAGTGAACGTTTCATGTATTCTCCTCCTAATGGCCATTAATATGTTAATCCCTAGTAAGGAATTATTGCACTAAGCACAGAATCCACAACAAATTAAATGAGTGAAAACAAATCACCACGATTTATTGTTTATATTGCTAAGTGTTCCGTCATGTATCCGGGCATTAGGATGTATATAATAATAATAATAATAATAATAATAATAATAATAATAAAAAATACAGTTGAGGCTGCAACACTAAATACACAATCACATATTACTTGAGCCGATACACTGGCATCTGCAATAGAATCTGACTGGATCACTTGAGTTTTCTGAATGACTTTCTAATGGACACCAATTCGCACATGAATTTTAGGTGCCATATCATTAATAGATTTATAGGTTAGTAAAAGAATCTTGAAATGTATACGCGGTCAAACGGGTAGCCAATGTAGTTTTTGAAGAATTGAGGTGATGTGATCATATTTTCAACTATTCGTCACTATTCTGAATTCGCAAAAGTCGACCTATGTCATATTGACATATGTCATATAATAGAGAGTTGCGCATCTTGTCATACTGATGTGACCGGTTCATATATGTTACCCAATGGTCAAAAATACCCCATAAATTATTTACCAACTCATTAGGGGTAATCGAAGATGCACTCATCTGTAATCCTATATGAAAACCAAAGGACTAAGAACTGAATTATGTGAGCCAGATAACAAAAAATGAACGTCAGATAAAATACCGTGAACAGATATTCTCTGGGAACGTTGTTCCACATTAGATTGGAACTATTCAAGAACCTGTCTTTTAAATTAGAGACCAGTATATCTTTATCAACTGTATCAAATACAGCACACAAGTCCAGAAGAACAAATAACACTGGCTTACTTTGATCAGTTAACATCATAATATGTTTCACCTGAAGCAATGTTGTTTCACTGATGTGAGCACTTTTATATGTAATTTGTAGTAATGCGTTAAGGTTATTATTGATTAAATATTTGCTTAGATGGAAAGCAGCTGTTCTTTCTATAACGTTAGATAAACATGTAAGATTTTAAATAGATCTGTGATTGATTAGAATATTACAATCCATACTGTTTTTTTTAATTATTAATGGTTTTACAAGTGCAGCTTTCGTGGATCTTGTGAAAACACTGAGAGATAATGCTTTATAAATATTTGTAATCGGGCTTATCCAGACAATCTTATACAAGCCATGTAGGCATAGGGTCAACTGCACAGAAAAAATTAGATATCAGTCTGTGTGATATCAGTATCTGTAAAAGGCTCAAATGTATCCATAATAGACATGCAGGACTCTTCTACCAATAGCGCTGGAAGCGAATCAACCATGTATATGTAATATTATTTGACATAAAATGTTATTAAAACAATGCGCCATGTCTTTATTTCAGTTGCTGATAACTGGAAGGACAGTCCGACGTTTGTTTAACACTTTATTCAAAACGCTGAAAAAATCCTTTGATTTCTCGTGGATGCTTTAATCATTTCAATGTAATATTCGATTTAGAAGAAGCAAGGCTATTTTAGCTATAATTTTACTTACTATGAACACATATATGATGGCACTGGCTTTAACATAAACATACATAAACCTCATAGGGCGCCTCCGTGGTCTAACGGTAGTATGTTGAACCACATATCACTACCACCCGTGTTCGAATCTCAATGCGGGTATTTCTAAAAGGTGTTTCATCTTTGACTTCGTTTTATTACCTTTGGGGGTCGTTCGGCCAATTTAGCCTACCAAGTGCAAAAAAGTGGCCGTAAAACATCAATCATCACCATCACATAAACTTCCTCTACCTAACATCTATACATACGAAGATTGTGTGTGTGTGTGTGTGTGTGTGTGTGCGTGTGTGCGTGCGAGCATGCGTGTCTGCGTCCGTGCGTCCGTCCGTCCGTCCAAACTAGTCATTCTTTGGTATGTGAGAAATGCTTCAAGCTCATAGCGAATCGCCTGTATGTAGCCTACGTACGGGAAGTGGGAGTACATACAAAACATACCACAGCTGGAAGTAAACAACACGTGTGTGTGCTTCAGTGATAATTTAACACATATACAACATAACTATTTTGACACAACAGATTACTTTCAACAGTAATTTTAAAAAAGACCTATACATCAGGGCATTTATCCACTGAAGATGCTGACCTCAGCTACATTCTGGGATCGAAAACCTAAAATATATTACCTGTGTAAACTGTACGGTCCGGCAGGTCCGGCGTCACAAGTTATAACCTGACCAGGGTGAAATGAAGGTACTTCATAGCCTTTAGTACGTCAGCGAAAATAGCAACTTGAGTTGAACGCGCGACAAGCTTATGTTCTATGCACTCTGACTAAATATATTTGATGTTTACGGCCACTTTTTTGTATATGCCATGCTAAATGGGCCGGGCGACCTCCAAATATAATGAAGCGGAGTCAAATATGAAATACCCTTCAGACATGTCTACGCCGAGATTCGAACTCAGGTGGTAGTGATTTGCGATCCAATAGAACCAGCCAAATAACTTGGTTAGAAATAAAGTAGAGTTCGCACATGTATTACAACTAGTAGTGACATGTTTATGAGTCGATAGCAAAATAGATCGTCTCACTTGTATCGGATGAAGGCTTCAAAGAATTGGTGTGAAGTGATATTTTCGAGTATTTATCTTCCTGAAGGCTATCTTATTCTCTATTAACTGAAGGCGATTGTTTCGGTAATAATATCTTATATTTAATAAGCAGCTACAATGGTTTATCATAGATGTATCAAAAGAAGTAACCACTTTACCAAGTATTTCTTGTTTCAGTAATGCATTCAGACAGTGACTATTCTTAAGATAATAGTAGGCATCAGATAAAATGACTGAATCAACAATTTCCAATGCTGGTGCTTTATACATTTAACTCGTTGTGTTGAAGCGAAGTAGACAATATTGTTTTATTATCACTCAAGTAATATTTTGCCGAAAATAAGGAAAGCAATGTTCCTAAGTGTTCCAAGAAACAAGAAAACAATATATATTGTTAGGATACAGAGATATGGAATAGCTCTATTTCCTCATTTAGACCGAAACTATGGAATTAGATTGAGCAGGTAAAGTAGTACTGGCCTCCCTTGTTTAACAGGTAACTTGACATTATTACCTTAGCAGCCTGATTTCATATAGACAAGGGTATTTGTGTCATGAAAGTTACTAATTGTAACCATACATTCTAATCCACAAGGAATCACAAAATCTTCAGCATCTCTTTGAAGACGGTGTGTCTCTAATGGGCCAGGAAAATAAAGATCCTCTTACCAGTTCCTTTGGCTGTAGATGCACCTGCCCATCTGAAGGATTCTTCGGGGTAATATCAAATAGATAAACTCGTTGAACAAGATAATCGAATGGCTGCAATAGCTGACAAGACAACATCAAATCAGAATAAAAATCGTTTCACTCAATTGGTGTCTGTTTCCTACAAGGAATAACTCGAGTTAAAAAGGATAGTTTTAATCAGATACAGCAATATTTATAAGGAAGTAATCACACATTATGACATGCACAGATATAACATCGATAACACCTTCCTTGTAAATTGTCAGATTATAAAGTTCTACGCAACTGAAAACTCGCGATTACACGAATGCATGCGGGCATAGAAATATCGCCAGGCTGGCTACACTTCAGCACCAAACTTTAGCCTCTACTGTAGTTTATCATGGGCGCAGTGACTAGATAGATCAATGCCCACGACAATAGAAAATGAGATCCAAATAAAACGCCTTACGGTTAGTTTAGACCATAACTAAACATTCTACACACTACATTCAAGTCACAAATCTCTACCTTTGCATACTAATCAAAATGTCAATTACAGAAGATTCCAATTCTCGTTTACTTAATAATATACACAACAATATCTGTGCTTCTTACACAGTACTTGTACTTGAGCACCAACTTACCCTAGTTGTGTATACCTCTGATCTGAACAGAATATAAGTAATATTTCAGGAGATTATTCATATAAATTCTACCCCAGTGAGTGTAATGCAGCCTATCTCCTGAGATCAGTGGCGCCACCCAGACAAAAAAAGAGTCACACTCGGCTGACCATGAGCTTCGAGTGCACACATCACAAACGTATTTTATACACAAGCATGTATGAAATAACCCATCTGAACTGCATATATTTTGTGATACTTTACACACACACACACACCACACACACACACACACACACACACACATATATATATATATATATATATATATATTATAAATGCGTGTATGTGTTTAGGATACATACAGAGAGGCAACAGGCACAGAGTATAAACATATCTAAACATCCTTTAAGACCTACCTGCATAAATCTAAATATAATTACAACTATACATACATCAATCTAAATACAAAATGTTCCATTCCTCCACATATCGATACAAATATGCGTATATCAATGCATATGTCTCGGTTACTCATCAGCCTGTGGGACACAGCTAATTCGCTTTTCGTACGCAACAAATATATCACGCCCACGGGAAAGCGGCTACATGCAGACTGCGTAAAAACGTGGAAGCACGTAAAACCATTTGATGCCACAGCTCGCAGTAAACAACACGTGCGTGTGATTCAGTGGCGACTTACTACATACATAAGATACCTATTTTGACACCACAGTTTACATTCAACAGTAATTTTCTGTGTTCCAAAAGAAACCTGTATATAAAGCATTTCGACACCTCATATGCTAACCTCAGCTTTATTCTGGGTTCGAATAACTAAACAAATCCTACCTATATGAACCATATCGATAGACATTCGACTGGTCTGGTGTCGCAAATTGTTATCTACCCTGATTGAAGTTATGCCTTTTATAAGCCCTCGGCGTGTTAACAGACATTACAGTTTGTTGACCACGTAAGACAATGTATAAAATATACAGAATGGCAATGACTCAGAGCACCAATCCCTAAACATGATTTAAACTCCATAAATGTATATATATAATTAATTATATACATAAGTGAGACTAAACAATAAAATATTTGTACAGGCATATATATATATATATATATATATATATGTGTGTGTGTGTGTGTGTGTGTGTGTGTGTGTGTGTGTGTGTGTGTGTGTGTGTGTGTGTGTGTGTGTGTGTGTGAGAGAGAGAGGTCACACTAATCCGCTTTCCGTACATGATAAATGTTTCACACCCACAGTGAAGCTGTTGTATGTAAGCTAATACAGAAAGCAGAAGCACATACAAAATGTACCTTTTGACACTACAGCCCACAGTAAATAACATGTGCGTGTGGTTTCATAATGAGTTAATTCATATACAAAATAACTAATTTACACCATAGTTTACATTCAGTATTCGCATATCCATGAAATTCGGCAAATACAGTGGTGTGTGTGTGTGTGTGTTTATATATGTGAATCTGTGTGCGCGTGCGTGCATGCGTGCATAGTTGTAATATTATTGTTGTTCTTAAGCAGTAAGAAATAATTAAATTACTTTGTCCCCGCCAAAATATAGAAGTAGAGTACTTGAAATAGGTGTAGCAGTTAACAACAGAACATAATTTGCTTTCAAAAATTACAAATAAAGAAATATTTATATAATCACACACACACACATACACACACACACACACACACACACACATATATATATATATATATATGTATATATATATATATATATATATATGGGTCATTCCATACAAAATGCACCAAACTCTTAAAAAGTTCCCATGTACATAATCAGGCCAGACAGTTTTTCGGTTTCACAAACAAATATTTTCAGAGTTACATCACTTTGACGTGATACCTCTAATTATGCAGTTTTCAAAATCGCGAGCTATCTACAATTAACCCAATAACATGAAGCTAATGAACAAACCTAATGTGGGCAGTTTTAGTCAAAATCTGGATTTTATCAAATTCATTGTCTTTCTACCAATTTTACAAGTCAATATCTTCAGAAACATGATAGATGGGAATGTTCAAACTCTACAATTCCACTTCCTGTATCCTAGAATAATACTAAAATGAATGACAAGCATACCCATATAACCCTTTCTCAGAATTTAACCACTCAAATGTGAAAAGTCTGGCTGATTTTAATAAACATGAGTAAAGAATATCCAAAAGCTGTAGCGCTAGTGTGTAATGCTGAAATATCATCAGCTGGTTCATAGACTGATCATCACTATACATCCAACTGCAATCAATAGTAGATGATAGCTTGGTCATACACCGATAACAAAGTTTCTGACCTGATTTAATAGTAGTTCCTATAGTAAGACTGTTAATCCATTATGCTTTGGGAATATCAAGTGTACTTAAACTACTTTTCACCGATTTGAGATTCACCGAAAATGTATAACAAAAATGTATAACAACGGTTCTTCTATATATATATATATATATATATATATATATATATATATATATATATATATATATATATATATATATATATATATATTAAAAATATATATATATATTGACTTATATTGGTAGAAAAAAATTGAACTTAATTAAATCCAGATTTTTACTTAACCTGCCAATCAGAGGTTTGGTTTTTATTCATTAGCTTCATTTTATTATGAAACAGCTTTCAGCCCTGAAAGTTTCTTGACTCTATACCAATTACTTTAAACGTTAATAGGTTTCAAACAGGGCTAAAAATCAGGTGTGATTTCGAAAGTGCCATAAATAGAGGTACCACATACCACATACAAACCGTGTAACTAGAGATTTTTTAAAGAAACCTAAAAAGTGTCCCAGGTCTAAACATATATATAGTAGTTGATATATACAAATATTAATACAATCTGAATTGGTCAGGTGGGAAGCACTGGTTTATTTTATATGGAATGCTCCCCCCATACACACACACACACACACACACACACACACACACACATATATATATATATATATATATATATATATATATATATATATATATATATATTACCCAGTAGAATTCCTCTATTAAGACCATCTTTTGGACTAAGATTATTTCGTCTTAATATGGACATTGTCTTAATGAAGAAATAGAAACCTTTCATTTATATTTTAAATTGAAATTATTTATTATTCATATAATATTCATAGAATGTCATGTGAAATGAAACGCAAATTCAATGTAATATTCTTTTCGAAGAAATTCCATGCAAATTGTATTTTTGAAATATTTATTGCTAATGCTACTTTAAATACAGAATCAGATGAAAAAATTAGTGCTTGTTAAAGAAAGAAGTGATCATTGTTTGCTTATTTGATTTATATGTTATGCTAATGGCTTGTTTATGTATGTAATCCTCTTAGAAAGCTAAGTTAGATACATAAAGGTAGCAAAAGTCATTTTAGCTATTATTCCTATGGTAAATATATATGAAGCTCTCATTCTCACTCTCATATACATCAACATTTGCAGCAAATAATTAAGGCGTATTTATTCAGTTCATCTGGCCTCTACCACTTTCTATCATTTATGTTGTTATCAAGGTGTTAAGTATTATCACAACGTGAGATAAAAAGTACAATTGTTGATGATCGAGAAATCGAAATCTGACATAATAAATAATATTCATTACTATTTAAGTGGTAGGCCAAAAGGTTTTAAAAGAAAATACAAAGGTTTTTTTTAAATTAAGCATTTCCTCCCTATCATCATATTCTTTATTTTATATAACATGAAGGATATAATTCACACTGTGAATGTTAGATATACTGAAAGAGGGTGGATTCAGATGTTAGAATACTACATTTCATGGCACTAGTTAGCGTCATTAATAACTGACCGAATATACCTCACAGCTAAGATTATTCTGTCGCCATATTACCAAAAAGTTGGCCCTGAGTTCCTTTCTTTGGCTGTCAAAATCAATTACAAATTCCGTCTTTATTTGTTTGGGTTTATTTTTGTCGTCGATGTAACTGATGGGGTTGGTGCGGAATATGGTTATTTACTAATCCGTTAATCTTATCTAGAAATTTGTACCAGCTAAAATAGGAAGCCGATACCTAATTTATTTCCTCTAATTACCCAAAGACCGAGCCACGATAACACACTCACTAACTTATTATGTCTCACGCTGGTAGGGAAAACAAAACGAATTTACATCCTATAGCTCGAAATTATAATACAACTATCACTTGGAATCATACTGTTGTGTTGCAAGATTTGGAGCAGTTATTATAGTTTTCTCTGTTCACAGTTCAAATAATATGAAACCTGGTCAGTATATTACCGAGACTACATTATTACAAGGAAGGACATATTTTCTATAATACCCATTTTGAAATGTCAACACGCTACGTTTTTCATTTCATTTAATTATATAAATAAACTAAATTATTCTACTAAAGTATTAGTTATTCAATGTCCTTGCTACTCAGTTATATGTTGTAATAGTTATGTTTTCTAACTTTCACTTGACAAATAATTAATATTTATTGTCTATTTTCTAAATGACATATTTCAGTCTAACTCAATGGTTTGCTAATTTACATATGTGTACTTATTATTGATTATTTACAATATTCGACTATTATTCTGAAATAATTAAGAAAAGTTATGCAATAATTGTACCTCTTATGCTTCCTTTGTGATATCCTTCATGCCATTAGCACCCTTCATTTCATTTCATTATAAAAAAAACTAAATTGTTTTACTAAAATATTAGTTTTTCAATATCCTTGATGATTTTCACCTAACACATAAATAACAGTTATGCCTTATTTTCTAAACTATATGTTTTAATCTAACTCACGGTTTTGCTAATATAAATGTTTTTACTTATTTTTGAACATTTCTAATATTTCAATATAATTCTGAATGAATTAAATATAAGATGTGAAATAATTGCATTTCTTATGCTTTCTCTTTGGCATCCTTCATTTCATTAGCAAAATGGAAAAATAACATCACATCCCGCAAAAATCACATAATAGTGCCAAAGATGAAATAGTACGTACTAAATATGTAGCTGTGCCTTTGAATGCGCAGTGACACTGCTCATCTATGTAATAATAATGAAGAGAAAACTGTAAGATAAATAACATGAATGAAGAGTAGTTTATCAAGGGCTTCAATCTCTATCATCGATGTTGGTGTAGATTTTCAGAAAGAAATTTCCTTTTTACCAACCTAATGTACTTCTTTAAGCTGTTCTTTTAACGAATATTGTGCTTTTATTTTCGATGTACACAAAAGGAAGAAGGGGACGGGGGGAAACCAAAGAAGCCAATGAAGCCAACTTTTTTCTTTCAAACTTTTTCTCTTAATTTAATTTGGCTGACAAATGATCTTCTTTTTAATTAGACTCGAGCTTAGTGTGGAAATCAATATATTGCGCATTTTATTTGATATTTAGTTTTTTAGCAATACACATGGAAGGGATAGATCGTAATATGCAAACGAGTGCAAAATAATGGGGGATATATGTTTATTGAATTAATAAACATATTGGCCTATATGTTATTTCCCCAAACAAATTCACACGCATTTGAATTGGTTTTGCATGTGAAATAATTCACGTTCTTAATAGCATATATATTTAAGCCCTCTAACTATTCTATATTCAACATTCAGCAGGGTGTTGGAAAACATTCACTGTTTCTGTTTACCACATAATTGCATCAATTTTATTGTATTATTCTTAATTAATCACTATAATAGCGGTAATGGAGAAATTAATAAATAGGTTATGAGCTTTGTTTTCTGGTGCAATCATTCCATCCCATAATATAATTTACAGCAACAAAAAACAATCATTATGTATTAAGGACAATCTGTTCTCTAAATTTCCCAGACAAATCATTGGGATTTATGGTTAATATTCTAAATGATATATGTTAATCCAACTTACAACGTTGCTTGTATTTATTTATTACTGATAACTTCTAATATTCCATTATAATTCTCAATTGAAACAGATAAAAGGCACACAATACTTACACCTCTTATCATTGCCCTTGAGATTCCTTCTTGCCATTAGCAAAATAGGAAAAACAAATGCGATAAAAGAGATTGGGACGATTACCTTTTACTTCAAACCACAGCTCATTTATATCAAGGTAGTGTCAAGATCTTCCTGAAAAATACTTAATGTAAATAACATTAATAAAGACTAATATATCATGTGTATTAATGTGTGTATTAACGAGGTTTGTGTTAGTTTGTGCGGAAGGTTAGATATTAATGCATCATATGACTAACCTCAACGAGATGTTCAATTTCAAGGAGACCAGTCATTATTACGACTGCTACTCATTCGAAGTCTATATCCAATCTCAATAAAAGTCTATATGGATGATCATCCATTAATAATATTTTTAGAATGATCCTTGATATTTAAAATCAATGTTTTGTATTACACCAGGTAGTGACCCCAAACAGTTATTGATGTCCTATTTCGGTCATCGTGACATGCGTTTCAAAATAACAACAAACATTTATTAAAGAACGAAATCAGACAAGACAATGTTTTATTTAATATCATGTATGTCGATGTCATATCTTGAGATGTTTGGCTGTGGCGTAATATTTAATGAAATCATAAATGTTCCAAACCTTTCTGGATTCAGCTATCAGAATATAGATACAAAGGATACGACACCCACGTCTTAAACTTATTACACGATAAGAATTAATTAAATTCCCTGCTAGGTTTATTCCAGGTAAATTCAGATACACTCAGGTGTATAATGAATAGAATAAAAGAATAAAAGAATACATCTACAAATAGGTGCAGTGACAGGTAATTAGCTATCTTACATAAACATGTATGACCTGGCTTGAGTCATATTTTATAATAAAAGCACTTTTTAATAACCTAATGGTTTCTAAATGCACTTGAAATGATATTCCAGGAAATAGTAATTTACTACATCATTTCTAACAAAATAATTAGCTCATGATTGCCAGAAAAGACCATTTATCATTCAAAATAACAACAACAAAAACAGTTTGTTTATTAATTACTCTTCATCCGATATATTTTAATGTATTCCTAGAATATTACAACGATATTATTTAAGATACTCTTAGGATATGGCCAAATATTAGTATATTTGTTTTTATTAATCTCGTTGATAAACCTACATTTAAAAATACGGTGGCCCGCTGTCTGTGTTTCTTTGAGAAGCAGACTTGTGTAGTATTTACACGGAATTAGGTCCAGATATTTCATCTTCATTTTAACTTATTTACTCCACAGGCTGATTGGCCTATTTAGCGGACCTAGGAGGCAAAATAACAACAACAACCTTTTGACCTTGGCAACACCATAATTTCGATCAAATATACAAATAAAGGCAATACGTGATTCATCTAAAGATGGCATTATGATAATTATCCCAGCACCCCTAAGCCATAAAATATAATTATAATTAGCCACGGGTGATTCTTCTTGGTTTTTCTCATTCTCGTTGTGTATATTAATTACATTATCTTATAAACGTAAACAACGATCTCTTGATCCAAAAACTAAAATTATTTTCACTAGGATATTAGCTTGAATATGACTAGCTGTCTTCGCTATATGGCTGATTGAAATCAACGTTAATCATTTCCCTCTCCACGATATAAAAGTATATATTTATATATTAATTTATATATATATAAATAAATATATATATATATATATATATATATATATATATATATATTCTCTATTTTCTATCTAAATATCCACATATCTATCTATCTATATATCTATCTATATATCTATCTATATATCTATCTATCTATATCTCTGTCTATCTGTGTGTCTGTCTAGCCGTGTATAATAAGGCACAGGCACAGAAAATCTCGAACCGTGAATTCAAACTCTGGACGTTTCTTCAGGGGACTGAATCCAGAGTGGCGACTTTTCTTGCTGAGACATGTGTCCCTAAGCCGCCAAGCAAAAACAAAAAGCGAATCACCTACAGCCGTGGAGTTTGGGAGTAGAACACCCAAGTCAGATCAGGGCAGTAGTGAGAATGTTTAGCTTAATTATCTAAGCAGCCCTATTTATAGCTATTTTTCAATTGCTGTATCTTTCTTCAAAGCAATACTATATAAACCATATAACCCAATTGTCACTGTCTTCAAAGATCAGTTTTTACAACCGGCAGGCGTCATGAAGCGACTACTATTAAAACTGTTTATCTTAATTACTATTAAAAGACTGACATCTGCGCTGAAGCAGACCGTAATAGCGCGTCATAGCTTCCGTACTGTTTGAACTATGTTATCATTTTCAAACCTGACCTAATTTATGCTATTCTAACTATTGTAGTTCTTAAATGTTATTTATAACAAGCAGATTAGAGCTAATCTTGAATGTCATAGTACAAACTGGACATAACTGGACCTAGGAAAGATAATTCTATTCCCACATACAACCAAGGTGAATTATATAAGTTGTTATATAAAACACACCAACCACACGAGCTGTGTCCAATGCCACCGCTCGAGATGCGATGCAGTGTTTCTATTCCTGAGTCAGGAGTACATGCTTTAAGAGCGTACTGTGTCTGCTACAGTCATTTAAATGCTGGATAACCAGGCCAAACACTTAAACGGCGTGCCTCCAAAGACGCAAATAGTGCACGGAATATACAGCTCTAGATCAACTTTTCTTAGAACGCATGGACCTGGAAACATACAGTCTCCACGCACAGAAAAGGGAACATCTTAACCGCAGCATAATATGCCTTGTGATATTTGCTGGAGGGTCAAATACCTCATAAGCATACAAATCCAATAAATTCTATGACCTACTCGTCACTAACCCTTTATATCAAATATTACAAAATTGGTAAAAAGAAAACACGAACCTCAATCTCTGGCACGGGCAATGTGTGTTTTAGCTGTGTATAATAAGGCACAGGCACAGAGAATCTCGAACCGTGAATTCAAACTCTGGACGTTTCTTCAGGGGACTGAATCCAGGGTGGCGACTTTTCTTGCTGAGACATGTGTAATGTCTCACCAGTCCCTAAGCCGCCAAGCAAAAACAACCTAAACATATAATAATCGCGCATCATCGTTATCAGCACCACCACATCATAATCATTATCATCATCATCATCGCTATCATAATTATTATCATGTATTTAGAGAGACGGACTTTACCACATTCAGTTTTTAATAATCTGGATATGTCAGTCATCCGAAGGTATATCGAATTGCAATTATTGTCATTTCATTAAAAATGGGATCTCTGTGTCACTGGCTATTGAGACAATATCCCGAATATTATTATAACTGCTTCCGACATTAAAACATTTATCTTCAAAACAGAGAGTTGTATTTAAGTTTTTCTGTCACTATATTACAAAAAGATTACAATGGCTTCCTGTGTGTGACTATCAAAATCAATTACAAATTCCGTCTTTTCTGTCATTATTTGTTTTGTTGCATTCTTGTCATTGCTGTAGTTTATGGGATTGATGTGAAATATGGTTATTTCCCTATCCATTGATCTTCTCTGGAGGTTTGTACCAGCTAATATATTTCTTCTATTTATCCAAAGAGTGAGCCGCAATAACAATTACACGCACTAACATATAATACTACACGGTGGTAGAGAAAACAACACGAAAATACGTCATATAACACGGAATTATAATACAAATATTACCCGGAATCGTGGTGTTGTATTTTCCTTTATTTCAGTTAATGTATACATTCCTTTGGCTTCATTTGTAATCTCCATAACAGTTCCATCGCGTAATAAGGCTATATGTTACCAACAAACATTAAGATAATATCATTATGTGAATACAAAAATTGCAAAATTTACAAACTTGAGGGATAGATGAAGTGAAGATAGGAACGTTTTGAAGTCAATATTGTGAAGTGAGATAAATTGTTTTCTTGACGATGTGTCAGAGATGACAAAACAGATTGATCGTATAAAGCGATACATTTTCAACTAAAACAAGATTTTGTGCATTTTGTTATAGTTTTGTCTGTTCATAGATCGAATGATATAAAACTTTGTCAGCATATTATCGGACATACATTATTTCAAAGAAAGCCAAATATTCTATAATACCAATTCCATAATGTCGTAAAACTACCTTTTCATTTAATTTAATTATACTAATAAACTTAATTGTTCTAGCATAGTATTAGTTTTTCAATATCCTGGCCACCTCATTTACATATTGTAATATTTTTAATTTCATATTAAAGTTCAATGTTTTCCAACTTTCACTCGACAACAAATTTACATTTATGGCTTATTTTCTAATTGATATACTTCAGTCTAACTCACACCTCTGATACTATGCATGTGTTTACTTATTATTGATCATTTACAATATTCCGCTATAATTCTGAACAAATTAAGAAAAAGGTAGGCAATAATTGTATCTCTTGAGCTTCCTTTTTGACATCCTTCATGTCATTAGCAAAATAGGTAAAAACCTTTCATATCCAATAAAAACGACATAATAATGATAGAGATGAAATAAGGTATTGTACTTCAAACGTGCATCAGTTACTTTGTACCCGTATTAGCACGACTCCTTTTTGTTATGAATAAAAACAAATTAATACAAATAACATCAATCAAGAGTAGTATATCAGGGAGATTAATGTGTATTAATGACGATGATGGAGTGTGTCTAAAAGGAATTTACGTTTTGTTTAAGTTATAGTATTTAATTTTTCTTTTTACTTTAATGAAACAAAAAAAGGTTAATAGAGAAACAAATTAAAATGATTCTAACAGGAGATAATATTTGTGTTTTTATCGAATATTAAGTGCGATCTACGTTGATTAGACATTAACGTAATAATATTTTATGAAATATATATATATATATATATATATATATATATATATATATATAGAGAGAGAGAGAGAGAGAGAGAGAGAGAGAGAGAGAGAGAGAGAAGAGAGAGAGAGAGATAAAGTGAATAACCCTGACTAATATTCGACAAAGGACTAAATTCATTTCATAATTTAATAATGGTACTACGATGCAATGTAATCGTAATAATAATAATAAATTACATAGTAAATATAATCGTAATCAGCGATTACGTTCACGATTACACAAGGTATTTGATTATTTACCATGTTTTTTATCATGCCAGAGATATGGTTTGGTTTGTAAGGCAAAAGATTACCCATTGACAGACAGCTGTCGTATTTATACACATGATGACATGTCAGTTTGATGATTGTTACAAAACAAGAATTAATAATAAAATTCCACCATGTTTAGCACAGCAGATTCAGGTAATCTAAAGTGGGTGAAGAATATCATTTAATTATTTTTATTTTTCTAGTTCGATGCACGCAATGCGTAGTGGGATTGTTTCGGAATAAACAAACATACGTGGTGAATCAGAGGCAGTACCAGGCCGCCTCTATCGCCTAGTGGGTAAGAGCGTCGGACTTTCTTACTCCTGGTCATGCTTGCAGGAAGTCGGAGGTTCGAATCCCGATCCTGGCACTATAGTAGGGGAAGTTTTTCAACCAACCACGCAACTGGTAAGATTCTTTCAGCCGAATATGCCATTTATTGTAAATTCAAAGTTTATTTAGAATTAGTCCGGTGGTGAAGCAGTAAATTACAGACCATATGTGTCTCCCTCATTTGAGGTAGCTAAGCCACGTAAAATAACTTCCATTTCGGCCATTATTATTAGGCAATACAATAAAAATAAGAAGAAGCAGACGTCACTCATTTTTAATGGCAACGCTAAGTTATAAAACAGAAGAACATTTTGTCTGTTGGTGATATCGAACACCTATATTAAATATAAGTTATCTAAGTCTCTCTGGGGTAATTAAAAATTATTCGAGTAAGTTTTATGTATATCTAACTGTATTTGTCAAATAATGTTTGGACCTTTATTTACTGGATCTAAATGTCATTACAATCTGACATGACGAATACATTGGCTGCATCAACACTAGAGATATAAGAAGCACGATTCCCTGGTGGATCTTCTAGTCAGAGGTCCACCCATTCCATGCCTTTGACAAACAAATAATGGCTCTATCAAATTTCGGTACAAGCTATGGTAGATCGGAGGTGTTGGTAGTCTTCCAAGGCTTTTGGAAGATGTTAACGTATCACTTCTTTATGGCCAGAAGATTAGAAGACGTAGAGTAGCAGCCAGCATCTTGATCCAGGTGTTGATTATTTGAGAAACTTGCGCTGATGAAATTCCAGATATACCTGACAGCAACTCAGTAATGATAACCATGCACAACTTCTTCAGTACCAGCAACGTACAACTCTTCATGCAGTGATGTATGGCGCTTTGGTCCAGGTTTCTGTGATATCTTAAGGCCCTCAGTCTTCCTCAACTTACGGATCTTACCACACCCGCCCCAATGGAGCATTATTTGTACCTTGTGTGCAACGAGATTGATGAGAATGTTACAAACTGATCTATCTAAGGAGCCCAGTATATGTTCTGAGTTTCTTATCACTGGCCAAATATCTCCTAATAAGGTCGGTTTGTTTCTTGTTGGTAAATATTGGTGTCTTCGACTCAGTGACAATTTCCTAAAGTTCATCATATTCTTTCTGTACATTTTACAGCTTTCCTTAATTTTTGAGAACTGCAACACACACATTGACAAGCTGGAGAGCAATTGCAAGTAAAGCCATAACTGTGGTTGTCGGTGATTGCTAGGTATTGAACATACATCTTCCACAAGTTTCTATGAATCAATGTTGTGTTGCGCCGGTTCTTGTCTCAATTTTGGTTGTTTCCAGGATAATTTTGAAGATTTGATCATATTTAAATAGAAATACATTTTAAATGTACTCCTTGAACATCACCGTGAATAGATGCGTGATATTTTCTCATATCAGCATAAATTAAATAATTGTCAAAGGCTTAAAACATTGTTAAATAATTTAAATTTGAATAAATGTACCAGCATACGGTTGTCTGATAATGCCATGTGCGTTTGTTTATCCCCAGAACATGACTCGGAAGTGACGTTTAACGCATGCGCATTGCGAACTCCAAATAGTCTTATTAATTAGTTGAAGTAAAAATATATGATCATTTGATTAATGCTAAATACTATTATAGGCTTACTTCTTGGATGAAAGTCGTTTGGCTCATGTTTCCCTATAAACATATTGTTTCACTGATTATGTTCCAGTTTTTTATTTGTTTCGTTGATTCAGCTGTCATACAATTCAAATATAATTTAATATTACGATAATTTAAAGATACACCTCAAGATGATTTGAAAGTAGTTTTACGAATTATTGTTTTTAGTGGAAACCTTATTCAGGAACAATATAAAGTAATAATCTTATTTCAGGAAAACAATTTTTAATAACTCACCAACAACATTTTATTACATTATTTTCGTATTACAAACACGATATCCATCAAACCAATAATAACATATATAATAAGTATCTTCTATCTATCATTTAGTACATCAAAATACATAATTTTATAAAAGTAAACTAAATATATACATATACATATATTAACTAAATATATACATATATATTACTAACTATATATATATATATATATATATATATATATATATATATATATATCCGAACAACATTCATAAAAGTCCGAATAAGTTATCAATATCAGTTCCCTCTGTAATCTGTGTAAACAGTAATCAGACAGTAAGAAAGCAAAATCAGTAAACAAAAGACAAGATGCTGAGAGAAACTGATATGAATGTGTAGTAAATTATGTTCCCGAAATGGTGGCACATGATGGTGTAATCCGGATGCTCGTAGTGGTGCCGGAGTTGTTGAACTTTATGCTTTCTTCGCTGACGAAGAATACGGCGTAAACCTTCGGAAAGAACTGGCACAGTAGCGTGATGAAGGTGTTGAGCAGCAGGCAGACGGATAGGAGGATAGCTTTGTGATCGGAGCGAAGCGTCGTGAAGTAGGTGGGCAAAAACAGACTCCACATGAAAAGCGTAGTCGAGATGGAGACGAAGATGTATCGGGAATCGTTGAAGTTCTCCGGCAGAGATTTCGTCAGGAAGCCGAACACGGCGCAGACGAATATCAAGAGCAGGTTATAGGACAGCGGGGGGAGAAAGGACTCGAAACGAAGAGAACACGTGATCTCCACATACGGCTCGTAGGGAAATGGCATCAGGCGGATTGTAGACGACGGGAACAGCTGTTCCAAGGCAGTTAATACAATCACCTAAAAGATGAAAATACGATTAAAATCTTCACGCCATCTATTAGGCCTTTATTAATATATTTGCTAACAGCTAGGTTGGTACGATGTTGCCCAAATGAGTATTATACCCCTCGAGTATACATTTACAATTTTACAGTATCAACTATTTAAACAAAACTTACCTGTATTAATATCATGGCAGTCGTAAGAAACACTTGTGCTTTGCTCGAAATGAATTTCGGACGGCTAATACCCTTCTTGCCGGAACTGAATATTCTGTACACTCTGGATGTCTTCGTCAGCAGCGGGCTGTACACGATGCAGACAACCAGATGGAATCCGGATTGGCGTAACAAACAACTAACATTATCCGGATACGTTATAAAGAACATCGCCACAAAACAAGCCAACATACAGCCAATCAATATGAGTATACTTAGTTCTTTGCTGGTTGCTTTAATAAGTTTATTATTGTGCTTGACGATGTAGATGACGACGATCGAAGCAGCAATCAGGACTCCTAATATTTCTAATGACAACAGCGTTAAGCCAGTACTATCAGTACCTTTCAGGTAGTAGGGCGTAATTGGCTCACATTTCGTCTTCGTATCATTGTCTGGCCACGTAAAATCGGGACAAGGTTGACAGTCGGTCATGTTCCTCACCGTAACCTCGTTATCCCTACACGTGATGCATTCCCAGCAACAATGAACCTCTTTCCGCTGATAATATTGGCCAACTTTACAGGGTCTGCTGCATATTGACTGTATCTTCATTCTGGACAGATTTTTTTTCTTCCCGCCCCAGTCCAACCTCGTCCGATTTAGGAACAACAAATTCGTTGTCCTTTCCCAGTCGCCGACCGGATAATGGTAGAAGCCATCACGAAGGCTGCCGCGTACTTGACGTATTTCGTACTTATCGTGCATGTCACCCTTGCTATCGAAGGTTATGCGACCGGAGTACCCGTCAAGCGACAGATTCTTCATATAGGAGATCAGCCGAGAACCGGTTATACAAGCGGAAAAGTTACGCGACCTGTTACTCGCAAATAACTCCGGACAATGATCGGATATAAGGTTGTGTATTGCCTTCGCATAGACCATGAAACAATCGGATATCTTCGCTGGTTCGGTCCAGGTAACGTTAGTAGCATTTTCTAAATTATCATAACGGGCGCACGACTTTTCATCATCTCCACGAATTGAATTCGACCAGGTACAGTGATAGAAGTCTTCGTACATGAGAGGTCGCCACGGATTAGGCGAATCTTTCCACGATAGACTTCTCACGTACGCCTCGTATCCAGGTACCATGCCATTCTGGTGCGCTATAAAGAGTGCCCCCAAGCCGACCTCTTCCACGTCCAAGGTTTCCAAACAGGGCATCGTGTCCCCAGATATCCAGACGAAATGCGATGTTAAATTGTTCTTCCTTACGTAGCCGAATAACTTCCGGAAGTCGGCGCATTCAAGAAACAATATAACAACGGGCGCGTCCTTATTCGCTCTGATGCCGGATACAATCCTTGCCATGTCGGCGTCGTCGTAATCCGACGACAATCTTTTACTCACGGCCAGACATATGTCACGTGATCTAGTCAATCGTTCGATGTGCTTGGCGGCGTTTTCTCCGTAGCTGCCCTCCGAGTACAACAGAGATACGTAAGACCACCGGAAGTGCTCTACTATGCTGACGACCGCCACGGCCTGGAACGTGTCGGGCGAAACCAATCTCATGAAGAACGGAAAACGACTTTTGTCGCTCAGCTCGTCGCTGGTTGATAACGGGCTCAGCACTGGAATGTTGAAAAGTCCGAGAAAACTCGATACCATCACCGACTGACGGCTATAAATCGGCCCGACAATGCCGGCCACTTTATAGTGGTTTCCGTCCGATGTTTGTCCTTTCTTCGTGGATGGCACAAAGTAGATGGATCGTGCCAGCGCCGTCAGGTCTTTTTGGCAGTCGTCGAACACGACAAATCCCAAAGTTATATTCGGCAACAGAGTTTCATCCTCGTTAATTCTGTCCACGATGAATCCTGCAATTTCGGTATTCTGGGCTCCCGTTGGTCTAACTACGTTCGAACAGAACTCGGAACGGCTATATCTGTAGACGTGAATTAGATATCCGATTAATATATCCCCGTCTTTCACGTAGGCTTTGTTATCGAGACCGGGAACCGTAAGTTCACTTAATGTTTCGTGACGGAGCAACAAAGTTAAGTTAATTATAATGGCGTACGTTATACCTACTGATATACCCATTCTAAGCTTATTGAAATCAGATTTGTAAAAAAGGTATTGCAGCCTATTCACAAAATAGATGACACTGCAAAGTTCCTTTCATAACAGCTAGGCAACAGAATGGTCGCAGCCGAATCCCTGCCCAGTCTTTAAATTGGCGTCTTGCACAGTGGCGACATCTACCGCAGGCTCTTCTTAATTCCGCCTTACACCTTTGATTGAGCTTACTTATTCTCGGCTAAAGCTTCCTCGGAAACATATTTTCTAGTAAGAGGTTTCGCCCTTTCGTCGTCTTCGGCCAGATAATTGTGTATACGCCTTTGGTGGGAATAATTTATCTATTGAACAAAGATGGTCTTCCCTGCATAGAGATGGATGCTATGTAGATTGAAAGATAAACACACCAATTACATCATGCCCTGTGTGATATCAGATAATATGAGAGATAATAATATGAAGTGGTGCTTCTTTTTCTAAAGGCATTAGAATAAAAGGTTATTTCCCTTTTTGTCTTCCAAAATGTGGCTTCTGTAGGCGATATGCATCATCATCATTAATCGTATTTACTTTCTTTAGCTTTAGCCGAGAGTAAATATATCCAGCCATATACAACGCAATATATAGAGCCACTATATATTGCTTTGTATATGGCTGGATATATGAACTATCCAATATATATATATATATACTTTTTGGTCTTCTGGAATATATTCGAATGACATCAAATAAACACGTGAAAAGTTGATACTCTGTATTATCCGAACATTTTATGTGTTGTCCCCAATGTCAAAAGAATTCCTTTCTATATATGCGTATTATATCATAACTGGTTAATATTAAGTATGCAGAACCGACACAAATCGTGCAGTTGTAAGGAATCAGTAGGCACTATTGGCCATTCAGTGAATCATTCGTTCTGATTAACCTGATAGCTAACCTTAAACTTGTTCACCTTTTAATTATAAACAGTTCGCGCTTAAATGATTGTAGACCGGCTTCGGTCATTTCCCGTGCAGTGTATTAAATACCTTTATACCCGCCTAAATCGAATTTAAAGACATAGAAATAGATCAAGGTCTGATATAAAACAGTTTCTTTAAGTAAAGATAATACTACGAACGTGTAGACCATGATAATTCTTGTATTGGGATATTGTGTGATATCAATATTTAATTATCTGGATACCTGAATATGACATGATTTACTTCTTCAACGCGGATTAAAAAGTAGTGTATGTTGTTTGTAGGTATGTCAGTACCTCAGAATAGGTAACACCAACATGCCTTGCCAAGGCGTGGACGCCTTAGCACCGTAATCAGACAACGTACACAAGCTCTGTGGTTCAGAATTTTCGCACTCTCGCAGAATGACAAATATTCAGGCTTCGTCCATTTTGCATTTGGGTAAACAACTTGTCACATCTAGAATATATAATGGCCACATAGGAAATATCCAACAATGAGAGTTAATATCGATATGCGAAACATGGTCCTTATATTTGGAATAGAACAGCCTAATAGTTATCATTCTACGCATAGTATAATTGTTGTCTATTTCATCGGCTTTCAGTGTCTAGACCGATGTAATTCGATTTGCGAGTAATATGTCATAAATTAGCTTTAAATAATGTTTTCTATTTATGGAAAATAAATTAAACAGTCCATTTCCAATTTATACTTTGTTCAGGACACGTCAGAAAAGGTGCTTAATGTTTGACACAATTGGGATATTGTAGTGTTAATGAAATGGTAATAAACTGGAGATTATAGACAAAATCACTAAAACAAATTACTAATAATGCAATTCTTAATATCATATATACGAATTTCATGTTTTTTCTTGAACGTCCCGTGAACGAAACAGTATTACGAGACGGTTCCAGGCCTGTCCATATAACAAGACGAACTTCTGTCTTCGGATTAATAAACCTTTAATGATAACAATAATCGTTCGTTTAAAATATCCCATAGAATATATATATATATATATATATATATATATATATATATATATATATATATATATATATATATATAGTATATATAGATATACGGGATGAAGTATGCTGAGCCATTTAGGGCGAAATTTGTTTTCGAATTTTCTGATAATACTAATATTTGGAGAATATATAGAGAAAAGTCTTTAAATGCCGATTGTCAGTGGCATCTGAAGCACCATTTTCATATCTAGATAATAATGTTTTATATTTTCAAAGGGCTAGAATCACATCGATCAAAGAGAGAGGCCTTAAAACATCAATCATTATCATCATAATCACATCGATCAAAGAGAAAGTGATACTTGAGCATGACCCCAAGCAACATAATTTCCACTTTCTTCAACGTAATAACATAACCTTTAAACAAACACTAATATAAGGCATTGTTTTACTGAATACAGTATTCGCAAAATGTAAACAGCGTCATCCCGTCTTTCCCGTAAATAGTACTTATTATCTGATATTAATTATTTGTTGAATTTTATAGTCATTTAAACAGACTGTGTTGAATAATTCTTCTTCGAAATGTATTTTATGCTGGCGTTGTTGTCTTATATGTGTGTCAATCCAATCGTTAAGAGCTATTTGTAATTAACTACAGCTTGATAAATGTGCATGCACTTTTATATCCTTTTCGCCCCCATTTGAAGATCACAAACTAATAGAAGAGACTGAATTACACTAATCAATGTGAATATCCTGATAGTATCGGTATTAATTTTTTCTGTTCGGAAAAACTGAATATTTAAACTATTCAAATCGATTGATCAAGTGCTATAGATGATACGGTTTGTGGTATAATTTACTTAAAATGGAATATCTATTACCTGATTATAAGTAAACTGAAACTATTCTTTCCAAATCGTATTTGTAACTTATTCAAAACGTATAATATTTAGATATTGTTCAGATCAGGAAACACAACACGTAATATAGATTTTATTTGCTAGTTTTGTGAATGACGTTTATGTGGTAAACACCATCTTAAAAATGGGAATCTGGTATTCTAGCTCCCCATGGTATTATTTCCTGCTTTTACCAACAAATGGCCGGTTGGTTGTGGAAATAGTCCATTATCTTTGGAGAAACGTACATTATAATATAAAGAGTTGTGTTTTAAACATATTTAAGGTCAACCAAGTGAAGGTAGAAGTAAAAACAGAATGCTAAAAAAACATTTTAGGTGATAAGTGATTAAAGGTAAGAACAACCATATGCTTTAATCTCGCAATAATTCAAAGAAGAAATTATCTGTTTAATTTCAACAAGCTCGCTTCTTCAAAATGCTGACGCTGATACGGGTGCATGATGTTCCCAGCAAGAAATTAAACAAAATATTTGTTCAGCTGTTCTTTTGACCTATTCATTCATCTGAGTTTATGGAAAGTCGCCACCAAACGATATAAGTTGAAAAAAGGGAACAATTATTATACAGGTTAGTAAATATAACTACTGAAGTAAACACATCATACCGGATACTTATGATCATGGATGTTTTACAGCCACTTTTGTGCACATGGTAGATTAAATGGGCCGAGCGACATCCAAGGGTAATGAAGCGAAGTCAAAGATGAAAAACTCTCCAGGATTAGAACTCAGGTAGTAGTGATCTGTGATCCAACGCACTACCAGTTATACCACGGATGCGCCCACATCATACCGGATAAAACTACTTCAACACAAATGACTGTGATTAGTAGAGGAAAATAATAAATAGAGACAAAAAACTGTTTTATAGAAGTGTTTGTGTTTGTGGACAGAATATAATTATGTCAACGTTATTACTATCTTCTTCGACCGATTTAATTCTAGAATGCCACAATTTTGCCGTCTTTTGGAGAAAATTCTGAGAAGTATATTGTTTGAGCCCATAAAGATCCCTAGCCTGAAAAAACATCTTCTTTGGGCTATCCTAATCTTCCAAAAATGTAGCACTGTCTTCTCTGTACTCGTTATATTTAGGGTGCAATTATGTGGTGGCACTGACTCATAACATCAACACCTATATATCCTTTATAACCTATACCTACGTCAATCTATACTTAATTAAATCCATACGACATATCCATACATACGCAAACATATATATGTCTGGGCTATTCATCAGCCTGTGGGTACCAGCTAATCCGCTTATCGTACGTGACAAATAGGACAGGCCCACAGGGAAGTGGTTGATGTAGGTTACGCACCAAAAGCGGAAGCAAACAAAACACTACTATTTCACACGACAGGTCGGAATAAATAAAACACATGCATGTGGTCCAATAGAAGGTTAAAACATATACAAGATAACTACTTCAATCAGTAGTAATTTGTTGTGGCTCAAGGTAACTATTACATACGAATGTTTGGACACCACAGATGCTGGGTTCGTAAAGATAAGTAAATCCTGCCTATATCAACCGTATGGACACAGGTCCGATAGGTTCGACGTCACCAAGTTGTTGTCTGATCAGGGTGAAATGGTATGCCTTTTATAGGCTCTCGGCGCGCCAACCAAAATAACCGTTTCAGCCTTTCAGTTGAGCACATGATGAAGTCGTGTCTTGTATACAACTAATACGTGAAAGCAGCGACGTGACAAAGCCAAAAATAAAGTATCGATATTGTTAAATCTGTGTTTTAGCCGTGTGGAACAAAGCACTGGCAAATGGATTGGCAACCGGTTTTGTTTATAATATCATCTAAACCCATAAATATTGCCGTGTCCCATTAGCGGCTTCATCTTTGAAGTCTTACTTCAACGGCGCGATTGTGTTGAATAGCAATGTCTAATATAAATACAACACTCTGCGTAGTTAGTCTCTTTGTTTTAATTATATTACAATTATACTAACAAAACACCTGGAATTATAGAGATCATCACTAATACCTAATACATTAAATCTACCTATTTAAACATTTAAACGTACTATCGTTTATTAAGCTTTAGACGACGCCTTAGATGGACGATTGGTGTTTTAGGGCCTTGAGCACACTGTAAGCTAAATAGGCCTGAGACAATGCATTAGACTTTGTTAACGATTAAATATCGTATCTTCACACGTAATGTCGTACATTTGTCGTCGGCAGACACGAATAAAGAAAGACACACTCTGTCGACCTATGTCTTGTCAAAACGGAACACTAACACTCCGTTGATCTCTAACCAGAACTGTTACTGCTAGGAGTAAAAGACATTTTTTTTAGGCTCTATTTAAAATATCGACATATAAACAGATAAACTGATAGATGATTATTTACAAATGAAATTTACGTAAGAGGCGCACAAAGGGATAAGATCTAGATATCAGTCTTAACTTTCTTACCGCGAATAATCATTTGTTTGTTTACAAATAAGGCGTATGGCGTATGTTGTTTTAGCTTTTGTAGTTTAAATATTTTACCTAAGACTGGCGATATTTACAGAATTGTAAAACATATTTTATCTCAACTCCTTTATCTTAGGTGTGGCCTTCCTACTATGAATTCCTGTCATATGTCACCCCTGGAGAATAGGCCCCACCTCCCAAAAAACAATATCTATCTAGACGATATCCCCCGTGATATTAATTCCCCCCCCCCTAATACTGTCCTGATGATAATAGCCCCCCTCTCTTGTTATTTCTTTTGTATATTTCAGTCTGTGATCAAGATATCTTTTATTAATATTTTCTGTGATCATTGTGTGTGATTGTCAACATCAAGTAGGATGATCCCTTGAAAGAAATATATTGTTGCTATTAATTGTATTGCTTAAATAAATGCTTCAGTTCAGCATGTGTTCTACCCTTTCATAAAGTATCCACAATAATCTCCATCAGCGAGAAGGTAAATGGTATGACTAGCTACGCAAACCCAATAACAGGTAAAGTTGTCTCATGTGCATCGTCTAATCGTCATCTATACATGTCGCCTCGCGCGAGTCCTAGCATCAACCAACAACAACGTACACCCACTCAAATAGGTAACCAACAGGTATTCAGTGGTTCAGTACATACAGAAAGTTTAATGTAGCCTGCTATCGGGCGCATGTCGGATGTTGGAAGAGTTAATAGAATCGACATGATGTCTTTAAAATATCAACCATCTCTCAGCAATCAGCATCTTTTCAGTTACCAATACTCGAGCTTGGCGTCAGCAGGGATTGTTGGTTTATCGTGTCCAGAATGACATGACGTTATTGATATTAATACGTATGTAACAGATAAAAAGGTTCTTGAAGTAATACATAAATCTAAGGAATGTTCGGATTTATGAGTTTCACAAAGTCACAACAAAGATATCTGAATTATATTCTAAAACCAGAATTCTGGCTAACTGGGCTTTTGTGAGACACTTTCGTGAGTTTAGATCTGCCATTCATAACAATGTCCGAAAATACACTCAAACTATGTACTTAAAATAGCAGATGGGCGTAGGAGATGGTCCAGATATATTCCAGAACTTGATATCCTTTTTATACAAGAACATTGATATTTTGATAGATAATTCATTTCGCTAAAGTCCTTTATTGGAAATTTACAGGTCTACGGTGTGTCTGGAATGGACGACACCAAATTGGTAGACCTCATGGCGGATGTGTCATTCTTACTCATAATGATCGTAAATGTTAATTTAACCCAATTAGTTAAATATGAGATCTTTTGTAGGTATACTTACAAGTGATTCGATGCTTTATGATAGAGGATAAAATATAGGTAATCTTGATTTATACCGTCAGGTACTGGGTGATATTCAAAATACATGTAATACACATTATGTTAAATACATTATAATTGGTAGTGATTTTAACAGTAATATAAGACAAATAAATTCTTCAAACATACACGTTTTAAACTAATTTCTTAACGACGAATGTCTTGGTTATTGTATATCTTTATATGTATATAATGTGAAATACACATATGAAACAGATTTAACTCAAAATGGGTGACCAATTGACAATTTTATTTGTCTGATCATTTCCCTGGGTATGTGATGGAATACTATTATTTACATAATGCTAATATCATGTCTGACCATGCGGTTGTTTTAGTGACTATTAATGTGAATAGTGAATATTTCAGTAACAAAAAATGTAAGAGTTAAAAGAGCACAGTGGGAAACAGCAACAGAATGTGATAGATTTAATTATAAAGATATGTTTGATGAAATGTCGTATGACATGAGAAAACCTCTGGATGCATTATATTGTGAACAGTTATATTGTAATGATATACCACTGAACTAAATGAATATAGTATATATAGTATATATAATAGTCAAGGTTCTCAAAGGGGGGGAAGTCGCTTCAGTCAAATAGCAAACGTGACTTTTGGAAAGAGACAATAAATATTGCAAGCAAAATAAGTCTCTGGTAAATACGATAGATGTTGAATATGGTAATGATAATAGGCATAAGGTATTTGCTTCTAATTATAAGATATTTTAGAAGAACGTACATTTTGATAAAAAAGTGATGGGTACCCTATTGAGTAAACTTTCCATCACAATTAATGTTGATTGTATAAGCAATTACATTTATTCGTCGCATGCTATTCAGGTAGACGAGGTAGTGGCCTCAATAGCAAAACTCAAAATTAGAAATTCAGATGGTGGAAATAACATAAGATCTGATACTCTAATTAATGCTTGTGGTTCACTTTTAACATATATTTCTTTATCGTTTTCTACATTGCTAAAACATGGTTTGACTCCTGATAATACGGTAATGGCAATTTTAATACCGATTCATAAGCATAAGAGAAAATGTTGAATGACAATTGCATCAGTTATTTCCAGTAACGTCCTAAGTGTTATTATTATGGGCAGAAATGCTAACGTGTTCACTTCTTGTGAAATGCAAATTGACCCTTTGTGCTTCCCATGCCCTTGACCTGGAAGAATATTGTAAATTGTTTCAATTGCTGACCAATAGAAATAAATGTCAACTGTTTGCACAATTGTGTATGTATATATGTACGCGTTTAAAACTTAGAGTCCATTAGAATGGTGTAATGTATGTAACGGAGTAAGGCATGGCGGGATTCTATCGCATATCTTATTCTGTATTTATACTGCCAGAAATATTTATGTAAAAATGTAGAAAACGCAGAAGAAGTAGAAATTTAATCAAATCAAATTGATGGGAAATAGCTGGACACAAATCTCCATCCGGATCAATCAGATCGCGAACGGCCTTATCCCAATATCAAGATCATAAAGGTGATGTATGTGCGGTAATTCTAGGATATGGTTCGAACAAGAAGAAAAAAAGCTTGTGTAATCGAAGTTAGTTTGTTTTAAGCGTATCTTTAAATCAAACAAATCAGGTGTGCATTTGCTATTTTAGTAATTCTGGATGCGTTAATTCGGTCTGGCTGATTGAAATTATTTGTTAAACAAACAATTGCCGGGTCTCTGATACTGAAAAGAACGACACATGACCTACGCGTAATTCGTCAACGGTACTTATTCACTATGAATTATCAAAGGTATTTTTCTTAACCACGCGATCAGCTTGATGAATGCGACAGGAATGATTGGGATAGAGTCTCAAATCCACCGAGTGTAATTACGCTCTTCATTACACGTGATTGGTTATGAGTCGATGACTCGCAGTTAACGACTCCTGTCCTAACTAATCAGAAAATGGCGAAACGAAGCTCCGTCTTGCACGATATGTATCGGATTTACGTCTAATCACAAAATAAACTTCACCTTCGTCTATATTGTGGCCTGTTTATTTTGTACTCCAGGCTACTGACTGCATTTTCTACCCTATTGTACTGAAACTGCAGCCATCTTGCTAGTTTGATCGGCATTCATGACGTCACAACCGTAGTGTGTTCTTTTTATCAAATCAATGTATAGCTCCGATATTTGGATTAGTTTGTGTTTTTTCGATAAACCTTGTATGCCTCTCTTTTCCTAACAACTGGCTTCATTGGCGCAGCTACTGCGGCACTTGTTATAAGAGGTGAGAGTGTTATGATAATGTTTGCTGGGTATACGGTAGAGAAAGTGTCCTTCTTCAAAATAAGTTTCTTCCTCCGATCGATTGTTTGATTGATTGGCTTATTGATTGATTGACATATTGACATATTGATTTATTTATTTATTTATTTATTTAATGGTTGATTGATTGATTGATTGATTGATTAATTAATTAATTGATTGATTGATATTGAGAGACTGTTTATAACTCCTCCCCTACCGCTCACCAGGTAGGGCAGTTCAGAAGGACGACACCAAAATACCCCGAGGGTGGTCACGGCCAGAGTGTATTACATCATCAGGAGATCTCTAATGTTCCCCTTTATTAATTCATTGAATCCTGCAGCGTCATTTAACGTTATCAACCACCCACGATGTTGGGAGCCGATAAATGTTTTCCTATAAAAGTTTTGACCCAATCCACAACAAAAGAAGCACACGCTTACCACGTGGTCATGTTTGGTTGTTGTGATGTCACAAGTGTTATCGATCGACCCATTTTCTGCACTGGAATCACCTACTTCACGAGAATGCTGTGATGCACTGTGGTCGCCGTTAAGAATAAATAATCGCCGGTATGGTTTACCAAAATAAAATGCTAGAATTAAACGAAAATATTATTCCTACACTTTCCTTTCCCAAATATTAAAATATATATTATATTAATTTATTTAATATAATTTAATTAATACGATTTGTAATTATTGAAACGTATACGTATGTGTGCGGGCGGATCTGGATTAATAAATTTCAAGCAATCGTCTTAATATAGACTAAGAGCTGTAATCCGTTTTCAAAATCCAGACAAATGATATTGTTATGTTTATTCGAGAAGAATTGTCATCTGTTCAGAAACATAATTTTCAAATATTTTTCTTTACATAGAAACATATTGGCCAAGCTATGGTTCTTTTTGTACATAATAGTATCCTTCTGAATGTTAAGAAATTAATGCGCATTTAAGTACATGTGGAGATAAATTATCAGTAATTAATTATTATCGTTAATCGACTTAGACGGTATACAAACATCAACGGAATAGTAATCAAAGGCATTTGCTCTTTTTGGTATTGATCTTTCCTTAGATGTGAAGAAAAAATATGTTTTGCAGTCAAACTTAAATATATATATAAGGGTTATCTTAATATATATATTCGTTGTAACTATTGATGTATGAGTACACAATATTTTCGGTAGCGTTATTAGAATTTGTATATTCTATACTTTTTTATATTCATCTAGCAATAATTCATCAGATAACTGCCATCAATTGTCTTTATCAAAAACTGCCATCATCCACGATAATTATTTTATTGTTTTCTAAGCTATTTAGATATTATTATTTTATCCATTTCGAAATTTCAAGACAATCAATTTACATAACAAATATTTCGAGAAATCGTTCCTTCATATATTATTATCACTGTTTTGTGAAACTATTTCCAATCAATTACCTGGATGTTGGATAAAGTTTGGCATATCATAACGTTTGGGACGAGGAAGATAATTTTGGACATTCATCATGGTAACTTCAAAATGTTCAGTGTTCACGATTCCAAGATCATAGAGTTTGTTTTGAGCCCGAACATTGGAGATGGGCATTATGATACCCCAGCATGTTTTGTAGCTACAGCAAATTACGTGGCGAGAAATAGGACATCTAGTTTACTTACTTTCTTGAATCGTCAAATAATAGTATTTATGGCCAAATCAAGGCATTAAGATTATAATGAATATTTTTAATATATGCGGACCCAATTGTAAGAACATTTAATGTCAAATGAAACGTTTATTTCAGCAACAAATTTTGGAATATGAAATTTCTCTCGAACATGTGTCGGAATACTTGAATATCCATGTCACTTATTCGTGGGCCGTTTTTCATCGGCGTTAACGGTCGAAATTGTTTTTAATCTTCCCTTTCACACTTCCATCATATAAGTATAAACATTTCAGCAGATATGGGTCATGCTCAGAAATAGTCATTCCAATAACTTAATTTTAAACGCCGAAAAATGCATATTATTATTATTGCTGTACAAGTTTATAGATTATAGGAGCAAAGAAATATATATTATTCAAACAACCAAATATTTAATTCCTACAAAATTCTGGGATATTATTTCCAAGCAATAGACCGATCCAGGCGAAATGCGTCACATCGGTTACCAACTGCGATTTCAGGTTAGAAGCAGCTATGACGCGCACGTTTAATAGGGGATGGCAACTTTTCACTAACGATAAATACTAGAAATCTTTCAGCAAATTATTGCATATTACATGGAGACTGAGACTACTATTTCAGCTGAACTATTGTGTCTTTCCAAAGGACATTACACACTATTTATCAGGATAAAACCCAATGATTAAGCGGACCAATCTTTCCAGGTGAATGATATAGCTCAGCCTTCGTTATTCATGTTGAATCGTCGTTTTATTTTAGCATGGCTTTCAATGGATTAAACAAATTATTTTAAAATTAAACTTTTAGCTGATTGTAAATTGATTTTAATGAAGATTTTTTAAATATTTAATGTAGGTGTAAAGGGCAATTTGCAAGTTTTGGAAATATTATTTTTACTTCTACCTGGGAACCAATCATATATGTATCACCTGTAAATTATTAAAAAAAACTTTTTTTATTACTTTAGGGTATTAACACCCCAGACATTTACATATATTAAACATTGCAAGAATGGCAAATTCAGAAAATAAAACGATTCACGTGCAATACAAGATATCATACATAAATACCAATGTTACAGTAATAGGTATCACCCATTGAATTATAATCTATATGATCATTGATTTTATCGATTCACATTGTCATATGTCAGATGGCAAAAGGTTCTACAAAACATAAGTTTGAACTAAACAGGTGGTACCATAACAGCTATGCAAATCGCGCTTAACGTTACTAAGTTTAGTGGCATATTTCTACTGGATGAAGTCTATGCCATTTCTATAAATAAAATCCAAATATAGCGGGTAAATAGCCTAAAGACAGTTTTGTTCATAACGAAAGTTATCGGCGACTACAGGAGTAAATCCCCGTACAACAAAGTGACAGTATGAAAATCAGCCCCATGGTGGCACCAGGAGTTATTAAATCAGTCTATTACCTGAAGAATGGGAACGGTTTGCCATATCATAACGTTTGTGACGAGGAAGAGAAGTTTGGACATTCATCATGATAACTTCAAAATGTTCAGTATTCACAATTACAAGATCATAGATTTTGCTTTGAGTCCGAAAATTTGGGATGTGCATCATGATACCTCTAGTATCTTTAGCATATACAGGAAATTACGTCACAGAAATAAGATATCTTGTTTATTTACTAAAATCGTTAAATATTAGTGAGTGCGTGTGTGTGTGCGTGTGTGTGTGCGTGTGCGTGTGTGCATGTGTGTGCGTGTGTGTGTGTGTTTTAAGGTACATATAAAACGACAACACGCACAGAGCATCAACATATCTAAACATCCTTCGAAACCTACCTCCATATATGTAAATACAAATAGAACTATACATACATTAATCTAAACATAAAATTTTCCATACCTCCACATATTGATATATGTATGCGTATACCTAAGCATGTGTCTGGTCTACTCATCAGCCTGTGGAACCAGCTAATTCGCTATTCGTATGCGACAAATATGTCACGCCCATAGGAAAGCGGCTACATGCAGGCTACGTACAAAAAGCGGAAGCACGTAAAACACATACCATTTGATACCACAGCTCGCAGTAAACAACACGTGCGTGTGGTTCAATGGTGACTTGCTACATACATATCATAACTATTTTGACACCACACAGTTTACATTCAACAGTAATTTTCTGTGGTCCAAAAGAAACCTGTATATAAAACATTTCGACACCTCAGATGCTGACCTCAGCTTTATTCTGGGTTTGAATAACTAAATAAATCCTACCTATATGAACCAGATACGCGTCCGATTAGTCTGGCATCGAAGTTCTTCTCTAACCTAAGTGAAAAGTTAGGTCTTCTATAGACTCTCAGCGTGTTAACAAACATTATAGTTTGCCGACCAAGTTAGAATGTACACTAACTCAGTATGGACTCACTGAAGTGATTAGCTAAAATCAAAAACAAAGTATATATATATATATATATATATATATATATATATATATATATATATATATATATATAACCATGTGACAGATTGGGGTTTAAATTCATAAAATATTCTAGGATGTAAATGCTATGATCTTTTCAAACCTAACTACCGCTATATTTATATTTCTTACTTAGTGATGGCTCATTCACATGTTCTTTGGTTTCCCTATTTTATGCAGATATATGCAAAATTAAATGGCACAAAGGTATGTGTGTGTGTGTTTTAGCAGTGTGAAACAAGGCACCGGCACAGATAATCTCATATAGCGAATTCAAACTCTGAACGAGGGTAAATTCACAGGTGCGACTTTCATGCTGATACGTGGGTAATGTTGCACCAGTCCTTCAATCCTCATGCAAGAAAACACTAAAACGGTAATTGCCTACAGTCGTGGTGCCTGATGGCAACACACAAAGTTTATATCTATTTTTAAGTGCTATATCTTTCTTCACAACAACAGTACAAACTTTATACTTCAACTGCCACTGTCTGCAACGATTAGTTACTATTGGAGAATATATGTGTCTTATAAATCAGACCGCTATGACGTCATCAAAGCCGCAGACCTGTTATAACTTTACATTAACATTTTCCAGCCATAACTAATGTCTGCCATGTAAACTATTATAGTTATAACAACGGGTTTTATTGTCATTAATGACAGCAGACTCAATGTAGCAGTGAATGTCATAATATGAACAGGGTATAACTGGACTTAAAATGAAAATTATATTCTAACATGCTACTAAAATGAAATATATATTCAACCAATGTTGTTATATATATTATAGGGTTACTTCGTTTGGTCGGTATTTCCCATTCCACATTTTGGTTTTGCCGTCCAGCCAACCGTACATGACTGGTCAGTAGCAGCCCTGTGTGTGCCTCCAGATTATACGCCGCGGTGTGTTTGATCGTTTACCGTCATTGTGAAAAGGATCCGTTTCATTTAGAATTGCGTGTCAAGCAACAACTTGCTCAGTTGGTCTACGAGGTCCATGGTTTGTGCCCAAACCCGCACTCTGGTCCCGAATTCCCTCTAGTAATAGGTGAAGTGAGTTTTCATTGTTATATTTCATAAGTTTAGTTATATCAACTCATTTTCCTTGTAATCATGATATGCATTTCTGACGTGTGGGTTCGATGAATAACAATAACTGACAATTCTATCGTTTACTCAATCACCATGACAACTTCATACCTTGCTCACTTTCAGCCAAGACTACGGATCACCTCCATAAACTCTATACAGTCCGAACAGCGTACTACATACACCACAAATTTGTCAGAAACCTTTTCAGACACGTTTCTCCGTCGTACAAGAAAAAAATGGCTGCCCTGAAAAAGGCGGAAACGTTCTGATGTCACAATTAATTCCCCTCAGCCACCACATATTCAGACTACACACCGAGTATATTGTATGAACCGTTATGATTGACAAATCTCATATATCTAATGTTCAATAAATCATTAAAACCAAGCGTTACAATTAATTAACTTATTTGCGATAGAAATATCCTATGTTGCCCAAAACTATAAGGGAATGTGTTTGTAGCGTCATGTCACATATTTGTATTCTGTAACGGTATAATGAAAGAATAAATGAACGAATGAATGAAAGCTAGCTTTTATTTGCAGGTTTTTTGAATGAAATAAACGTTGTTCATTCTGGATGGCCTGCCTTGAGCGAACGAACACAACTATATATAAACTAACTAAGTGAACTGTTTTGTTTGTGCGCTTGCTTGTGTGTGCTTGCTTGTGCGTGTGTGTATGTGGGTGTGTGTGCATGGGTGCGTGCGTGCGTGTATATGTGTATGTATGTGTGCGTGCGTGCGTGTGTGCGTGCATATGTGTGTGTGTGTGTATATGTGGGTGTGTGTCTGTACGTGTGGGTGTGTATCCATGCGTGCGTGCGAATTATGCAAAATCTACTCAACAAGAACACTGCCATTTATTTCAAAAACGTTACAACGCTTGCGTGTTTGTTGTTTGTTTATTTTAGTTAGGTTTTTTCTCGGAAATGTCCCTCATTGAAGTCAAACACTATAACAACAGTTTATAAATAATCATTATAATAGGAATTAATCACTAAAATGTTTTTGATAATATGACATTAAAATTCATTGACATTATATTTAAACAAATTCAATACAACGGAACAATAACAACTTCTACTTCGAATTACTAAAAAGAACGAACGTCTCAGGACACTACACGGTACCTAAAAAAATCGAAGTCAAATCGATAAACAATATCCGAACCAAACTATATTGTCGGATTGATAGCAAGCGATGGATGAACTCGACTTCCAGCAGCCGTTCCTACGCTAGTAAAAGTCATGCATTCTTCGCTGACGAAGAAGACGGCGTAGACTTTCGGAAAGAACTGGCACAGTAGCGTGATGAAGGTGTTAAGCAGCAGGCACACCGACAAAAGAACCGCTTTGTGATCGGAGCGGAAAGTCGTGAAGTAGGTCGGTAGGAACACGCTCCACATGAAGAGCGTGGTCGAGATGGAGACGAAGATGTATCGGGAATCGTTGAAGTTCTCCGGCAGGGATTTCGTCAGGAAGCCGTACACGGCGCAGACGAAGATCAAGAAGAGGTTATAGGACAGCGGAGGGATGAAGGATTCCAAACGTAGAGAACACGTAATCTCCACGTACGGCTCGTAAGGTAGAGGCATTAATTGTGTTCTTTCTGAAGGGTACAAGTTATTCAAAATAACCAAAATAATCACCTGAAAAGAATGATAAAGCGCTATTATTTCGAATGAATAACGATTTAAATTTACTTATGCAGAGCGTAATTTAAAAAAAAACTTCGACCTCCAATTAGCAACACTCACCTGTATTAATATCATGACAGTCGTAAGAAATACTTGTGCTTTGCTCGAAATGAATTTCGGACGGCTAATACCCTTCTTGCCGGAACTGAATATTCTGTACACTCTGGATGTCTTCGTCAGCAGCGGGCTGTACACGATGCAGACAACCAGATGGAATCCGGATTGGCGTAACAAACAACTAACATTATCCGGATACGTTATAAAGAACATCGCCACAAAACAAGCCAACATACAGCCAATCAATATGAGTATACTTAGTTCTTTGCTGGTTGCTTTAATAAGTTTATTATTGTGCTTGACGATGTAGATGACGACGATCGAAGCAGCAATCAGGACTCCTAATATTTCTAATGACAACAGCGTTAAGCCAGTACTATCAGTACCTTTCAGGTAGTAGGGCGTAATTGGCTGACATTTCGTCTTCGTATCATTGTCTGGCCACGTAAAATCGGGACAAGGTTGACAGTCGGTCATGTTCCTCACCGTCACCTCGTTATCCCTACACGTGATGCATTCCCAGCAACAATGAACCTCTTTCCGCTGATAATATTGGCCGACTTTACAGGGTCTGCTGCATATTGACTCGATCTTCATCTTAACAAGATTTCTAGCTCTAGCGTTACTCCAATCTAACTTCGTTCTATTGATGAACAACGAGTTAGTGGTTCGGTCCCATTTGCCGACGGTGTACTTATAGATACCGTCGCGAACGTTACCGCGTACCTGACGTATAACGTACCTGCCCTGGACGTCTCCCTTATCGTCAAAAGCGATGTGTCCGGTATAGCCGTCGTACGATACGTTCTTCATGTACGCCAGAAGTCGGGAGCCGGTGATGCACCTGGAGAAGTTCCGTCCGCTGGAGTTCCTGAAGTAATCCGGGCAGTGGTCCGAAATCAGATTGTGCAGCGCCTTCGCGTAAACCGTGAAGCCGTCGCAGTATTTGGACGGTTCGTTCCATGTGACGTTTCTCGTTTCGCTCAGCGTGTCGAACGATTGACAGGACGGTTTCGCCCGGCCCGCGCCTACGGCACCATCCCAAGTACAGTCGTGGAAGTCCTGATGTATGATGGGTAACCACGGGTTCGAGGAGTTCTTCCAGGATAGCTTCCGAACGTATTGTTTGTAGCCCGGCACTTGACCCGTCGGATGATCGATATACAGCGAACCGACGCCGACTTCTTCCACGTCGGTGCCATCGACTGAGGGAAGATTGTCGCCGGATATCCAGAGAAAGCTCGATGTCAGGTTGTTCCTCTTCACGTAACCGAACACCTTCTGAAAGTCGATACTCTCGAGAAACAGTATGACGACCGGGGCGTCTTTGTTGGCCTTAATTCGGCGAATGATCGTCCCGATGTCGTCGTCGGTGTAATCCGACGACAATCGTTTGGCGACGGCCAGGCACAACTTCCGCTTCCGGGTCAACCGCTCGATGTGTTTCGCCGCGTTCTCTCCGTAACTTCCCTCGGAGTACAAAAACGACATGTACGACCATCCGAAGTACTCCATCAGATCCAGGATGGCTACGGCCTGGAACGAGTCAGGCGGCACCAAACGCATGAAGTAGGGAAATCGACTTTTGTCGCTGAGCTCGTCACTGGTCGACCAAGGACTCAAAACGGGAATATTAAATAATCCGAGGAAGCTCGATACCATTACTGACTGACGGCTATATATAGGGCCTATGACGCCTACGACGTTGTAATGCCTATGCGGCGCCGTTCCGGTTTCGTCTCCGGAGCTGACCAAATAGACGGAATCAGCCAGAGATGTCAGATCCTTCTGGCAGTCGTCGAACACGACGAATCCCAGACTAATATTAGGCAATATTCGGTCGTCGTTGTTAATCTTTTCGGTCATAAAGCCCGGTATCTCGGTTCGCTGCGCCGCTGTCGTCCTGAAATTATTAGAACAGTATCCGGAACTGTTGTAGCGGTAGACGTATACGAGAAACCCTATGTTTATGTCCGCTTCCTTCGCGTAGATCTTTGGGTGCAGATCGGGAACGATCAGCTGACGCGTCGACCTGCTCGCGTAAAGCACGAGCATTCCAATTAACAAGATGGAATGTAACCTTTCCACATTTACCATGGCGCCTGTAAACGTTTTGCCGGATTACAATCACCTCGGGCCTTACTCGTTACACTTATGCGGACGGGTTGGTTTTTACCGTAGCGACGCGAAAAACTACGACGTTCATTGGTTGTTGGGTCTAACGACTCTCTTTTCTTCTCCTCGGTTGCCTCTACTTATAGGCGGCGGCTACTTAGAAGATATGCTCCACCCGTTATAAATCGCCTTCTCCGACGCTCTGAGAGACCCGATATGGCTCAATCTCGGAGCTAAGCCATAAATGTCATGGCATGACATACACAATGAAGGCCCGATAGCTCGTTGCAGTTCTCATTTCGATATTATTTCCAAGGATTCGGCATTTAGAAACATGTCATCTCGCATCTCATCACGGAAGCCTTACTTAGACGCGGATTTTCGTCACGTATTTCATTACCTATAAAGCTTTCATTGAAGTGGGTATTTCGTGGACGTCAGAAGCACTGAGAATCAATTGTTTTCTACGCATTTAGGAGCCGTAGCAGTGTCTTTTAATCGTTGAAGAAAAACATCACTGGCTGTCGAATGTATAAGCTATAGTGTCTGTCAGTTTGATTCAGCTATCAGTGGTGTTCACAAATTCCCTTAAGAGCAGTAACATCCGGGTGCTTATTCCTTGAAAGATAATAATTCAATTATTAACTAATTAACAACGATATTTCCATCGATTCACAGTGCGCGATCCAGGTTAAGGCTTCTTTTACCACAAACGCCTTCATATATTAGCTATCGCATTATTAATAACACCGGCTATGACATCGGTTATGACGTCAGCTATAACATCAGTTATGGCATACGCATAACATCGTAGCTAGCATTCTTCTAAATCTGCAGCCAAATTAGTACGAGAATTTGGTAAGTAGAGGACGCCACCGTGAGCCTTCCATTTATCATAATCCTTATCCTCAGCTACTTCCACCTTACAGTGATTAGATATGACCACCATTACTTCTGGATGTCAGTTTCCTTTTTGCATATCATTTTATGACTGCATTAATATGCTGGACCCTAATGATTCTGATTAGAAAAGATGTTTTTGTATGTTTCTGTATTCGTGTGCGCGTGTGTGTGTGTGCGTGTGCGAGCGTGCGTGCTTATTGGTGTGTGCATATGTGAATGTGTGTGTGCGTGCGTGCGTGTTTATGTGTGTGCGAGCTAGCACGTGTGTGTATGTGTGTGCGTGTGTGTGCGCGCTTGTGTGTCTGTTATTTGTGTGTGTATGAGTGTGTGCACGCTTGAATGTGTGTGCGCGCGCGCATGTGTGTATGCGTGCGTACATGCGTGAATGCGTGTGTGCGTGTGTGCGTGCGTGTGTGCGTGTATGGGTGCCCGTGTGCATGTGTATGTGCCTGTAGAGGCGCCACCGTAGCCCCTTTTTAATCCTTTTAGAACCACGTGATTAACCCATGTCAATTTCCTTTTTGCATATCATTAGCGATTTATGCTGGACCTAAAGATTTTATTTGAAAAATTTTTTTATGTAAAATTATTTTGTGGGGTGTATATGTTGCGTAATGCGAGGTCTTTATTTTGTGCAAGTGAATGTGTTGTGCCGTGCGTGCGTATTTATGTGTGGGGGTACCACTGTTAGGGGCTGTTGTGGCCTTGTGTGTCTGTTATTTGTGTGTGTATGGAAAGTATTTAGTGTATAGAAAGGTTTCTGCTAACACAGACTTTCGTAACGTTTATGAGTTATGTCCGACTCTAAAATAGGTATATACCGACTTGAATTTATATCAGATATTCCGAACGCGTCATCTGCAAAGCTAAAAATGGCGTGTAAAGGTGTGGGGTGTCCCGGTTCTTGGCCAACCATCGTGTGCTGATCTGATCAAGCGACATCTGCTCCATCAGCTAGGCATTACGATTCCCGTTATCTGTTTTACGACATCTAGTCACATCGCGTACTATTTACCACATTCGGATCTCCACTGAAGCCTATAATGTCACTTGTTTCCATTGTCGTATATGTTGATTTTTAAGATTTAATCTTTATCATTGCCATTCTAAAGGATGACTCGGCTTTCTAACGTGCCGAGTTGGGTTTTTTCCAGTCGCTCGGAACTGTTAGATGTTTTAAGGAAGTCGGATACTGTCTAAATCCTGCCAACTTCGGCCTACATCTTCCTTCCGAAACGTTCTACAAAATTGGGTTAAATAAAAGAAGCAAATTTAAAAGATTATTACTTTACTCATAAATGCTTCATGTGACATGTAGCACATGTAATGTAGTCTATGATTATCGATCGTAATGTGTCGAAATCCAGATGATGTCAGTTCTCGTTGTTATTGTGATCCTGATATGGTTATCTGGATTACTAAATATTCGTTTGTTGTAGCATTACATCGATAGCAGACTCGAATATAACATAATTCGCTTAAAGATGGTTAGATGACTGGCGTAAACAAATACCGTATAATGGCATCAAAGTATTTGTTTAACAAAGGATAGAATGTCTACGTTTTGCTCGTATAAATATTCTCAATGTGTTACTTTCGAGTATATTCCAAAACTTAATAAAGAAGCATTTATTAATATCATGAGATTGTAATCAAACTTAAAAACCCTGACACTCATTGATCGGTAATTGTAAAATGTCTTTTAAAGCTATTATAGTCAAATTAATGGCGCTTATGAAGCATTGTGGCATTTTTAGACATGCAGGTGTGTGTGTGTGTGTGTGCGTGCGTGCGTGCGTGTGCGTGCATGCGTGCGTGCGTGCGTGCGTGTGTGTGTATATGTGTATATGTGTGTGTGTTGTGTGTGTGTGTGTGTGTGTGTGTGTGTGTGTGTGTGTGTGTGTGTTTTGTATGTGCGTTCGTGAGTTTGCCTGTGTGCATGCATGCATGACTGTGTATGCGTTTTAGCTCTGTATAATAAGGCACAGGCACGTGGAATCTCGAACCGCGAATTCTAACTCTGGACGTTTCTTCAGTGGACATTTAGGTGTGTGTCCGTGTGCATGAGTCTATCGGTGCGTATATGTGTGTTTTTGCGCGCGCTTTTTTTTGTTTGTTTGTGCGTGCGTGCGTGCGTGTGCGTGCGTAAATGTGTGTTTCTGTGTACGCGCGCGCGTGTGTGTATATTCTAAACATGCAGACTTTGTGAATACTCATACATTCTTCTGACGAACATCGAGCACAAGGAATTCCCGTTTTGTATCACGCAAGTAAGTTGTTACCTTGTGCAGTCGTACCTCTCTAAAAGCTCTCTACTTTACCTTCCATCAAGCCTACGTGATAATTACCGGAAGGCATTATCCTCTAGATGATCCCTGTGTCTTGTCACTCACGTGATTAACTAAGGTGCGATCCTGTGATACTGCTGCGTATAGGAAGATGTAGATAAACATTGATGCGATTTGAATCAAAATGTTCCTCGTGATAATTAAAAGGTATTAACCTGAGCAGAAGAGTAAATGTAGATGAATGAAATGTTTGGTTTTATTTAAACGGTGTCTCCAGTTTATATGAACTTCTCATGAACAACGAGGGCGTCTCTGTGGTATAGTTGGTAGCGCGTTGTACCACAGATCACTGCCACCCGATTTCGAATCTCGGCGTGGGTATATCTACGCTTCATTACCTTTGGAGGTCGCTCGACCCATTTAGCCCACCGTGTGCACAAAAGTGGAAGTAAACCATCAATCATCATCACCACCATCTCATGAACAACGACATTCGTCGAAGAAACTTACGAACATTCGTCCTCTTTTTATAAATAAAATTTCAAGACTTTTATTAAGCATATTTATTGTTAATGTCGGATATTTGTGACGTCTCCCAAGTGGTTGCGGTGATTCTATTCATGTTGCATTATATACGCATATTACACAGGTGTTGATGGTGATGTCCTATTTGAGTTAATGTAACTAACGAGGCGGATATATTCTTGGCATTTACCAGGCCATCATTGCCACACCAATAATGTACCATTATCACCTTACTAATGGCAATGACATCCTAAGGGGAAACATAATGGAAATATGTCTGACATGGGGACGTTTTTTTAACCGATAAAAATATATCAACAAAATACAGAATAATCTTACCTGTTAATCAGTAGCGATTTTCCTTGTAGTAGTAGTAGTAGTAGTAGTAACACATGATGTAGAGGTAGTAGTAGTAGCAGTAGTATTAGTAGTAGTAGTAGTAGTAGTTAATTCCTTTATGATGTAGTTCATATTACGGTGACGGGAAAACAAATTTCACATTTCGAAAAATATATCATAACATATAATTATTTATTCCCTATCATATTTCCATTAGAATGATTAAAAAATCCTTTATTTCCTTACTTTCACGAGCCATTGCTAGTGTGTACTACACCCACTTGGGGTTATTGTGTGACGTCATCTTTGCCAAACACCACGTAGTGCCACAGCTAGATAGACAAAATGTCAGACTCCGACGAAAGTTCTGACATTCTCAGGGATATCAAGCCCTACAACTTTGATCCACAAGGGAAAAAGGTCACAGAGAGTATTAATTGTGAGGAATTAGGTCCAGCAAGTGCATACGTGAACCCAGAGCAGCCACCTGTGCCGCCGACACCCGGCCCCGATTCACAAGAAGAGTTGGATTGATGTGTATTTGTTTGTGTTGGTATATGTTTAATTGATAAGTCAACACACTGAGCCTGAATGCCAGTATTTCCCTCCTCCTATCGCACAACTTCATTTAAAAGAAAGTTTAATTCAATTTTCAATTCAAACTGTTTATTTCAACAATCATGATACATAATTTTAATGAAAGCAAACACATATAGAATGTTGAAAAGGAGTATCTCTGAAGCATTGCTTATATAATGCACCCCCCTCCCCCTTAACATAACAGTAAAAACATTCATGACAAATTTAAAAATAAAAAGATGTGGCATAGTCAATAGACATAATTATATATTTTATTATGAAACAACACAAAATCCATATAAGTTTAATTATACAATGTTTAATTATTGTAGCAATAATATATTATTGTGTATATTATATCATATATGTTATATTTGAACAATAAATAAAATTACAAACATCCTCAGCATCGGTATCAGTCATATAAAGAAATGAACATTTAATTATGTACTTAAAGTATTAATTATTTTAACATTGCGAACATTTGCATCTAATTGGTTCCATAATTTAACACCCATAATGCTAATTGACATTACCTTTCTTATCGTCTTACAAAATGTTACATTAAAATTTCCTTTTTACTAGACTTGGTCCCATATGAGTGTATTTCTTCTAGTGTTATGAAAAATGTTTGTAGATTGATAGGTAACATATTATATTTGGCTTTATAGATTACGATCAAGGTTTTTAATTTTACAACATCTAAAACCTTCAAACACTTATATTGAACAAACAATGGATTCGTATGATCTAAATAATTAGCTTTGGCAATATTACGGATTGCTTTCTTTTGTAATAACATCAAAGCATGTAATTGAGACTTGTAAATATTTCCCCATATCTCAAACGCGGAACTTAAGCAGGGAAGTATTAATGGACAGTATTACACGTATAAGTATTTTTTTCAAGCATGTGTTTGACTTTATAAATAACAGAAATATATTTCGAGACATTTTTACAAACAACATTAATACGATTAGACAATAACAATTTTTCATCTACCAGCTCATTATTAACCTCTGTTATACTTTTGCCAGCATAGAATACATTGGTATCATCAACAAACAATATACATTTTAATTTATTTGAAATATTTGCGAGATCATTGATGTATAGTAAAAATAAAAAGTCCAAAATAGAAAATAGCGTAGTTCTATAATCTGAACAAATATCATAATAAAGAACAAATTGCGTTCTGGTAGTTAAATAATTTTTTATCCGACTTCAAACAATACATCGAAATTTCGTAATCAAAATGGGATGATCTATGGTATCAAATGCTTTCTTCAATGTTACCAAATTATTATCTAAATTACTAATATCTTTGATATATTTCATAAGTGCCAATCCTTTAGAGTGGGCATCCCTGAACCCATACTGACCGTTGTACATCATCTTGTTCTTGTTTACATATTATGCTAATCTGTTTAATATTTTAAAAAATTCAAGAATGTTTCAAATTGAGGAAAATTGACACAGATCTATAATTGGAAAACTCTTTACGATTACCATTCTGAAATTATGATACAATTTTGGCAATCTTCATCTCATCTGGAAATATACCAGATTCAAATTATTTGTTACAGATATACGTTAAAGGTTGTATAATATTGGTCAAGGATATTAAAGACTTAACTAAAGGCATACTGATACCATAATAACCAGAGGTTGTTTATTTTTAAATTGGACACAATTTTTAAAATGACTTCATCAGTAACTTGTTAAAGAAACAGAGAATATTATACAATGTTACTCATAAAAAAACCCAGAGAAACTTGTATTATGACAATGTTCAATGTTTTGGCCAACGTCGGGCCAATATTCGTAAAGAAATTGTTAAAACCATCAGATATCGCTTTCTTATCTGACACCATCTGGCCACTACAGTAAAATTCATTTGGCCATTTGTAAGATGTTTTCTTTCTCATAGTTATTTCATTTGATAACTGCCAAGTACATTTTAAATTATTTTATATTCAATCAATTTGTTACCATAGTATTGTCTTTCAGAAAACCTTAATATGATAACCAGCTAAGTTTTGTACGCTTCTTATTTCGTTTCAGCTTCTTTTGACCTGCATTTTAAAAATACCTTGTATGGGCTATTTTTCTTCTTACAGGCATTTACTAAGCCTGGGGTTAACCAAGGTTTGTGATTTGATTTACAATTTGTATTCTTCCGTATAATAGGATAACATATATTGAATATCTTAGTAAATATACAATGTAATGTGCTATAAGCTGTATTTATATCATTACAGTTAGTTACTTCAGTCCAATCATGATCTATAAACCTATTTAATAACATTTCAATATTGGACTCTTTCAGCAGTCTAACATTTCTATAAGTAGGTAATTTATTACTATAATTTATGTTACATGTGGAATATTTAACAAGAGTGTAAACAGGTAAGTGGTCAGAAATATAGTTAATAATAATAATAATAATACAATTTTTGTATCCACATCAATAACATTAGTATATATTATATACATTATCAATTAATGTACTGATACTCCCATTTATCCGTGTTGGTAAATTGACCCACTACTAAACAATTGATTCACAAAATCTTCACTGGTCTGATGTGATTCATATTTAAAAAGATCTATATTAAAATCACCACACCTAAACGTTGGATTATGTTTCAGTGTTTGACAGATGACCTGTAATTCTTCATTGAACGTACATATATCAGTATTATACAACCAATTTGAACCTTTCTATTTGTAACTGACATTTCATACAATCTTCAATTACTTTAGAAATATTACAACCTTCTGATTAAAATCATCATTAACATTAATGGCAACAACTCCACCAGTTTTACTATTTCTAGACGAAGTATGTAAAGTATACCTATCTAAAAAAATTATTGGGCATTAATCAGATTTCAGATACTGCAATAACACCAAATGTAGTGTTACTATTAATGTTTATTAAGAAATCTTTTAGATCGTCGAAATATTTCACTAAACTTCTACAATTCAAATAAATAATTGATAAACGATATATTTCCTTTGAAGTGTGGTATTTGTCTGTACATGGGAGCCCGGTAGATGCATCGAGCTCTCCTATATGTAGCCTATGCTAGTTTTTACAGGGATGTGCCGCCCTCGGATTTTTCATTTTAGCGATTTTGTTGTAATTTTCGGGGGGGTTGTTGTTGTTTCGGGACGGGTTTTGACGGCACTTACAAGTCGGATATAATCATTGGTATCTGATTGATGTTTCTGTTTTATAATTATATGCGACAGAATGCACAATTTTATATGTTTAATAAAGACAATATGGAACATGCAACACAGGTTAAACAAGATAATATGGAGTGACTGGGGTCTTTATTTGGCAAAGATGACGTCACATTCCGAAGTTTTCCGAAGATTCTTGATTAATGTTTCGGCCATGAGAGATGCTAGCAAAGCAGGTTTCAAAACCATTGTAGCTTTATTTCTAGGAAAAAATGAACTATATCTCCGATTGAAATTGATTTTAATATATAACATTTTGACTAATTCGGAAAAGCTTATCCTCTGACCTTTAACTGAAATATAATTCGTTTTTTTTTTTGTTTCAGTTAATCGTCTTCGTGTTCGTTTCGTTATTTTACTCATAACTTGATATGTAATCAATATTACGCCGCCTGTGTCGTCTCTACATCGGATGAATATTCATCTGTGAATAAAATAATATTCATCGGTGAATAGATTCATATCGATCATTGTTGATAAGTGATAGATAACTGCACCACCAGGTTGTTGTTAGTTGTTGAAGCGAATAATATGGACACGCCAATCGAATGCTTGCAGTAAGTTGATCGAACATTTCCAGAAGACAAAAACATTGATTGATCCATTTTAGTTTATTTACGCTGATCCATAATCGAACTAATATAGATCAGAAACATACTTTATTTCGTCAGTCAACAGATGATAATTACTATCCAATTAAATCGGAGTAAAAAATTATTCTAGAAGTTGTCATAGAAACGTTTGAATTGTTGTGTTGGCGATACAGAAGGAAAGGTTTCCTGAAATAAATATATCTGAGACAACTAGCAAGATGGAGACCTATTGCTATATTTTTCTCTCTCTCTCTCTCTCTCTCTCTTTTTTTTATATATATATATATATATATATATATATATATATATATATATATATATATATATTTTTATATATCTATCTATCTATCAAAATTTTTGAAAACATATTTATTTATATCAATTTAACTAATCCCATAAAAAGGTGAGATTTAGTTTTACGCCACTTTTGTGCACATGGTAGACTAAATGGGGGGCAACCTCCAAAGGTAATGAAGGGAAGGGGTGAAACACCCCTTTAGATATGCCCCCCCGAGATTCGAACTCAGGTGGGTATATGTAGTCCAACTCGCTACCAACTAACCCCAAAGGGCCCGAATAAGGCATAACTTTTGCAATTTTTTTGGTGTTTGGGTTTTTTGGGGGGGGTTTTTTATATATATATATATATATATATATATATATATATATATATATATATATATAAGGGGTTTTTGTTTTGGGGGTGTTCTGTTTTCGGCTGTGTGTCTCTGTGTGTCTCTGTGTGTCTCTGTGTGTCTCTGTGTGTCTCTGTGTGTCTCTGTGTGTCTCTGTGTGTCTCTGTGTGTCTCTGTGTGTCTGTGTGTCTGTGTGTCTGTGTGTCTGTGTGTCTGTGTGTCTGTGTGTGTGTTTTATGGTACATAGTAAGAGGCAACAGGCACAGAGCATCAACATATCTAAACCTCCTTGAAACCACCTCCATAAAAATAAAATACAAATTAAACAAATTAAAAAGTTCCCAACCTAAATATTGATAAATTGGGTATACCTAACGGGCTTTTTCCATCGTTTGGGAACCATAATTGCTTTTTTACCCACAAATGTCAGCCCACAGGAAAGGGCACATGCAGGCAGTAAAAAAAGCGGAAGGCAAAAAAAATACCATTTTATAAAGCCCCAAAACAACATTTTGGTTCAATGGTGACTTGCTACATACATATCATAAAATATTTTGACACCACAGTTTACATTCAACAGTAATTTTCTCTGGTCCAAAAGAAACCTGTATATAAAGCATTTCGACACCTCAGATGCTGACCTCAGCTTTATTCTGGGTTCGAATAACTGAATAAATCCTACCTATATGAACCATGTATTAATACAAGTCCGATTGGTCTGGCGTCGAAGTTCTTAAAGGCAATGCCTTTTTTAAGTATAGAATATATTTAAATATCTATGTATATTAAATCATTTACTCTTCATCTAGTTTCACCATTTTAAGAAGCACTATTATAGAGTAATATAATAAAATCAATACATTACATAATGTTATAGTAAACAAGTGATACTGCTATATCACAGCGGTACAGTATTTGGTTGATATATTTTAATTGGATTAAACATTCTTGGAGCATAAATTAAGTAACTTTGACCATGATAAAAGGTTGCAGGTGGTCCGGGAGATATCCAAACATATTACTCATAGTGGCTAGACTTGTGCTATTTTATAATTGACAGTGATCCTGTTATCGTAAAGCCGATAAAAAGATGTAGCATTCTACCTTTATATAAGAAGATTAGATCAAAATATGTATTTGAACGCCATCAAATAAATAATTATTCATTTATTAAAATAACGAAAAATGTGATAGGGTCAAACGATGTTTTATTTGACTACCGAGTATATTTATTAATCATGTGGATAAGATGGTAAAGAAAAATGATTTCATTTCTAAAAAGCGATGAAGCGAATATACTTTAATTCCAAAGAGATGACAAATATACTAAGAACGAAATTAAATGTAAAGAAAACACTTCCTCTTAATAAATGGCAGCCAGCCATTATATACCGTAGTTCATGACCCATTAGGAAGCTCATTAATAACTGCTTTGAATTATTTTATCTTTAATGTATGTGTTTTGTTTACTGCATTCACTTCAAAGTTTGGCTCACCAAAGCCAATAAACTAACAGAAACGTTCCATTTGCATGCAAATATGACACACATACTCACACACACAGGAACACACACACACTCTCTCTCTCTCTCTATATATTATATATATATATATATATATATATATATATATATATATATATATATATATATATATATCAATTAACTTGTATTGCGCTTATTTTCGATTAAACGAATTCTAAGGCGCGACAAAACCAGACCAGATACATATGCCATATTCCTTGGACTGAAAAAGTTTGTGGTCAATGGAACAGACCAGTCGGATGGAGAAGGTTAATAGTCTAGTTGCCGCCCTTATACTTCCTATAGTAGACCCTGCAGTGTTCACTACTGTAAACCTTTGTTATGGAACTGTATTTCATATAGTTAGGAAAGCCAAATTAGCTTGGTTGCTACTTCTTGTGAAACCCTTAGCATTTCTCAGAATTCAAGATGGCGGTCTCGCCCATCTTGAATTTCGGACAATTTTCAACTTTTGATCTCGATGACATAGATAATCGTGTACTACCTCTTTTTGTTGGGTTTCTAGGATGGGCATTCCATTTATGGAGTTATCTATTGGGTATGGGGTCAAAGTCCAGGTTAAATCAGAGGTCAACGGTAAATTTGACCTAAAGTCAGGACAAAATCACCTCGATTGACTGCTTATATGTGGTTCGTTGCCTACCTATTCCAGAATGTCTAGGTTTAAGTTGTTTTCTGTGTCCTAATGCAGCTTTGGTATATTAATACAATTTAAAGAAGCACTGAAATTGTTTCCATCGACTGAAATCGATTAATTTGTAGAAAATGCTATATTCAAATGCATACAATATCATCAACTATGAAAGTCAATACATGGTAAAGTAATTAGCATAACCGGTCCTTTTGAGACGTCAGTGTGAGAAACATGTTATAACTCTTATAATCACACGAATTCAGACACTATATTATAAATGAACGATCACTACCCATCTTACTGAATTGTTTTTAACAATTAGCACTTTCTAAACCTTGGTAGATGTTAGGTGTTCTATTAGTCTTATAATACGTGAGCTTAATTTCACATCTCAATTTTTATAACAGTCGATATTTTAACGAACATTTGACACAAACTTATTTTGATCTGAACTATTAGTTATTGGAATACGTTTTATGATGGTAAATCACATATTTTAGGAATGAATTTAGAAAACTGTTGCGCAATATCCTGAATTTTTTCTGTAGACATTTTACAGACTCTAAATGATGTAATTACTTCAATTTAAAAAATAACATACTTACTATTGTTTCATTTCTAGAGTGGTAAATTCGTATTTATGGCTCTCTGAAACAAGTGATCATGCATTATAGAAAGGGGTGTCACTCATCGCTATCACCTGATAGGAGTTCCACTTAATTAATTTAAAAATATGGGTACATGGTAGAAACCCCGAGGGTGGTGTAAATCTATTGTGTTTGGTGGGAATTAACTGTGACATCAGACCGTTTCCACCTCGTTCAGGGGCAGTCTTGTTTATACATAAACATTGTAGATAAACATTCCTAAATTTAACCATGTAAGTATTTAATCAGAGAAGGCATCATATTTACAAGCACATTTCATACACAAAATAATTATTTATGTACCTTTCAGATAATAATATAGCTTCAAACTGTCGTCAAATGACAGTACTTACAATAACATTCGTTTATGCACACTAATAGCCACTGGCATCACTATGGGTGGACACAGGGGGACGTTCCTCCGAATAGTATATTGTGTCCCCAAGATTTATATCAATCAGAATAATTTAATATTTTGTCTGAAATATGAGGCATTATATTATATGTAAACCAAAATATTGACCACCAAAAATTAAATATATATTCCACTATAATCCTCCTATTCTGGCTTTGAATCTATGGTACTTTGAGCATGTACTCCAAAATATTTCCCAATCCGGTGACACCCGCTATCAACGTGATCAGTATAAATTCACATACCCGGTACTTGTTAACAAACGAAACTATCTATCAATCTATCTACCAGAGATAATATAACATAGGGATCATAGTTAGGTTTATGAGTAACATTAGGACGTAATAGATAGACAATGGGTTGAACGTAGCTTTAGGATATGTGGTAGCAATAGGACCAAAAAGGTAACAAAAAGACCTCACTGGTAGCAAAAGGACGAGATTGGTCCTAATGCTGCGCGAAAATGTAACAAAATGACAAACAATCTATCTATATATCTATCTATCTGTGTATGACACACAGACACGCGCCCGCTGGCGCTCCCGCATACATACACTCACACAGGCTTCCATTACGACATTGCTTAATATGGAAAGACAAACTTCCATAATTCGAAATATCTTCCACATCTGTCACCTGCACCATGATATGTATATAGCACATAATCGTGTCATATGGTGTCAGGTCTAGATTGCCACGAGATACATTAGATTCCTATTCTCCTTTTTTTTTCAATTTTAAAGTTCATCATACTTCACGTGACAAATAAGATTATCTCGAGCGCTGTTTCGTCTGAGACAATTCCCAATTATCTTTTTATTACGAAGAAGCAATCGCTTCACACCTACTTCTTTCGGCAGACATTTCTAAGATGCTGGTTATAATGAGTAATATGAGGAGCCTTTACCTCAACATATGGTTTGTTCCCTGAAGGTTTCTAAGACAATTAGAAGAAAAAAACATCAATCGATCCCCAAAAAAGTAATATAACGATTAATATGTTTCTTTATTGTTTTCGATAAAAGGTTTGTACTCACTTACCTGTTTTACATTAATATTCGTGGACTAATGGAATCAAGTCGTGCATCTAGCCTAATCAGTCAATCAAGGCTACCTGTTTGTGAAGAGCTGTCTGACAAATTAGAAGTATAGGATAAACTTCATCATAATTATCCCTAGTGTTATACTCGATTGTCTGCGGCTTGTGACGTGTCAATAGTTGCTAATCTCTGGAGAAAATATAATCTACACGTACTTTCTTACTGAATCAAGTACAAGGCATAACGATATATGTTTGAGGGGGGTGTGGGTGTATGAGTGTGTGTGCGCGTTAACAAACATTACAGTTTGTTGACAACATGATAAAATGTACACTAACTCAATATGGAATCAGTGAAGTAATTTAGCTAAAATAAAAACAAAGTAGCAATACTGCACAATGGATTATTACTGGACTAGAACGAAATATCGTCTCAAACCTGAGTAAATACTATGATTTACTCGAATCTAACAGTTAATCCTCATAAGTTTCCGTTCATCACCAAATGAACGTTCATTCACGTCTAATTAAGCGTCCCTAAGTATATGCAGTTAGGTGTGGTGGGATCTAAATTAAAGCGCCTATCCACTTGATCTATTTGACCCATGGTCGAGAACAGCGGATTTCAGGCAGATCTCCGATACTGCAATGACACGTCGGGATTATAATAGCTATACATTCAAACATTTTCCTGTATCATTATAACCTAATTACTAATAATATGAGGAAAAGATCTGTCCGCAGGTTAATACCCATGTAGATGCCTGCCAAGATAAATAGACTCAGGAGTATATATATATATATATATATATATATATATATATATATATATATATATATCAAAGTCAGCAAGCAGATTAAAGGATGTGAAATCGGTATTCATCACACTGTACCATCTCTATTAATGTCATTAGTCTTTATTAACGATAGAATGATTATGTTGTGGTATCAAAGTTGTTCCTGCAATTCTTATTCATTCTGTAAATGTGCGTGTTATATATATATATATATACGTGTGTGTGTGTGTGTGTGTGTGTGTGTGTGTGTGTATGTGTGTGTGTGTGTGTGTATGTGTGTGTGTGCGTGTGCGTGTCTGTGTATAAATGTTTGTTTATGATCAAAGACCTTCGTTACATCAAGCAGATTATATTCTCCTCATCGGATGTGAAATCAATTTGTTTCTCCGTAAATCTACAATTAAGTAGCTATATCGTTAAAATAAATTCGTTTCGAAGTGACAAACTTTTAGGCAAAACAAATCTTATATCTAGGTATATCATGATAATTTCGTGTTTTGAATCAACATTCTTACGATGGCTGCCGTATTCAACATGTTTGGGAAATACAGGTTCCGAAGGAAGCGGGACAGCATTTTGTGTGCAGCTAGAAAGCCGGAACGCCGCGTTGTATAAACTGCGGCACAAGACCATTCTGTACACAATTGTGGCGGAAAGTTGAGTAGACATACAGCGAGCTCCTGTACATAATTAGTTATTTATCAATGATTTCGACGTGGAAAATATAATATATTGAATGGAATGACATCGTCTTTTGGATATTTACCAACATGTCGACTGAAAGAAGCCGATCCAGTCGTAGTGCCACAAAGGTAACTGCTCATGATGATGAATTGATGACGTCTCAGCTTCAATAAAAGCAGACACTAAAGCCACATCGGAAAACCTCGAGGCACTTAATGTCAAGTTTGATACTTTCGTTGAAAAGAATAAAATTGACATTCTCTCAAAGCATTAAAACAACACTCCCACACACACACACACACACACACACGCACACAAACAACCACACACCGACCTCCCGAAAAGCGCCGGCACTGCCATATGCAGTCAATTTTCCTGGCAATATGCAGCGTCCAGGATATGATCCAGAGACTGCCCAACGGCCTGCTGGAAAAAGCAGAGAAGGGCCTAACCAAGGTGGAGGAAGAGGTCGAATCGACCCAGGTCCTGGACTCGATCCTGGAAGCGGCGCTGAGGTCAGCCAAAACAACACCACAAACACCACAAACAGCACAAACAAAAACAACACCCGGAAAACAACCTAAACGAGTGAAAACAACGGACAGCTGGGGAAAGAGATCTCAACATCATTTCATGGAACATCCAAGGTTTCCACTGCAACAAAAATCTCCTAACTGCAGCCATCGAAGACAAACCAGACATAGTACTAATACAAGAAAAGCTTATAAATACTAAATATTCAATCAACATTCCAGGATACACTATCTACCAAAGTCCTTATACAAAGAATTCAGATACTGTATCCAGAGGTCTAATAACTGCAATACATAATAATATACCACATAACACGTCCCCCTTCCACCCCCAATTTTAACTCCTCCAGTGATTGGCAATCAATCACAACTGAAATAACCGGATTTAAAAGCGGTCCCTTCCAATTAATTAATACCTACGTCTCCCCTAATCATCTATATGATATACAACAAGCAACACATACATATAAACATTACTTAATAACAGGCGATCTCAACGCCAATACTACAATATGAGGCTCAAAAAACACCAGACCAAGGACAACATTTATAACAACAAATAAGTGACTTGTGACGCTATACTATTAAATGATCCTAAAGTCTCCCACCGCTGTCTATGGGTCGACCCTCTATCTTGCATAGCTTCCCATAAAGATGCAGCCATAGCAGACTGAAGCCAATTAGAAGTTCTAACCTCAGACCACATAGCCACAGTAATAATACTCTCTGACGCTTTTACGTACGTACCAGACAGCCTAGGACAACCCAAATGGGACACCGACAAAGCAAATTGGGAACAATTTACAGACAGACTACACGAATTATCTTCTGACGATGCAGACAACAATCTATCTGTAGATGAACTACTTCATAAATTAACTGTCGATATTAACGAAGCCGCAACAGCAGCCATCCCCATAGTCCTTCAAAATTGTCCAAGACATCCACGCTCCTTCTTAACACCAGAAGCAAAGAGATGGACTAAAGAAACCAGTAAACTGACAAAACATTTAAAGCTCACCCGACGGTTCAAAATAGAGCAGAACTAAGAGCAGCTCAACGAGAAACGAAACGACGACTTCACTCAATTAAACAAGACCAATTTGACAGTTGGTGCAAACAACTCGGGGACATGGGCTCGGCGCAAATTTTAAAGATTAAAAAAATCAGGAATAAATCTTCCCAACCTAAAGTAATCAACCCCAAAGAAGAAGCAAACAAAATAGCACACGACTTCGCCACTAGAGCTGACCATCAATCCTTACCCGAAGAGGTCAAATCAGCTCTAGAAAAACAACAACCAAGCACTCGACTGCACTCAATATATCTAACAAAAAGTGAACACGCAGGCACAGACACCTCTTTCACGCCACACGAATTAGAAACAGTTTTATCAACTCAAAAAATCTCCGACCATGGAAAAGACCAAATTATATACATCTTTTACTCCAAATCTCCCCCCTCTTTCAAAGCTAGACTTCCTTAACCAATCATGGAGAGAAAGACGATTTCCCAAACTCTAGAAAACCTCAATAGTCGTCCGTATCTCTAAACCTGGTGGCAGAGGCCACAGACCAATATCTCTCCTCCCTACAGTACTAAAAAGCATGGAGAGACTAATTCTCGCCAGATTAATATTTAAAATCCCCAGACCGAAAAATCTCTTCGGGTTTACAAAAGGCAGATCAACTGTCGACCCAATTCTTCATTTAGTAAACCTAATCATCACCAAGTAGAAAAATCCGATCCGGCATAGTCTACACTGCCTTTCGGGACTTAGACAAAGCCTTTGAAAGGGCTAACCACATCGTCATCTTAGACCCATTAATATCTCTGGAGATCAAGGGAAGAATAAAATCATGGGTAAAAGACTTCCTAGACAATAGAGAAGTTAAAGTTACATTTCAAGGGGTACAATATGACCCACACCCACTCACTACATGTTCCCCACAGGGCTCCGCTCTCTCGCTTACACTATTTAATGCCCTAATTACAGTACTAATCTCCATATCATTACCCCCGAGTGTCGATATCCTGGCTTACGCCGACGACATAGTCATTATTTCACACGGCTCAAGGCTGGCCAAAAAAAACTACCGACCGCCTTCGACACAACAGCATCTAAAGCCAACGATCTAGGTCTAACCTTCTCCCCCGCCGAAACAAACAGAATTGCCATCACCACCAATTCAAATGTTAAAGTAGAAATAAACACAAACAATCTGATTAATCTTTGCAAAGTCCTAATTCATTCCATACTGCTTTATGCAGCCCCAATATATAATTACTTGCATCTAAAACAGCAATTAAGCATATAAATAGCACACAAAAAACACATTTAAATTTGTCTTATGACTCCCCCCTTCTGCCCCCTTTTCCCTTATCAGTAGAGAAGCCGACATCCTCCCTATTGTTCATTTCTTAAGAGGAGACATAGCCAAATATATATTAAGAACAGCGACTAAACCGGACCCAGTATAAATCACATCTAAAATATAAGAAAGCTTACACAAAGACCCTAGGGTATATATTAATAGAAGCTGGGCTATGAAAACAGCTGCTATTCAGAGGGATATAGAATTCCAACAATCCACCCTCCAGATACCAGGGAAACTGCTCTCTGGCGAGATTGCCCACCATCATTATCGAAAACAAAATCAAAACTCAAGTCCCACAAGGGGCATTCACTTAGGCTTCGGACAGGATCTCTTCCCTAAACATACACCAGGCAGCAATAAACATCTACACAGATACCAGTGTCCTCCAGGATGGAAAATATGTCTCGGCCTGTTTTGTGGAGGGACTATGCCGAAATCCATGTGGAAGACTCCCCGACTACAAACCAATCACGCTTGCAGAACTTCACGCCATACATGCCGCCCTCGCATGGCGGGAAGCACAAGACAGACAAGAAGACACAATCATACATACAGACTCGATGTCAGCTGTCAAATTCTCGCACAAACAAAAACACGAACATATCCAAAACTCACAACTAAAATTATTGACTCCGCCTTCGGCTTAAGCCAAATGGCAACATGCTACACGCAGAACAGACACCAGGTACCTACAAACACATGATAACATGATTTCTACACAAACAAATAACACCAAATCCAGACATAGCCAAGTTAAGTACCTGGTACAATAAAACCATTGTTCCAGACATTCACCTCATAAACAACAGAATAACAGACATACATATACGCCGCCTCCGCTGCTGGGTGCACACAAAAAGCTTTGTATGCCCTATAATAAAGCACTCTATTTACATTGTAAACAAAACTTTGACCCCGATATTATTTGTTAAAAGAATCAAAAGCTTATTCAACTCAACACAAAACCGTTATCTGATCTGTCCGAAATATCCTACCCTGAAAAGAAATCTTGTCCGAAACATCCTATTACGGAACACCCTTGGCCGAAACATACTAGTCGGTAACTTCCAAACAAGAAATGTCACACATCAATCTGGATATGTGTGTGTGTGTGTGTGTGTGTTCACGCCCATTGGGTAACACAATTGAGATCCTGTCTATTTCCGTTTACCTGTATGTGACATCAAAACCGAAATAAAAGTACATTAGCAATTTATGTATGTGAGTTAGATGGCATCTCAGTATGTGTCTGTCTGTCTGTCTATCTGTCTGTCTGTCTGTCTGTCTGTCTGTATATATATATGTCTGTCTATCTGTCTATATGTCTGTCTGACATAATAGTTTCTCTGTGCTAATATATAATAACCAAAAATAATCTCGACATGCCTGATGTCGGCTTTATTTGCTTTATGTTTTTTTATCGACTTGTTTATATCTAAGACAAACTTTCGTGGCTTCTGCTTCGATCGAAAGATCTTTGAGAGATGGTGATTTTAGAGAACAATATTAGCAAATTTACTTATACTTAACAATATTATGAAAGTGTGAGATTAGCCAATAGCTTCTTCCTTTCGTTGGCTTGTTTAATACATGTCACTTCTTCTCCCAAACACGCTCTTCTGGAGAGTTGTTGTAGTTGTCCATGTAAACTCAGTTAGCTGATTTGGGTCTATGCAGTCTTGAGTAACATGTTCAGTCCAGAAATGGAGTCATAACAACAGCTGTTGATGCATAGTACTATGGTCTGTTAGAGTGCTCTATGCAGCCATATATGTCTGACATCAGCACTCAAGTTTTCTATTAGGGTGTCCTCTCCCTTAATCCATATGAACCCAGCCTCAACCCTTTGACCAGTCCAGTTTGGTCTTCACTAACAGAAGCCAAAGCTCCTACTGGAATAGCTCGGCCTTGTAGTAATTCCAAACATGTTATTTTGTTTCTATCAAGATGCTGTACTGTATTGCGGCTGAAAGATTTGTTAAAAAGAAATGTATTAAATTTGGCGAATATTAAAACAATTAATAAAAACATTTTTTTTTGAAAATCCTATTTTCCGGTATTTCTCGGTCTGATGAGCTGACGATATATTAAACAGATATATTAAACAGATAATGGTGTAATTGTTATGTAATGTTGTGAAAATATCTTTAATGTGATATTTTTATTCTAGATAAAACAAAATTGTCGTACCTTTTATCATGTAACTATTACTTTTTATAGCGCTATTTAGTACTGACCGTTACATTTGAGTGGGATAAATACCCTATAAATTTAACCAAATCAGTTTCATGAAACACTGTTATTCCCCTATCAGTTATTTGTAAAGTACTGTGACACATGTTAAGAGTTTTCCTTCACTAATATTTTCTCACGGCAACGACAATATTCAACACATTTAGACCAAGTTAATGGCTATAAAGTCTTGTCACTGGTATACTTTCTAACGTATGATCCGTTATATCTAATACCCATAGGTATATATTTATATAATTAGTAATTTATTCCTATAACGAAGTCGTGTTGTAAAGTCCATCGTGAGGATTTATAATTGTCCAATTATAAACGAGAACACAATATTAGGCAAAAGTGTCGCTTTCATGTTAGATTATACGATGTGTAAAAAAACTGGCTTACTACAACTGGACGGCTGACTGGTCACTAATGCAGACAATGCATGTACACTTAAAAGGGGTGGCGTCAGGTACTTTAGCAGCCCACCGCTGGGTACACCTCTGGTCGAACAAACGAATAATCATTTGGTCAGGCAAAGTGACGACTGTGGCGTCTGTTAATCGTTGCACTTCAAGAGATCCGTACATCATGAAGTGTTTACGGTATATGTTTTGGTTGTCAGCAATTCACAACTTCCGACTTACAGCCAGACATATTCCTGGAGTGCAGAATGTATTGCCGGATAAGATATCTAATTTATTGACAGCATCACCGTTGGAGTGGCATATTTCATCTCATAGTATTGTACGTATATTCTGCAGGTCATACATGTCATCAACGTGATTTCTTGAATTTGCTGGATAAGAAAGTTCGTGTCTTTGCATCCAGCACAAAGAAAACATACAAATCACAAGAAAAAAACGTATCTTAGTTTCTCTCAATTAGCTGGTATTGTGCCAGTACCATTGTCTACAGACAATGCATGTCGCTAAATAGCGTATTTGTCAGGAAATTCTCCATCAGATGGTCCACTCTTCACTTTCAGCAGTGGAACTGGTTGGTTGCCACTTACTACCCGTCGCTTGGACGATAGAGTAAAGGCGGTTTTAAACAGGTTAAACATTCACCCTTCTCTCTACTCCGGGCATAGCTTCAGAAGAAGAGAGGCGCACCTTTTGCGTTAGAGTATGGCCTTCCCTTCGAGCTCATTAAGGCACAAGGGGGCTGGGATACTAATTGTTGTGAGCGATATATAACTCCCTCTTTATTTTTGAGGAAAACATTAGCTGATAAAGTTGGGAAGTATGTAGGTAGCGTGTAACAATAAATGTGGCAATATCTCCGATGTGTAGTCAAGGACTCCGATGTATGTACTAGATAAGTGTTTAAGACAGCAAATACACTAAATATATAATTATTAAATTCATTACTTCTACACAGGCTTGGATATGTTTGGGATTGTTTATTATATATATATATATATATATATATATATATATATATATATAACTGCTCACATAGTGGGACATGTTATTAAATATTAACTACTTTCCAAACCTGTGTCAGACTCATGTTTGTTTTTACGTATGTGTATGTTTATCTGTATGTGGTGTGTGTGCGTCTGCTAATATGTAATGATTACATAATTAGTGTACGTATTAATGATATTTAATACTATATTAATTTGTATAAATGTAGTGCATATATATATATATATATATATATATATATATATATATATATGCCATGAACATGCAAGACTAACAACTGTATTAGCTACCTTAAGAGCGGTGTATCTTGTACACAGTCCTACGGTTGTTATATATATATATATATATATATATATATATATATATATATATATATATATATATATATATATATATAATTGTTTATTTTATATAGTAGGGCATGTTATGAAATATTACCTACTTTCCAAACCTGTGTCAATATGTAATCATTACCTAATTAATTTCCTGTATTGCCAATATAACAAAGCGTGCCTAAATCAGAGTTAGATATAATGTTGTGTATAATGTTGTGTCATCCGCAAAATATAAAATATTACTTCTACATGAGCTGCTAATGTCATTTACATCGATTAGAAAAGTATTGATTGATCCTTGCGTGACATCACAAGATATATGTTTACGAGAGGAACTAAATATCAACGGGCTGAGATCTATTTGAAAGCTATTTATCGAACCAAGTGCTGACAACTCTTCGAATACCGTAATTCTTTAACTTGTGGAGTACAATGTTACGATTTATCACATCAAAAGCTTTGGATAAATCTCAGAAAACCGCCAAGGTATATTCTGGGTTATTTTTATTATTTGTATCTGCACAATGGTCGAGAAAGTAGATGATAGAATGTACGGTACAGTGCTTTGCTCTAAATCCATACTGATGTTTATATATTACATCTTTCAATTTTAGAAAAGATAAAGCCTTATAATACATAGGGTTTTCAAGAGAATGAGGTCAGACTGGACAATAGTTATTGATAGAGCTCTGATCAGAAGTTAAAAACATTTGAATTACTTTGGCAATTTGGTCGGGTACTATTCCAGTAAAAAAGGATCTGTTGAAAATGTGATTAATTGGATCAATTATATGATTAATTATTTGTTTTAATCATTTGAATGATATTTCAACATGACCATAATTCATTTTGGATTTTAATTTACTAGCTGTATATACCATATCATAAAGTGTTGCTGGGTCAATAAGCATAATATGCAAAATGGTGTTCGGCAAATATGCGATTTGTTTGATACTGGTGGAGGGCACATTTTGACTAGATTTTAGTACAATTTTGGAAAGGTAATCATTAAACGATTCAGCAACATTTGATTTGTTAGTAAAAAGGTGGCCCTCAATAACAAATTCAGCAGGAAAATATGATTTATCATTCTGCTTACCAATGATATTGACCATTTTTCAAATATTGTTTTCAGTTTCTTGAATAGTGTCATCGTAATAATTAATTTTTATCGATCGTTTGACTTTATTAAATATATTCTTATATATTTTAAATACATTTTTAATGTATTCAGTCGGGTCACGCAATTTCTTGCTCAAGACATTGGCTTTCGTAGGTGATGATGAAAGTAGGCCAGGTGTGAACCATGATTCTCTTTTTATATAATTGTGGTTAAATTTAACAGATTGTGGTAGAAATGCTTCTTCTTCAAAGGCAGCTTTACGCTTCCTAATAAAATAATTAAAAGCCTTATTTGAATAATCAATTTGAAAATTTTCTTAAAATTTTTTCTATTAAAGTGTGACTTAAATTTGGTTAAATCATGTTCCTGGAGAGACTCCTCATCAGATGTGAAATCAGTTTGCTTCTGCGTAAATCTACAACTAAGCAGCTTCATCGTTAACATAAATTCGCTTCCTAGTGACAGAAGTTGTTCAATTGATTAACGAATCTTCAAAGGGTTATCATTATAAGTTCCGTGTTTCAAAGCTTTTTCATAACGGCAAATGTATTAGATGTCATTATAGGAATATACTTCATCAGTGTTCATCATCATGTCTAATCTTTGTTAATGTCATTAGTCTTTTAGCTGGAGTAATGTAGACATCCCAACGTTATCACTATCACACGTGTAATATGTTGTTAGCAGCTAAGTAATATTTGGTTATCAGCAAAATGATGTGTTTTATAAGCTAAATAATATTTCGTTATCACCTAAATAATATGTCGTCATAAGCTAAATAATATGTCATAATAAGCTAAATAATATATCGTCATAAGCTAAATAATATTTCGTAATAAGCTAAATAATATATCGTCATAAGCTAAATAATATTTCGTAATAAGCTAAATAATATGATGATATAATAAATAATAATATGTCGTTATCATTTAAATAATATGTCGTTATAAGCTAAATAATATGTTGTTATCAACTAAATAATATGTCGTTATCACCTAAATAATATGTCGTTATAAGCTAAATAATATATCATTATAAGCTTAATAATATGTTGTTATAAGCTAAATGCTATGACGTTATCACCTAATTAATATGTCTTTATCACCTAAATAATATGTCGTTATCACCTAAATAATATATCGTTATAAGCAAAATAACATATCCTTGTAAGCTAAATAATATGTTGTTATCAACTTAATAAGGACAATTGTATGTAAAGAGCCGGGTACTTGTTAAAGGTTATCGATGACGAAAATATATCACTTCCCAGAAAGCATCCCATTTATCGATAAAGTACGTTATCTGATATCATAATGCTCCTGTGTTACGAAAGAAGAAAGGAAAATATAACAAAATGCTGCCAAAACGAGTCTACAATTGGTCACAATGTGTGTCAAATAAACTCAGCAGGTACTATTAGTAAATACACAAAGGTAATAACATTTATTAGTTCCTGCAGTTGTTATTTTTATTAGCTTTAGAAGTATTGTGATTATTTCTGAGGTCATCACTGTGTTATATATATATTGTCTGTCTGTCTGTCTGTCTGTCTGTCTGTCTGTCTGTCTGTCTGTCTGTCTGTCTGTCTGTCTGTCTGTCTGTCTGTCTGTCTGTCTGTCTGTCTGTCTGTCTGTCTGTCTGTCTGTCTGTCTGTCTGTCTGTCTGTCTGTCTGTCTGTCTGTCTGTCTGTCTGTATGTCTGTCATAACCAGAAATAATTTCTTCCATAATTCGACTTGCATGATGCGGTTTCAACTACTTTAATATTATATATATATATATATATATATATATATATATATATACTACACACTTTTTCGACAATCGGGAGACGTTTGAAAGGTAGTTATTTTAAATATAAATATCAACAACCTTACTTAAACTTAACAATATTATGAAAGTTTGCGATTAACCAATAGCTTCTTCTTTTCGTTGGCTTATTTACTACACATCGAGGCCAACAGTTACTATTAATGTTACTGATCACGTCTTCTACCATACAGCTTCTGGAGATTTGTTGTAGTTGGCCAAGTAGACTTTCTCAGCTGATGTAGGTCTGTGCAGTCTTGAATGACATGTTCAGTCTAGAAATTAAGTCATAACAGCTGTTGATGCATAGTACTATGGTCTGTTAGAGTGCTCTATGCAGCCATATACTTCTGACATCAGCACTCAAGTTTTCTATTAGGGTGTCCTCTCTCTTAGTCTCTTAGTCCATATCAATCTAGCCTCTACCGATTGACCAGTCCAGTTTGGTCATACTTAAAGAAGCCAAAGCTTCTAATAGCAAAGCTCTCTGGGTCACTGACAAAATACAACCCCCTCACCACGTCAAGGATTGGACTATGAGGGGGAACCTATGGTAACACTTGAAAATGTATAAGTTTATCCGAGGCCTTGTAGTAATTCTGAAACATCTTATTTTGTTTCTATCAAGATTACGTACTTTATTGTACATAGCAGATTTGTCAAAAAATAAATGTATTAAATTTGGCGAATATTAAAAACTATACTTTTTAGAATACTATTTTCGAGTAGCTTTCAAACCGTTAATGTTTTAAATGGTTGTTTGCAGCTCTGTTTACTGATCTGACGATATTAAACAGATAATAGTGTAATTGCTATGTAATGTTTATTGTGACATTTTTATTCCAGATGACACAAAATTGTTGTAATTTTTATCACGCAACTATTTTATTACGTAACTTTTTATAGTGCTATTTAGTACTGATTGTTACATGTGAGTGGGAAAAATACCCTAAATGTTTACTTAAATCAGTTTGATGAAACACTGTTATTCCCCTATCAGATATTTGTAAAGTACTATGACACATGTAAATATTATGACTTTTCCTTCACTAACATTTTCTGAAGGCAACGACAATATTCAACCCGTTTAGACCAAGTCTTGCTGATGGCTAGAAAGTCTTGTTACTAGTATACTATCTAACGTCTGATCCGTTATATCTAATAACTATTAGTATATATTTATATCATTAGTAATTTAATCCTATAAGGAAATAGTGGTAAGCTCCATCGTGAGGATTTAGGCAGCCCTCTTCGGATGTACAACGATAACTATTGGTTTATGTTAGTCTTTTACTAAGGAGTTTTATTATTTCTAAAACTTATTTCTTACATCACAAAACGCTTGTAATTTTATTTATTTACGGTTTTAACATAATATTTACACAAATCCATAGAAGCTGTATTGTAACGAGATAGATGGGATTGTTTTAGATGTGTGTTTTTTGTTATTGTTATTTTTGGTCGTACCTGTTCTCGGGTTATTAACCTTATAGTTCCGACGATGTCAAGTTTTTGAGGTAATATACCGTTGTCGGATAATTAAAAAGAGCTCCTTTGTTAAAGGATGTCAATATCATAAAAATAGATCGTATACAGTAGAAACATGGTGTCTTCATCATGAGAAGAAAACAAAAACTAGCGTTAATATGATATAAAAATAGATCGCCTGTAATCTGATGTCAGATTACTTTTGTATTAGTTAATAATAAACGGAAAAGGTGTCTATTATTCCTGTTCTAGTTGTTGGTACTGCTGCTAGTGTTATTGTTCTTGTTGTTGTAGTTATTGTTTATTATTGGTAGAATACGTGATGATGATGATGATGATGATGATGATGATGATGATGATGATTGATGATGGTGGTGGTGGTGGTGGTGGTGGTGGTGGTGGTGGTGGTGGTGGTGGTGGTGGTGGTGGTGGTGATGATGATGATGATGATGGTGATGATGATGATGATGATGATGATGATGGTGGTGGTGGTGGTGGTGATGATGACTGTGGTGGTGGTGATGATGATGATGATGATTGTAGTGATGATTGTGGTGATTAGGGTAGAATATAAGTTATTGCTGTCACATTCGGACATCAATATCAAATTTTTTTTTTGGATTTAAGTAGTAGTAGTAGTAGTAGTAGTAGTAGTAGTAGTACAGTAGTATATAGTATATAGCAGTAGTGGTAGAAGTTGTTGTGGTCGAATTAGTTATTCTGGTTATCATTATCGGTAGTAGCTCCAGCTGCTGGATTTTATTTATGTGGAAATAAATAGAGTGAGTGAGTGAGTGAGTGATGAGTGAGTGAGTCATTGAATAAGTGATTGAGTGAGTGAGTGAGTGAGTGAATGAATAATGGAGTGCGTGAGTGGGTGAACTAGTGAATGAGTGCGTGAATATGTGAGTCAGTAGGTGAGTAAGTTCTATTGTTGATTACCTCCAACTCTAAACCAGGAAACCAGAAACTGAACCGAAGGTCACAGACAAGTGGCCTATCATAAAGATCAAAGTGACTGATATCATTACTCTCTGATGTCAAATTACTCGTGTGTTTATTAATAATAAAGGAGTATTACTATTACTGCTGTACTTCTTGTTGTTACTACTGCCACTGCTGTCCTTGTCGTTTATTATTGGTAGAAATACATGATGATGATGATGATGATGATGATGATGATGATGATGATGATGATGATGATGATGATGATGATGATGATGATGATGATGATGATGATGATGAGATGGTGTGTGTGTGGTGGTGGTGGTGGTGGTGGTGGTTCTAGTAACGATGATGATGATGATGCTAAGTGATAGCAGAACACTGTCAATGATAAAATCACTTATTTGTCAGAATAATCTGTGTGAGTGCATACTTATGTGCGCGCGCGCTTGTGTGTATACGTGTGAGGGTGTGTGAGAGAGAGAGAGTCTGTGTGTCGCAAAAATGAAAGCTCCAAGAACTGAACCTTGATGGTCACCGAATATTAAACACCGGAAGTCATTACTAGAAATTCAATGACTGTTGTTCTAATCAGAACTGGGGACTATTCCTACCCGAAACATCTTCCAATCGGGAGAAAATTACATTAAAGTCAACTTTGGTAAATGAAGCAATCAGTCAAAAAGCAGTAGTAGTTGTAGCAATAGTGGTTAACCTTGATTATTTGAACATCAATCCAAACTAGGGAGGTTTCAGTGTTTTCACCACTGTCATATCCAAACATTAGTGATTTATTTAGATTATTGTTCAATAAGTTTTTTTTTAGAAACAGCTGCCCTTTCTATAATTTGATTGAAGAGTAATAGTTATTAGATGGAGTTATCTTTATTTATAATATTCCAGTTCACATTTTGTGTCTAATAATGACATATTATTTAATTGATAACGATATTTTTATCTGAAACGACATATTGTTTTAATTTTAACGACATATTATCAAACTTATAACCACATATTACTCGTATGATAGTGATAACGGTGGTATGTCTGAAATTGTTGTTAAATGTCGTTGATCTAGCTAAAATAAACATTAAAATTACAATGTCTCACCAGTCCCTAAGCTACCAAGCAATAAAAAGACAACGTGATGTCTGGGAGTAGAACACCCAGCTCAGATCACAGCGGTTATGAAAACGTTTATATTAAATATCTAAGCTATTTATAGCTATTTTTCAGTACCTGTATTTTTTTCATCAAATCAATACTATATAAACTATATAACACAGTTGTCACTGCCTTCAAAGGTCAGTTTATACAACCGGCAGGCGTCATGAAGTGACTACTATTAAAACGGTTTAGCTTAATTGCTACTAAAAGACTCACATCTGCGCTGAAGCAGACAGTAATAGGGTGTCATAGTTTCGGTAATGTTAAAGCTATATGTTAACTTATTCAAACCAGACCTAATGTGTGCTAGTCAAACTAATATTATAATAACGTTCTTAAACTAAAGCTATCCTTGAATGCCATATTACAAACTGGATATAACTGGACCTAGGAAAGATAATTCTATTCCCACATACAACCAAGGTGAATTTTATATCCAACTAAAGTTGTTATATAAAACAAATCAACCATGCGAGTTGTGCCATAAGTGAGCTCCGGTGGCCTAGCGGTGAAGCACCCGGCACTTGGTGCCAACGGTCACAGGTTCGAACCACGCAAGAGGTCGAAACTTTTCCAGAGATCAATTTCTCGGCTCACAACATCGTGGGTGGCTGACCACGTTAAATGGCGCTGCCGTCTCTACTGAATTATTTAAAATAAAGGGGGACGTCTAAAACCCCCTGATGACGTAAAACACTCTGGCAGTGACCATCCTCAGGATATTTCGGCTCCATCGTTTCATACTGCTCCCCTGTGAGTGGTGGGGGAGGGGTGTTCCTCTACCACTCCAACATAGAGGCTGTGCTGAATAAGCGACAGCCTGGGGATTCTCCCCGAAAAACAAAATCGAGAAGCGATGCAGTGTTTCTATTCCTGAGTCAGGAGTACTTATAATGCATCAAGAGCGTGCTGTGCCTGCTACAGTCATTTAAATGCTGGATAACCAGGCCAAATGTGTACACATGTGTGTGCATTATACCTCTTCATGACCATAAATGGCCAATCCAGCCCCAAAACAAATGTGTAAATAAGCAAATGGAAATGGACATCTTAATCCTCAGTATCAATGATGATTAAAGTTAAAGTACTGGCAACTGACTTAGTCTAGAATATGCTATTATGTGTAGGTTGATGTCTTACATTCTAAGCCTTTATTATTTAGTCATTTAATTATCATTTACTAGAACATATCAACCACATTATCAAACCAGAATGTATGCTGATGCAATGAACAATAACAATAAAGAACCAACTCTGTCAATTCTTCATTTTGAAATCAATTAACGGCTGTGAGAACTTTAATCGTCACTAATCCTATTACAATCCGGTAGTCTAAGAAGATAAATCTTGATGGATTTATTATAATGCACGTTTATTAATTAATGTTTATCCAAAATTAATTAGCTTATAGAGCAGTGTTTTTAAACTATTTCAGTGTCATTCACCGTGGAGTCTTATCACAAAGTTTCATTCACCAACAACTAAATCTCCTGATGGTTTTTTACTATTTTCGTATCATCCTCACTTGTTTGTAATGTTTTACAAAATTCAGTGGTCACATAAGGAAAAATCATACATTAACCCATTTTAGTTGTTTATTTTAATTAAGTTTAGCAAAATCCGAAAACTATGTAGAAATAAACTCGGACTGACAAAAAAATATAAACACAGAAACAATATTAGAATTTTTCTAGTTTAGGTGAAATTATTAAAAAAGAGTCTTTGACCCTCTATTGTCTATTGTTGACATTTACAAATTTATGATACCAATAGCTCATCTGGTTTCCCTTAAAAGTTTACATTTATGTTAATTTCTAAAATAACCTGCTACGTTGAAGTTAGAAAACCATAGATAGAGAGAAAACAAATTTCCATTTTCACTGCCATTATTTAATTTTATAATAGACATCTGGTATTGCTATATCACAGCGAAAACAATATTTGGTCGATTTATTATAATTAAATTAAGCATTCTTGAAAAATAAATTAAGTAACTTTCACCACAATATAAGGTTAAAGGTTATGCGGGAGATCTCCATACCATACACAATTTCCATACCGATCACTAATAACAGCTAAGTTCTCTTCCGACCTCCCCTCTCTATGTCTGTCTGTCTGTCTCTCTCTCTCTCTCTATATATATATATATATATATATATATATATATATCGCACTCCCTCTCTATCTCTCCCTCTCGAACACACACAAACACACACACATTGAAAACAATGTGAGATTACGTAATAACGAAAGACAAAACTCAATTAGTCGACATATCTGACACATCTGCTACCTGAACAATGATCCTGTTACTTTTGTAACTGGTCATGTTGCACGTAATTTTGTCATACGTTGTTGACAAAGGTTAGATGCCTAGGCTCCTTTTCCAACTTTAAAGTTTGTCATACTTCGCGTGACACAGAAGATTATCACGAACGCTGTTTCATCTGAGACAATTCTCATGCATGTTTCTAATGCATCCGCTCTTTTGTTGGTGAATTTTGCATTTTACCTTGACTATGAGTTTATCCCACCCATGCGATAGGTGTGCAACTGAGCTTAACTATTTTCGGTGATATGGGAGCTATAGATTACGATGATGATGATGATGATGATTATCATTGATGTTTTACGGCCACTTTTGTGCACACGGTAGGCTAAATGGGTCGAGCGACCTCCAAAGGTAATGCAGCGAAGTCAAAGATGAAACACCCTTCAGATATGCCAAGGCCGAAAGTCGCACACGGGTGGTAGTGATCTGTGATCGAACACGCTACGCTACGGCTAGACCACGGAGCTGTCCCGCTATAGAAGTTTGTTGATGTTATTATTATTATTATTATTTAATACATCATATGGTTAATTCCCTGAAGGTAGCGAAGACAATTAGAAAATAGTATCAAGGGAAGGATATAAAAGTACTCTAACTACTAATATGCTTCTTAGTTATTTTCGATAAAAAAAATTGTACTCGCTAACCTTCTTAACATTAATATTATTGATCTAAGGCTATCAAGACGGATTATAGGACAATTATAGGATCAACTTCAACTTTTCTATAGATCAAGGCTAGACAAGTCATATGGTGGGCCACTAGATTAACCTAACTTCAAAGGTTTATCATGATTTCCCATCACTATTAATGTCCTTTGTCCTTTATCTGCAGTAATGTTAGACATCCCAAAGTTATCACTATCACGCCAGTAATAAATCGTTATCAGCTAAATAAAATGTCGTTATCTACTAAATAATAAGTCGTTGTCATATGAATAATATGTCATTATCAATTAAAGCGTATGCCGTTATCACCTGAATAGTATGTCGTTTTCAGCTAATAAGTATGTCGTTATCAGCTAATTAATATGTTGTTATTAGCTGAATTAAAATGTCGTTGCCAGCTAATTAATATGTCGTCATCAGTTCATGATATTTCGTTATCAGCTTAGCATTATGTCGCGAGCAGCTAAATAATATGTTGCTAGCAACTAAATAATATATCATTAACAGTTAAATAATGTGTCGTCATCAGTTAAATAATATGTCGTTAGCAGCTAAATATTGTGTCGTTATCAGCTAAATAATATGTCGCTATCACTTAAATAATATGTCGTTATCAACTAAATGGTATGCTAATTTCCAGCTAATTAAGTGCTGTGTCTTGTAATGAGCCAGGTACTTGTTAAAGGTTATCGATGGAAGTAATATATCCCTTACGGTGAAACATCCACTTAATTGATATCACACGTTACTTGATATCATAATATTCTTGTCTTGCAAACTAATATAGGAAAATAACTCACTTTCCACTCATAACTTGTTTACAGTTGGTTACGATGTGTGTCAAATATGCATGTTGGTACTAATAGTAGCTGATATGGATATTGATGAAAGAACACAGACACGCTCATATCTTAGATCTTGTCATCTCCCGTGATGCTGTCTGATCATTTCCTTATTAGCATTGATACATCAATAGAGTTTCTTCTAAAGTTATTTCATACAGGAAATACAATTCGATTGAATAATATGTGTGTCTTTTCTCTGGTATTGATCAACCAGGTATTGATCATCTAGTAGATCTTTATAATACTGTAATAAGATAAATGTTCGCGTGTTCTTAATTTCGTGAACACTCACCCATTAGCCAATTTGCGGAGCTTTATATTCGCGTATGGTCATTGCCAAAAATTGTTTTTATTGCATGCGTTATGGTAGCACGAACACGGAAATCTGTGTATATTTATTCAACAACGATAAATCCGTTTTAGAGATGAAGGAGAGAGCTAATTAAAATATGCCAATTCAAAACCTATAGCCACACTGACCGTTGCATTGTTTGCGTTGTGCAACCGGGCAAATCCGTCACATCGTTACTACAGACTTCGACATATTTCTTGTGATTAGACGGAATCTTAATTGTAAAAGCCAATCGTAGTGAGAGTAAGAGCAAATGGTTGCCATCACTTCACCGTCTTCTGAAATCCTAAGAATATCTACTTGAGTTTAAAAATAGAAATATATATTGACACTTTTGTTTTAATTTCCTTTACAATAATCAATATTATCTCATGAATATGTAGGAACACCAGCCTTTAATAGTGAATATGTACCCAGCGTTGATATTTCGTTGAAAACCAAAGTATGTACTGTGAACAGGTAAATGGCAAACTTAGTTCATGAACCACACCCACGAAACTTATATTCTCGTGTCTTATGTTCGCGAGGTCACGCAAATTTCGAAAATAAGATTATCACCATAATATCGGTAATTACAGTAATACATTGGTTGCCTTTGTAGATGAGCATGGACATTTAAGAACAAAGGAAATACCAAGAAGATCTCTACTTTCATGGAACAAAAAGGATATACAAACTGCAAACATATTGTGGACCATGACTGGTTTGTATGTTTATTATGAAATCTTCAAAGTCAGCAAACATCGAATTAAAAATTACCCCTGCTTCTGCCTAATCAGACTATTACAATAAAAAGATCAAAGTATGCAAAGGAAGACTATTTTCAGTGTTGTGAACAAGGTTATACATAAAGGTCAGACTGTCTTTCAAAATATTATCAACTCACATTGCTTTATTACCTTTTTCTATCAAAAGACACTAAATATATTAATGGGTTCCCTTCCAGTACCTTATCACAGGGTGTTTCATTCGTAGAAGAGTCCTGCGTGTCCATGGTGGATGCATTTAAGCCTTTTACAGAGAATAATATCAGACAGTTACTGTAAAGATCATTTACTGCTTCCTACCCAGTAGAGCATTTGCCTATATAGCTTATGAAAGTGTCTGAATTACAAAGATATTTAATAAACAATTATCTCTAGGTATTTTTCTGAACAATTTTAGATAATTTCAAATCTTACATTTCTATCTAATACAATAGAATGGGCAGCTCCTTTTTATCCAAATAAATATTTAGTCAATAATCACTATAATTACTATAGTCGGCATATAAAAGTGATCTCAGCACTACAAATGACTTAATTCGGATTAAACATTATATTATGATGTTAATTGATCAAGGTAAGCCAGTATTACTTGTTCTTCTGGACCTGTCTGATGCATTTTATACAATTGATCACAGTGTACCTTTCTCTAGCCTGAAAGATACATTCGATAAAGTACTTGATTTGCTTCAATCGTATCTGGAACAACACGTCCAGTGAGTGACTGTTCGTGGTATGTTCTCTTAATTTGTGTTTTTGTTATCTGGTGTACCAGATGGTTTAGGTTTTTGTTCTTTGGTTTACACAATGTATATCCGTTCTCTTGAGATCATTGCGCAGCGATATGGCGTTAAATAACCTTTTCCCTAAAGAATTTAGTACATTGTGTTGCTGATATTCGATAATTGAAGACTCAAAATATTCTAAGATTATATGATAGTAAAACAAGTAGTATATATTAAGCTTCACCAAATTGTGTTAAATCCCTAAAAACACCAACTTTACAAATGACTGTATCTTCAATCACACCTAATTCTTCAGTACGAAATCTAAGGATTATTTTAACAAATGTCTTGACATGTTTGAACATGTCATATCAGCATGCCTAGTTCCCTACTACCATCTTAAGAACATCCACAAGTGATATTATAAAGAAGATAGTTGCAGAATACAAGCCTGTAAGTAATGAAAGATGTAGCAATAGTTTTGGCGACCGAAAGAGAAATATAGCGATGAATCAGGCGAAGGTCACGAATATAGTAGCAGCAGTAAAATATGGTTTAACTGGTTTAGTTGCCTTAAATAAGCTGCCCTGCATAGCAGTAGGCCCACTCGGGCGTAATTGAATTCCAAAGATCAAACTAGCAGAATCACTATATGTCAGTATATGTGAAAGAGTGAGACTTCTCGAATACAAGCTCCAGAGTTCAGAGATAGAACTGTAGACCAATAAACCAGAATTATTAACCTCGAAGAGAAGGTTATGCGCCCACACCATATGCCAATCTTACTACCAGTAACATAATCCGGGAGGTTCCTGTCAGACAAAACTTACATCATATCTCTGGCATAGAGAACTCGGCTGCAGCATCTAGTGATGCTATTAACATGGCCAGACAACACCCAGTTATTGATGCGACTAAATACCTTAAGAGGCTTAGGCATGGTGAGTCAAGTACATTGCTTGTCTCCAATGCATCAAGCAAACCGAGTGGATACAATGAAGGATTCCGTTACCAGGGCAAACAGGTAAGAAAACACGCCCTAAGTTAATTAGCGAAACTTGCACGTGCTAGCGGGAGGATTCAAAGGAGCACCTGCACCTACTCGGGATATATTCGTATACCGAGTCGAGAAAGATACGCCGGGTGATGTCATCAAAGACTATATTGTCACATATAGTCTCGAAGTAGGGTCAGTTGAACATGTATCGAGTGAAAATGCCACATTTAACAGTTTTAGAGTTGAAATTAGTGTATCTGATTTATCTAAAGTACTATAGCCATAATTCTGCCCGACTGGTGTGTATGTGTTAGGTTCTATGTGCCAAGGTAGTCTAGGCAAACTGCTAATCATGGTAGTAATACTTAATACCTGTGATGGGAAAAAACCACAAAACACTTTGTAATTGCATTATGGAATAGTAGAGGTCATGGGAATAGCTGTATTGATTATATGATAAAACTTCTACGAACTCTTTATGTATTGATCATATAAGAACACTGGTATTATGAGAATGATCTCAATTCCTTAGTCCATTGTTGTCGACCATAGTACTTATTGTCATGAATATTAAATTAAATGTGCAATATTCCTGTCTGAAGAAAGGGTATTTACTAAGAAAGTGTCATGGAAAAAGCCGATGAGATTTATATTATAGCATATAAACATGTCTTGTGCAAACTACTTAATAATATTGACATACCGTTATGTACAATACAATGTAAATATGTTCTGTATAGAACACGTGGATGATATTGATCATTGGTATAGTGCTATAATAGCTTCATGTATAAAGGCTGCATCTAGATGTATCTCAACCACCAGTAAGCCTAAAATAGCAGGCTGTAATGATCATGTAAAGCATTTCAAGGATCAATTGAATTTTTTGGCACCGAGTTTGGCTTGACAATGGATGTCCCGATCGTGATTTAATTTCTGATATCAAGCGTAAAATCCATTCTAAATATAAACAGGCTGTGAAATTAGTTAAACGGAATCAATCCGATATGAGGGCTGCAAAAGTTACAACTGCCCTACAGAGCAAAGATAAAAACAATTCTGGTGTGAAACGAAACGTATAAATAATAATCATTCTAATTTACCAAATGTTGTTGATGGTGCTCATGAGGAGAAGGATATTACCAACACATTTGTCAATAACGTACAAACACTTGTATAATAGTGTATCATATGATGTCAACGATATCAATGTGGTACACATTGAGTTGGAGAAAAATATTGCCATCTCTTATAAAACTGGTGCATGTAAAGCGTCTCACACTATCATTATAGATGATGTCACAAATGCTGTTCTGATGTTAAAACCTCATAAAGCCGATGGAATTGAAAATGTCTCTTCTGATGAATTAATCAATGGATGTTTTGAATTATATGTACATCTAGCCTTATTGTTTAATGCTATGATACTTTATGGTGTCTCTCCAAATAATATGTTGTTACCAACTTGGTGCCAATAACGAAAAATAGAAAAAAAGTCTTGAAACGATAATAACAATTACAGGGCAATTGCCTTGGGTAGCACAGTTTGCAAACATTACACTTGAGAATCATAAATATCTGTTGAGATCTTCTGATCTTAGTTATGGCTTCAAAGCTAAGCATTTTACTTCTCAGTATACCTTTGGAACTAATTGACTATTTCACAAATAATGACTCGTCAGTTTTCTTGATACTGTTGGACTCATTACGTGCATTCGATAAAGTCCAATATGTTAATTTTTTAGATTGCTTATCAAACGTGCTTTATCTTCACTGATTGCACGTTTCCTAGCTAATTTATATACTAATCAGTAATTAATTCACATTTCTAATGGTGGGAAACAGGGAGGGATACTCTCCCCAATATTATTCTGTATTTATATGGATAAAGTATTGTACAAGCTTCAAATGTTGGATGTTATGTTGGCAATATTTTCTTATAGGTCTTGGGTACCCTGACAGCGCATGTTTGTTGTCTCTAAAGAGAGGTTCAATGAGTATTATGGTTAACATTTGTGAAGATTTTAGTAAAGAATATGAAGATCTGTTTAACTCGAGAAACAATCATCTTATAATCTATTATGAGAGAAGGAAGTGCCAGAAGATGGTACCGCTATGTTTGAACGGGGAAACCCTACATATTCAGAAGG
>JAODUP010000967.1:2500-15000 GCA_025642065.1 Paralvinella palmiformis | reverse complement strand
CTCCTATTTGGGTATTATATTTGTACTACGTCTCTCAGTCTCAATAGCTAATCCATGTCTGCTACATCGAAATTTTGAAATCACCGATATACATTTTCTGTCTCTGATACTTGATAAATATAATTCTGGGGTTATTTCAATTTTAAGATTCCTAAATAGCGATAGGTTACTACTTTTGTTAAGATATTAGCCATATCTAATAATACATTCTCAATATTTATGCACCATGTGGTACGACTCATTTCATGTAAATTATAATCCATCATATAGCATTGCTTAACTACTCTATTATCATTCATACTGATTATTTCAGCTAAACTTTGATACATTTAGTAAAGTAGTTCACATACAAAGGATGTCTGCCACATTCAGCTAATGCGGCCGAATTTGATGTTGCATTATTGAAACCAAGGACACGTTTTAACAACTATAACTTTACGGGCTTACTACGCTCTGTTTTTTCATATCCCCCATATCTCAGCACCATAACATAATATAGGTAATATCACCTGACCAAACAAGCTAAAATACGTCAAAAGTGGTATACCATTACATAGTGATTCTTATTTCTGCAAACTAATTACGGCTTTAGTTGCTTTCTTTGCTAATGCCTCCTGTGCAATAAACGACTAAAGACGATTCCTAAATATTTATAATTTAATACAATATTAAGAAATTTACCTTTATAACGCCACTTTTCAGTTTTCATAATAATTCCACCATTTCGGAATACAACTACTTTAGATTTTTGCAAATTGATTTATGCCCCATTTACTACAGTATCTTTCTAACACCTCCAATTGTTTTTGCAAACCCCCACACGTATCCGAACAAAGCACGAGATCGTCTGCATATAATAGAATATTAACATTTGGAAAACATTCAGATAAAAAGATACCTCTGCAGCCTTCTGATCCTAATAATTCAATATATTCATTAAGGTAGAGGGAAAAATAACAATGGTGATAAGATACAACCTTGACGTGTACCAATGACACATTTAAACCATTAAGTAAGACCATTATCTGTAACTATACATGCTTTTAATTGTTCATACATTGATCGTATTACTTTCAAAATTTGTCCATGTATGCCACTTTTCATGAGTTGATGGAATAAACAAATTATGGCAGATACTATCAAAAGCGCGAGAAAAAATCTATCAAAGCAGCATAGAAACGACCCTTCTTTTTAGATAAATATTTGCGACTCATAGTAAATAAATTAAAAATTTGGTCAGTGGTGATGTATCCTTTTCTAAAGCCTGCCTGCTCTTCTTGGTAAACATGTTGATTTTCTGCCCACGTAGTAAGTCTTTCATTGAGAAATTTAGTGAACAGCTTGCTAGTTATATTAAATAGTGATGTACCTCTGTAATGTTTCGGATCATTTAATCGGCCACCTTTATGAAGTGCGCACATTCCTTTTTAGTGAATAAATCCTTAAACAGTTTCTTATATCTACAATATTCTTCTAACTGTTCATCATTTCTGTAAGCTCGATATCAATTTAGACATTTATTTCTCAATGATTTTATCTGTTGTGACTCATTATCCCACCAAGATACGATTTTAGCATGACTCCGGATCGAACGCTTTGCCTCAGTTTTAGTCATACCTGTTTCTTTCCGTCTATATTTCGCTGTGAAGAACTCACAGATTTTAAACAGTACATCTTTTAAATGTTGTATTAGGTAACAATGCTTACAGATCGGACGACATCAAGCAGATAATGGTCATGTAATGGTGTGTAAACATTGAAAACATCCTTGCTCTGGCATTCTTTATTCGAGATGACACAAAATTTTGTAATCTTTATCACGTCATATTTGCGTCATTATCACGTCATTATTACGTCATTGTTATGCTGTGTACCGTTAATCCGGGATGAACAAGGTTCTTATAGGTACTTAATACATAGCTATCCTGGCATTCATATGTATGCCTGTATGCATGTATGTATGTATATAGTCATGCTGAATGTAAGACCAACGTCCTTCAACAAATCAACCAATTTATGCTCCCTTCATCGGATGTACAACGGTATCCATATCTTCTGTGTTTCTTTTGTCAAGCAGTTTTATTGTTACTGTAACTTGTTTCTGACGCCACAAAATGTATGTAATTTAAAAACAATTCAGGTACACAAATATGAGAAGTTATATTATGACAAGATAAGTGGGTTTTTGTTTGTTTGTTGTTGATTTTTTGTCGTTCCTGTTCTAATGTTATTAACCTCATAGCTGCACTACGTCATGTTTTAAGGGTATTATATCATCTGTCGGATCAATAAAAACAGCTCTTTTGCATCAGGATGTCATTATTATATATAAAATATTCCGTATAATAAAAACACGGTGTCTTCTTTACGAGTAAAGAAAACTAGTGTTAATATGATATAAAAGAATATTGGTTGTGATTACCTTTGTGTTAGTTAATAATAAACAGAAGATGCTTCTGTTACTACAGTTCTTGATGTTATTACTACTTCTACTCTTCTTGTTGTTTTGTTGGTGGTGGTATTGTTGTTCTTTATTATTGGTAGATATATATGATGATGATGATGATTATTATTATTATTACTATAAATTGTGGTAGACATTATAGCAATCGAATTAGTAGTAGCAGTAGCAGTGGTAGTAGTTTGTATTGTTGTTGCTGTTGTATTTGCTTTTGTTAGTGTTGTTGTAGAACCAAAGTTTTACTAGTTGATGTTGCTGTCGTTGATATTGTTGTTATTGTTATTATTGTTGTTGTTGTTGTTGTTGTATATATACGGGTAATAGTTGTTGCTGTTGTTTTTTGTATTGTTGTGATAGTGGTTAAAAGATATGTGGTAGAAGTAGAGCAAATGTTGTCACAATCGGCCAATTTATTGTCAAATGACATGTTTATTATACACTCAAAAATAACCACAAGTTACAAATGAATGTTTTCCAAATAAATTGCAATGGCAGTATTTATTATTATTATTATTATTATTATTATTATTATTATTATTATTATTATTAAAAGTAATAGTAGTAATAAGCGTGTTACGAGCAGAAATAGTACCAAAATCAGTAGTTGAGTGAGTGAGTGAGTGGTGAGTGAGTGAGTGAGTGAGTGAGTGAGTGAGTGAGTGAGTGAGTGAGTGAGTGAGTGAGTGAGTGAGTGAGTGAGTGAGTGAGTGAGTGAGTGAGTGAGTGAGTGAGTGAGTGAGTGAGTGAGTGAGTGAGTGAGTGAGTGAGTGAGTGAGTGAGTGAGTGAGTGAGTGAGTGAGTGAGTGAGTGAGTGAGTGAGTGAGTGAGTGAGTGAGTGAGTGAGTGAGTGAGTGAGTGAGTGAGTGAGTGAGTGTTGCAGTCACTCAGTCAGTCAGTCGGTCTGTCGATCAGTCGGTCAGTCGGTCGATCGGTCAGTCGATCAGTTAGTCAGTGACCCAATCATTGACTGAGTGACAGGCTGACTGGTTGATAAATTGACTAAGTGACTAAGTGGCTTAACAACTGAGTGACTGAATGACTGAGTGATTGATTTTGTCAGTTGGACGGTCGGTGGTTCCTTGGGCCAGTCAGTCAGTCAGGCAGTCAGGCAGTCAGTCAGGCAGTCAAGCAGTCAGTCAACCAGATTAAATTTAAGTCTGTTCTGTAATTTTGATCATCTCCAACTATGAACCCGTAAACTACAAACTGACGCGTAGGTCATAGACATATGGAAGATTATACAGAACAACGTGGCTAAGATCTTTTGTCTATTTAAGGCTCTGATTCATTTACTGGATTGTAATACAAACCAATCTCTATTCAGAATACAAAAACAGTGAGGAAATAGAAGATGTGAAAGAGAATGCAAGAAAACTTACACACCTGCAAAATAGATAAAAAAAGATATTAGATAGCCTGCAAGAGTTGAGATTATCCAATAGCAATAAGTGATATTTTATCAAATTGTTCTTTATCCCGGGCCTTGTGGTAATTCATAAACAACATAATATTTTGTTTCTGTCAAGATGATGTACTTTATTGAAGCTATCTTCACTAATTAATTTGCCAAAAATATGCATTAAATGCGGTGAATACGAAACGCTTAAAAAAACATAATGTGGTTTCTATATAATCCTTTTTTTGAATATATTTCGCTGTGATGACCTCACAGATTTTAAACAATACATCTTTTACAGAATGTAGTAGTCAGCTCTGCTTAGTGACGACATCAAACAGATAATGGTACAATGGTCATTTAGTGTTTTGTAAATATTGAAAACATTCTTGTTGTGACATTTTTTATTTGAGGTGACAAAAAATAGTTGTAATTTTTATCATGTCATTGCTACGATTGTGTGGGCAAATTAGGCTATGAATTTTCCCAAATTAGTAAATTAAAATTAAAGATGAAATGCCCTTCAAATTTCAAACACGACCACATTCGTAATTATGTTAGCTAAATAATAAATCACCTTATTTAATTGATTTACCTTTTGAGTGATAATTGTTATTCCCCTGTAAGATATTTGTAAAGTATTATAACACGTGTAAATGTTAGAAATGTTGCGTCACTGATATTTTCTGAAGGCCAGAACAATATCCAAAATGTTATAGTCAGGAATTGTTACTGGATGGCAAGTCTCTTTACAAAGGATACTATCTAACGTACGATTCTAGTGTAAACCTGTAAAAAAATCATGGCACGCTCCATCGTCAGGAAATAAAACTGTCCAATTGTATAAAAGAACACAATATTAGGCTAACGTGTCGCTTTCGTCTTGTATGATACGCTGTGAAAAGTCAATCCGCGGCCAACAAGCTTCGTAAAGTTACTTAGTATATCATTAGCCTCACATATATATATATATATATATATATATATATATAGAGAGAGAGAGAGAGAGAGAGAGAGAGAGAGAGAGAGAGAGAGAGAGAGAGAGAGAGTCTTCTTCTACTGAATGTAGGACCAACAGCCTTGAACAAACCAAACAATATAAGCGTCTCTCATCGGATGAACAATGGTGTCCCTTGGTTTCTGTGATGTTTTGCTAAGCAGCTTAATTTCTACTGTAACTTGTTTCCGACATCACAAAGGCTGAGAATTATAATTGAGGTGTTGACCCATTAGTTATGCAATTCATAATCTGTATCATCACAAAATACATGGGTTTGTTCCAGTTTTGTATCGTACCTGTTCTAAAGTTACTCACCTTACAGCTGGGGCAACGTTAAGTTTTAGCCGTAATATATCATATGTCGAATAAATCAAAACAGCTTCTTTGTTAAAGGATGTCAATATCATAAAAATAGGTCACTTACAGTAGAAACATGGTGGCTTCATTACATAAAAAGACTAGATTTATTATTATATAAAAAGTATTAGCTGTTAATTAATATAGGAATTGATCTTATGTCAGATTACTCTTGTTGTCGTTAATAACGAAAGGAGTGTTTCTGTTTATTAGCTAATACTGTTCTTTTTGTGGCTGCTACTAGTGCTGCTTTTCTTGTCGTTTATTATTAGTAGAAATACAAGTGAGTGAGTGTGTATGTTTGTGTGTGTGTGTGTATGTGTGTGTGTATGTGTGTGTATGTGTGTTTGTGTGTGTGTGTGTGTGTGTGTGCGTGCGTGAGTGCGTGTGTGTGTATGTGTGTGTGCGTGTGTGTGCGTGCGTGAGTGCGTGTGTATATGTGTATGTGTGTGCGTGCGTGTGTGCGTGCGTGCGTGCGTGCGTGCGTGCGTGCGTGTGCGTGTGCGTGTGCGTGTGCGTGTGCGTGGTGTGCGTGTGCGTGTGCGTGTGCGTGCGTGTGTGCGTGTGTGTGTGTGTGTGTGTGTTGTTTTAGCTGTGTATAATAAGGCACAGGCACAGAGAATCTCGATCCGTGAATTCAAACTCTGGACGTTTCTTCAGGGGACTGAATCCAGAGTGGCGACTTTTCTTGCTGAGACATGTGTAATGTCTCACCAGTCCCTAAGCCGCCAAGCAAAATCAAAATACGAATCACCTACAGCCGTGGAGTTTGGGTGTAAAACACCCAAGTCAGATCACGGCAGTAGTGAGAATGTTTAGCTTAATTATCTAAGCAGCCCTATTTATAGCTATTTTTCAATTGCTGTATCTTTCTTCAAAGCAATACTATATAAACCATATAACCCAATTGTCACTGTCTTCAAAGATCAGTTTTTACAACGGGCAGGCGTCATGAAGCGACTACTATTAAAACTGTTTATCTTAATTACTATTAAAAGACTGACATCTGCGCTGAAGCAGACCGTAATAGCGCGTCATGGCTTCCGTACTGTTTGAACTATGCTATAATTTTCAAACCTGACCTAATTTATGCTATTCTAACTATTGTAGTTCTTAAATGTTATTTATGACAAGCAGATTAGAGCTAATCTTGAATGTCATAGTACAAACTGGACATAACTGGACCTAGGAAAGATAAATCTATTCCCACATACAACCAAGGTGAATTATATATACAAGTAAACTTGTTATGTAAAACACACCAACCGCGCGAACTGTGTCCAATGCCACCGCTCGAGATGCGATGCAGTGTTTCTATTCCTGAGTCAGGAGTACTTATAATGCTTTAAGAGCGTACTGTGCCTGCTACAGTCATTTAAATGCTGGATAACCAGGCCAGACATCTAAACGGCGTGCCTCCAAAGACGCAAATAGTACATGGATTATTACAGCTCTAGATCAACTTTTCTTGAATGCAGGGACCGGAAATATGGTCTCCACGCATAGAAAACGGAACTTTCTCAACCGCAGCATAATATGCGTTGTGATGTTTGCTGGAGGGTCAAATACCTCATAAACATACAAATCCAATAAATACTATGACCTACTCGTCACTATTATAACAATTTACATCGGCGCTTTTGCAGACCGTTATGGCGGAATTGCCGTTCTATATATTAACATTTTCAAATCAGATCTAATGTCTGCTATACAAACTATAATTATAATATAGGGTTTTATTAATGACAAGGAGACTAAAGTTAGCCTTGAATGTCATAGCACAGACTGGACATAACTGGACCTAGGAAAGATAATTCTATTCCCACAAACAACTACGGTGAATTATATATACAACTAAACTTGTTATATAAAACACACCACCCACACGAGCTGTGTCCAATGCCACCGCTCGAGATGCGATGCAGTGTTTCTATTCCTGAGTCAGGAGTACATGCTTTAAGAGCGTACTGTGTCTGCTACAGTCATTTAAATGTTGGATATGTGTGTGTATATGTGTATGTGTGTGCGTGCGTGTGCGTGTGCGTGTGCGTGCGTGTGTGCGTGTGTGTGTGTGTGTGCGTGTGTGTGTGTGTGTGTGTGTGTGTGTGTGTTAAAAATGAATGATTTAAGAACTGAACCTTGATGGACTACTAATACTAAACACAAGAAATCATGACTAGAAACTATACGAATTAGTTTTTTTGCTAATCAGAACTGAGACCATTCATACCCAAAACAATTTCCAATCGGAAGAAAAATACATTAAAGTCAACTTTATTAAATGAAGCAATCAGTTAGCGAAACATTTGTAGTAGGAGTAGACGTCTACCTTGATTATTTGGAAAGTCAATCCAAACTAAGGAAGTTTCACTGTTCTAACCACTGTCGTATCCCAACTGCCGTGGTTAATTAAGATTATTGTTCAAGAAGTATTGGTTTAGAAACAGCTGCCCTTTCTATAATTTGATTGAAGATAAAATGTTTATTTAGAAAATTCCAGTCCAAGTTGTAATATTTTGTTACATTTGTCATTTTCTCTTTTTTCTAATTAATTTATAACATAAGCAAAAATCATTTAAAAACTCATTTGTTTATTTAATTAAGTCTTACAACATCCTAAAACAATGTAGAAATTAAAGTAGGAGTGGCAAAAATAGTAATACAGAAAAAGGTGATTTTTTCTAATTTAACTTAAGTGAATGGATTAAAAAACAGTCTTTTATCCTCCATTGTTCCCATTTATAAATTTATTATCTCACTAGCTCTTCCAATTTCCCTTAAAAGGTTATATTTTTGTAAATTTCTTAAATAACCTCCTACGTTCAAGTTAGAAAAACATACATAGAGAGAGAGAAAACATGCCTAATTTTCAGTAAGAGCCTACTAACCACCTTAATGGCAACGAACAGTATAGAAAATATACACATATCTAACTAAATTAACTCAATGACCCTTCTTGTTCATTTGCCCTTCTAGTTTCATTCGCTTGCAAAATAATGTATTCCTCTTTGGGTGAACCATAAATGATTTTACGAATCGCTATTATAGAGTAATAAGATAAAGTCAATAACTAATTTAATTGTATAACAAACATGAGACACTGCTATATCACAGCGAAGACAGTATTTGGACGATATATTATAATTAGATTAAATATTATTACAGCATAAATTACGTAACTCTCACTATGATCTATGGTTATAGGTGGTTGGAGAGCTTTATTTTATAATAGTTAGTCAGTATGACCCCCCTATGAAAAAGCTGATAAAAAGATATAGCATTCTATATTTATGTATCAGATTGGATCAAAAGAATTAGCTGAACACCACCAAAGAAAGAATCACTCGTTTGTTATAATAACGAAAAATGTGATTGGGTCAAACTATGTTATATAGAAATATCAGTTGTACTTTTTAGTTCTGTAGATAAAATGGTGAAGTCAAATAATTTCATTTCTAAAGAACGAATTTCATATCATTTAATTCCGAAATTGACAAATACGCTAAGACGGAAATTGAATGTAAAGAAAACATTTGATCTTAATAAACGGGAGCCAAACATTTTATGTCGAGTAGGCGCACAGGCTCGCACACGCACACACAGACACACACAGACACACGCACACACAGACATAAGAAAACATAGCGAATAGACAATGACAAAAACATAAAAAGTAAACATAGCTAAACATTAAAATTATATATATATATATATATATATATATATAATATATATATATATATATATATATATAATAGTATTGGCTGAAAGGGCATTTTTAATATGGCAGGCAACCTCAAATGAGGGAGACGCATATGGTCTGTAATTTATAGCTTCCCCACGGAGACTAATTCTAAATAAATTTAGAATTTAGAATATATGGCATGTTCGGTGGAGAAAACCTTGCCAGTTGCCTGGCTGGATGAAAACCTCCTCCTACTATAGTGCCACGGCCGAGGTGCGAACCTGCGACCTCCCGCACAGCATGACCATAGCCATAAGTAGATAGTCTCATGCTCTACCCATGAGGCCAAAGAATATATCATTTTAATGTTTGTTTTAGCCAGATCAAAGTCCATTAATATATCAAACAGATTAAAGTCTCCTCACCAATCAATTTGTTTCTGCATAAATCCACAACTAAGCATCTTCGTCGTTAATATAAATGCATTTCGAACTGAAAAAAACCGAGGCAAGGCATATGCTGAGCCATTAAATTAACCAATCTTCAAATGTTTATCATGATAATTTCCGTGTTTCACAGATTCCTAACAATGGCAAATGTATTCGATATTATAATAGAAGTGTTCATCAGGATGTCCAATCTTTGTTAATGTCATTAGTCTTTTATCTGCAGCAATGTCAGACATCCCAACATTATCACTATCACACGAGTAATATGTAGGTATCGACTAAATAATATGTCGTTATCAGCTAATTAAGTGCAGTTGCTTTGAATGAGCTGAGTGCTTGTTAAAGGTTATCAATGCCAGAAATATATATCTTATGGGGAAACATTCGAGTTATCGATATCACACGTTACCTAATATCATAATATTCTTGTATAGCGAATTAATAAAGGAAAATAACTCACTTTGCTCCCAGAACTGGTCTACAGTTGGTCAAAATGTGGGTCAAATATTCAGAGCAGGTTCTAGTAGTAACTGATATGGATGTTGATGAAAGAACACACAGACATGCTCAAATCTTAGATATTATCATCTATCGTGATGATTGTTTGATGATTGAGCGTGTGTCTGTGTCTACTATGCTTTAATAAGTCATTTACTTATTAGCATTGATGTATCTTAATACTTTCTTCTAAAGTTATTTCATGCAGGAAATATAAGTCAATTTACGGTGATGCTTTTCATGCTAATCTGCTGGTTTCTTCTCTGGTATTGAATGGACCAGATGATATTGATCATCTGGGGGATCTCTATGATAATACATTTAGTTACCTTATAGATGATCATGCACCTTTAAAAACAAAAGGAAATTCCAAGAAGACCACTACTTCCGTGGGACAAAAAGGATATACAAACTTCAAAGAGACGCAGAACGTAACACGAGCGGCTGTTAATCAGGACCGGTTTGAATGTTTGGGCAATGTTCACATAATAGGAGCAATAACGATAAAGACACCTTGAAAACCTTTGCGCCGCACAATGAAGGTGTTTTTCTGATAATCAATATCTTATCATTCGGATAATTAATCAGAGCTGAAGCTGAATTTCAATTTGTTTTTTAACTAGAGAATATTGTTATTGACCATTAAAACCTGTTTAGTATTTAACGATAAAGACAAGGACGAATAACGACAAAGACATGACCAATGTTCTTTAGAGTGTTCTAGTACCTCATTTAGTTTCTTCAGATACATAACTGACAAAGTTTACCAAGTTATAGCAATGTTAAAACTTTCCCTTCTTTATCCCTATGACTTCTTCATTTCTTCGTGATAACAGTAATGACAGTGAACTGCTGTGACAAGGGAATATTCATTATTTATTTTCAGTCTTTGAACCAGAATCTGAGCACGACGCTTGTTTAGCAGCATTTAATATGGCTGCCTCCTTTTTGGGGGATGTTGTAAAAACTGCCCTCTGGTGTTAACTGCATATACTAAAGCTTCCAATATTTAAAAAATAATGGTAAAGATAATATTTCTTTATATAAAAGGTATAAAATGGATGGATGAATGTTGTTTAACGACATATCGGCACAATTTAGGCCATTTAGTGTCCTGGAACGTTTGGAATTCAAACCGTATTTAAAAGGTCAAAGAATAAAATATATCAGTATTATGTTATAGTGAGAAAATAGTATAAATATACAAATTATCAATATGGTGTATGTCTGTAAACTGATATAATACATTTGAGCTAACATGCTCCAACTTTAGGAGTTTAAGTTTGATTGCCAAGGTATGGACACATAACATTACTGACAAACTGTGAAAATATCGCTAAAGAAAATGCACAAACATTTAATTCCACATTAGGTATAATATTTTTCTGTCAGAAAAAATACTTACACTATAGAAATTACTCAATCTGAATATATACTGACAATATACAATGATATACAGCACAGAATACATCTTTACCGTTATTGGTCCAAATGTTCAAAGTCAGTAAAAACATATTACAAATACCTTTGCCTCTGCCAAATCAGATAAAAATATAAAAATATGACAGGGAAATCAAAGAACTGTTTTCAATGATATGAATAAAGTTCTACATAAAAGTCAGAATGTCCTTCCAAATATTATCAACTCATATTAAATATACATGATACTTCCCTTCCAGTACCTTATCACAGGTATTCCACTGGTAGGTAGGTCCTTCAAGTCCCTGTTGGATACATTTCAGCCTTTTACAAAGAACAGTATATGATATTTGCTGAAAACCTCAGCTAATGCTTTCTGTGCGTTGACCCAATGCCCACATTACTTGTGAAAGTGTATCAGGATGTTCTGATAAGCCCGATAAAAAAATAGTTAATACATAATTATCTTTAGGCATGTTCCCAAGTTCCATAAAAGCTGCCCCTGTGAAAAATAATCGATAAAAACCCAGTTTGAACTAACATATTCAAAACTTTTAGACCTATTTCAAATCTTATATTTTTAACTAATGCTATAGAAAGGGCAGTTGACACGAATCACAGTTTAATATTTGGTATGACCGCCACGGGCATCGAAATTGACTACTGTGCGAGCTCTGTGAGGCCTGGCGTTGTCATCCTGGTACACAAAATGATGCCCAAATGTCAGACGAGCAAATGGCAATAACTTTTTCTCCTGGATCTGTAGATGCTGGTACTGATCCAGGTTTCCATCGGCGATGTGAAGGTCAAATTTTCCACCATTGGGGAAAACACCCCATATGATAACTCCACCGCCCCTTGCTTTAACTCTAGGTTGGATGCAATCTTCATTATAGGCCTCATGTTGCTCTTTGCGTATCCGGATACGACCATCTATTCGGTAAAGAAGGAATCTGGATTCATCACTGAAGATGACATGCTGGCAATGACCTAGTTGCCAGCGAAAATGGTTTCTAGCCCAATCCATACGCTCCTGTCGATGTCTTTGCAACAAAAAAGGTGTTCTGGCGAAGTAACCTGCACGGATCAATCACAGATTCATTAGCATTCTGGATACAGGGGTATTAGTGACCTGTAACCGCTCAGCTCGAAGGGTGTTTGCTGACTTTGTACGCCCATTTCGGCACAAACGTAGCAGATAACGGTCTTCTCTTTCTGTTCTCTTAAGCACCTTT
>JAODUP010000966.1:0-194366 GCA_025642065.1 Paralvinella palmiformis | reverse complement strand
AAAACATCATACAACACTGCATTCCGTGATTTTAAAATGCTAAGAAAAGTGGAATGACATCATGCAAATACGCAAGTTAGGTAACCGGCACAGAAATCAGGAAACAATCAGAGTTCCTTGGCCCGTTTTCCTCGATATGCTTTCTATACTAGTAGTACATGCATATACGTTGAAAATTTACTATCTTACGTATAAAACGCAACATAGTGATAACGTTTTCAGCATAAGTCGCCTTATAACAAATTGAATTGATATGGTGATTGATGTTTTACGGCCACCTTTGTGCACGTGGTAGGCTACATGGGCCGAGCGACCTCCAAATGTAATGAAGCGAATAGTCAAAGATGAAACAACTTTCAGATAGGCCCACGCCGAGATTCGAACACGAGTGGCGGTGATCTGTGGTCCAACACGCTACCGTTAGACCACGGAGGTGCCCAACAAATTGTATTATGAAGGCGCTGCATTACATAGATCTGCTACTGGATTACGGGTGGTTATTGGATCTGCTACTGGATCGCGCCTGGTTATTGGATTTGCTACTGGATCGCGCCTGGTTACTGGATCTGCTACTGGATCGCGCCTGGTTAATGGATCTGCTACTCGATTACGGTTGATTAAACTTTGAAGACTAACGATGGATAAATGGCGTATTTTGTTGTCGTTGGATACGACCGTATAATGTTTATTATTTATGTATTTAATTCAACCTCCATAAATGGAGGAAAATAGCAGTATGGTAAATACATTAAAACGTATACAGCAAGATCACATGTGACACAATATATTTCAGAACAGATAGTACAATAGTTTGCCATAGAATACAATGTCATATCCATATCTACGCGTTAACGTGTTAACATAATCTTTACCATACAGCTTAGTCATATGTACAGGACTTGTATTGATTGATTACAACCTTTAATATGCACGTCCATTCCGTAGAATAAACTATCAAACCGCCCACAAACTTGTAAGGGAATAGTTTGTACGGTTCTTAAAATCCAATTATTCAAATTAGCCGGTTTGCAGTACCAGGTAATATTAGTAGCGGTGAGTAATGCGGCGTCCGGATTAATGCGTCCCGATCCCACTGCCTCAATAGCTCCGCCTACTACTGAGCGCAGACACTCCCAGATAGGTTGATGATCCGAGAAGCCTTTGATGGTTCAATCAGATAAGCCGTTTGATAAGATAAACACTCTTCGGCTGTTCTACTTGGCAACTGAACTGGAAATCCCCCCGCCCACTAAAGGCTCGCGCTTAATAATCTGTTTATTACGCGTGTAATTGCTAATAGGGCTTTTAGCCGTAAACAAAATAAACTTGGTCACTCATACTGTCCTGGGTTGTCGAACTGTAACATGTCTGTCAATAAGCAAACACCCGATTGAGTCGTTAATGTGAAATGTTCGAAAATAGCCACAAAGAAAGAAAATCAATATATATATATATATATATATATATATATATATATATATATATATATATATATATATATATAATATTGACAGCCTCTAAATTAAAATAGGCAGAGATAGAACAGTTGACGGCCATATTTATGACACAGGGATGACACCCAAAGTGTCATATTACAACAAAATATAAACTTGACAATAAAAACTGAATTTTTGCAAAACTTGGTTTCCATTACATCAATCAAATAAAGGATGAGCTTTACATCTGGTCAGAGGTACACTGTATGGCAATTTTCTGTGTGAATCATTCACAAAGACCTCCATTTATAATCATGTTTTTTTCTTCATGTGTTAGTGATGAAGGTAAGTTCATATTATCTAGTAGTAACTTTAATATTGTTGACATATTTTATTTGTAAGTGTTGTTTGTATAATATTAACAAAAATTAAATAAATAATATATATATAAAATATTATATATATATATATATATATATATATATATATATATATATATATTATGATGTATAATATATATAAACTGTATTTATATTATAGTAGATAATTTTCAAAACATACATGCATACCTAACTAAACATAAAGCAATAAAAATATAATTATGTATTTGTTAAAAGATTCCTGCATACATCTAACTTCCGGGAGTTCGCATTATAGGTCATACCAACAACAAAGCAGTTGAAAATAAATTGGGTTAAAACATCTACGAGTAACTGTGCATTTGTTTATGTTTTAATGCCAATAATTATCTCCCTAACATACTATTACCACTAATAATAATAATAATAATAATAATAATAATAATAATAATAGCAATAGCTGAAGCCATTTAGATACGCTGTTCAGTAAGATGACAATGTGAACAACTGACTACAAATGACATACTATGATTACAAAATACATAGTGTAACACACTTAACCATACTTCTATATACTACAATTAACAGGTCATATAAGCAGAACAAGGTTAAACTGTTACAACCAGAGTTGTGTAAAAAATATTTTAAAAATACTCCCTCTAATAAAGATAAATGTTGATGGATAATAATCCAGTCGATACACCGATACATGATATTGTCCATTGACCTCATTGACCTAAAAGAAAACTAGACCGAACACGGCCGCCGATTTAATGGCAAACAGGTTCCAAGTTCCGGTCGAGGAAATAGGAACGCAGACTGGAAAAATCAGATTTATAAACGTGATGAATTATTGTTGTATCGATGGTTGCATAAGCCGTGGGCGTGGAAGTAATACAAACGGGATGTCTTTTCATCGGTAAGTATAAGGAACACATTTAAAATAACCCTTTTTTGGCGGGAAATTAAGCTTAACTGTTATTCTATTTAACCTGTACGACAACCCCCGACCTATCTCTGGCGTTTGATCCCAATTAAACCTGATCTACGGACTTGCATAAAACGACATTTACATATTTCATGGCATATAATATGAGGGATAATACAGATCATCTGCACACACAAAATTATGATGCACACATCACAATAAATGTCCGTATTCGTAGGTTCAAAACTCGAAGCGCAACCGCTTCAACGTTCCCTTTCCCCTTCAAAATAGCTGTTTGGTCATGGCGGCCAATTCAAACGCTACTGACTGCTCGGTCTAGTTTTATATTTAGGTCAATGGTTGGGATCAAACGCCAGAGACAGAAAGGGGGTTGTTGAATAGGCTAAATATAACAATAATAGTTAAGCTTAATTTCCCGCCAAAAAACCCTAACACTTTAACAGTTATTTTAAATGTGTTCCTTATACTTACCGATGAAAAGATATTCCTTTTGTATTACTTTTACCCCCACTGCTTATGCAATCAACGACACAACAATAATTCGCCATGTTTATAAACCTTATTTTTCAATCTGCGTTCCTTTTTTCCATGACCGGAAGTTGGGACCTGTTTGCCATCAAATTGGTGGCCGTGTTTGGTCTAGTTTTCTTTCAGGTCAATGATATTGTCTATCAGTTGTAGGGAATTATTCATATGGAGGGACAAATGTCTATAGTACGTAGTGGTATGAGGGGGGATCTGAAATGCATATATTATGGCTTGTCCCATGTGACACAATAAGAATATGAGACAACCGGAAGTCCATCTCTGAGGCTCTCAGCCAACCATGGAACATATTAGAACAAACGACTCAATACTTTGATATATCACACAACTAGTATAGTTCGTGGTACAAGTACGGCAAAGGGCCCGAGAATGTGTTGAGCCGTTCAGCCTCGGCGCTAGCTACGTCCAGGACACATGGCTGAGGGGCGACTGCCTAGGGCAACATCCTCCACATACGGGTATGAATCGGATTCGAACTCACAACCTGCATGCTTGCAACGCAATGCTCAAACCACTGTGTCATCAGAGCGCCCAAAAGGAACTAGCCTGAACCTTTACTCTGTTACGACCAGAATATGAAAACGTCCTCAAATCCCCCCCCTCAAAAAAAAATGCTGACCTAATAAACAAATTACGTCATCATATGGCTACGCCTCAGCTAGTATGACCTCATTATTTGATGTACCTATTACTTATTAAAACATATTTATCTTTCTGTATATCAGCTAAATATATAGTTTTTAACTGTGGATCATTCGTTATACGGTGGTGTATAATAAAAATGTTGTCTTGTCTTTATTATTATTAGTATTATTATTATTATTATTACTTTTGATGTTATCAACATCACCTTCATTACGATCATCACTCTCATAATTATTTATTATATTCATATATTATATTCATCTATATGTGTGACTCATTATAAATACACCCACATCTCAATAATCAAATTGTTGGTCACGTCTAGGAGGAGGATAGCTACAGTTAATAAAGATTAATATTATAACGGAATAAAACATTTAATGGATATTGTTCATCTTCTTTAAGAATGAAAGCCGAATGGTGTTTACGATTATTATTATTCATATTATTATTATTCATATTAGTATTATTCATATTAGTATTATTATTATCATTATCAGCAGCAGCATTATTATAACGAACGACTACATAGCTGTTGCCGATTTAGACAAAGACTAGCATAGATAGGACCATTAGACAATATCTACAAGATCCAAAACAGTAACAACAACAACAACCATAACAACAACAATAACAACAACCACCATAACAACAGCTACAACAACCAAAACCGACTGTTCAAAACATTAAGTCTATCAAACGATAAACATAATTAATCTAAGTACAATTCTAGACACGTGACGCTGAATGACGTCAACATACACCACGTGACGATGAATCTGGCGTAAATAGATGTGTTTATCAAACTCTCAAGATACTCGATCATATGTCAAGTTGATTACCACCACTCCAACTTAACCTATACTTACCCAGTGACGGCGGCGGGGGGGGGGGGTTGAATATGATGTAGACATATCTATATATACGTTTCGTTGACACACAATTTATACCGAGTCAGAGACATTAAACTATACGTACTGATGTAAACCTTATAGATCGTGATCTAAGATGTCCTGATCGTGAAGCTGTGTGTGTGTGTGTGTGTGTGTGTGTGTGTTTAGGATGCTTATTTATTATATTAGCACGTTGTTGGCGTTGATCCTGTTGTGGTTAATGACGTTTCCACGCCATTCTAAATGTCGTGCGTTCGTCTTTAACGATGCGTTAACATATTGGCCCATACATTTGCACGGTTGCGTGTGTGTATATGCGTGTGCGTGCGCGCGCGCGCGTGTCAGTGACATCATCATCATCATCATCATCATTAACACCACCACCACCAATGTGCGTAGAATGACTTTATACTGGTGATGTCAGCATATATATATATATATATATATATATATATGCGTGTGTGTGTGTGTTGACATCATCAATCGATACGCCTACAAGTTATTTCATACATTGACTGTAACATATTGCTAATAGACATATATAAGAACAAAGACTTCCGGGGAAGGGGGGGGGGTAACGTAGGGGAGTGTTTATTATATATATATATATATATATATATATATATATATATATATATATATATATCTTATAACAAGTTGCACGTGACCCAATACGAAGGCTTGATGCAACCGGAAGTCCACCCATGAGGTTCGCAGGCACTCGTAGACACTGCTCCGAGATTATTTAATCGGTAACTGAGCGGAGCGATGATGGCACAACATGACTCATCTATGACTCACCTGGTACAAACTGTACACGCTTCCAGACGCTATAAGTGTCGAGGAAGTATAAGCCTTTCCGTCATCCGTGCCATGGTTATACGTATTTCTCTCTGCCACCTGTGTCTCTGACGGTTACCTGTGTCTCTGACGGTTACCTGTGTCAGTGACAGTAACCCGTGTTTCACACTGTTATCCACGTACATCTAATATAAGCGAACGTTGTCACATACGCCGAGGTCCTCAGCAGCCCATTCGGTGTCGTTGTACACCCGTATAAATCCACCCCCACCAGTTTAGGCTGGTGTAGTTGTTTGATAGTGTACCCAGGTTTTGGCTCCTCTTCCCATATATTTCCAGACTTAATACTGGCTTCTAGTATCGTAATTAAAAAAATCTAAGCTTAATGAACAAAGAATTATATATAACAGCATGTACATTTCTGTTTGTATTGAGCCTAACCCTTTCTTTATTCAATGGGAAATATTCAATTATGTAACACACACACGCATGTAAATTCTTTGTATGCCTGCCTCTGAACGAAAGCGAGACGGAAATGTGGATCTTTATCTATCTATATATCGATATATATATATATATATATATATATATATATATAAAATGCCCGAAATGGCAGTTATTTTACTTGGCCTGGCCACCTCAAACGAGGGCAACATATATGACCTGTAATTTATTGCTTCTCAACGAGGACTTAATTCTAAACAATTTTATATCATATATGGCATATTTGATGGAGACTACATTGCCAGTTGTCTGGCTGGATGAAAGATTCCTCCTACTATAGTGTCACGGCCGGGATAATATAACAACAAAATTATATATATATATATATATATATATATATATATATTGCAGGGCTTTTTTATTTTCCTAACCGAATCATGTGTTATGAAGATTCGCAATTTAACTATTATCAACCACCAACGGTTATGTTATTCATATTTTTCAGTCTTAAAATTTACTAAATCAATAGAAACCGCGCTCTAATTACGTGAATCGCTAACAATGAAAAATATTCATTACCTGTTGGCGGTTTTACATTTAATGTACATAGAACAGGATCCAGTGGTCAGAGATTCTGCTTTAGCTGAATAATAGATAATTTCTTTGTAACGCGATCAATTGAAATGTTTCACGTCGTCATTCTTAGTCACCAATAATATGAATTTCGTTCATTATCTATGGATACAGTGGACTGGTGAATCGTCCAGATTCGTGATTATCTGTGCTGGTGCCGTTTCCACAGACTTCTCGCGAGCACACACGCGCGCGCACACACACACATACACACACAGATAGATAGATAGATAGATAGATAGAGAAAGAGAGAGAGAGACATATCCATCGCATAACTAGTAGCACGGTTGGCGACAAAAATATATAACACCTGGGTTCAAACCCCGACCGGGCTATGTTTACAGGATTTTCATCTTTCACTTCACCTCCATAATATTGTATCACTACTGCGCTCACGAAATGGTCGTAAACTGTAAGACACACACATACACACACGCACACACACACGACAGAGAGAGAGAGAGAGAGCTGGTGAGAGGGAGGGCGGTTGTGTCAGTTTGCGCAGTGAACCTCTAGCTCGTAGAATCGAAGCGTAGCTGTGGGGTGTTTCGTCAGATAAAGTGTCACAAACCACCGATTACCAGAAAGGGCTCTTAGAACCGTATGGAATAATTTCGAGACGCTGTCTCGTTCTCGTCCAATATTTTACAATAGCAGTCATCAGTCGGCACTTATGATTGGGGCCGATATACTTATTTTCTTGGCTTCCAATACGCGACTCATGACAAGCCAAAATGGCGCCAACGCGTACACTAAAACGATGTTCCAAGGCTGCCCGTGCCGGTGTCACTGTTCGGGGACAAAATCTGAGGAAGCCGTACGTACTGAAAGCCAAAAGGGGGCGCAGTACCGGAAGTGTCGTAATCGATACGTTATAAAAATGGCTCGCCGGGCCGTAAATACGCCCACCGGAAGAAAAATGGCCACTTACTTCCGGTTCCACGGAAGCGACCGAAGCGAAGGCCGAAAGCAAAATCCTGGCTACGACCACTTCCTGCTACACCGCGTAGTAATACGTTAATTATTCAAAGCTTGCGGTTGTATAGTCCGACCGCTGCAGTATGTGTGTGTGCGTGTGTGAGAAGATTATTTAGAATATAAAGAAGCAAGAAAATGTTTATCGTTTTTTATAGTTTTATTATCTTGGTTATTTATAGGCAGAAATTATGTTTGTTTATAATCAGACCGTGACGTAAGCTGCACGCAGAGATGCGCGCATCAACAGCTTTGCGCGATGGTCTTAATTCGGTTAGCTATATAGATAGCGGGTATCTAATGTAAACAACCTGCCAGGTGAGCAAATACTATTAAATTGTATCTTCTGTCTATATTTATGTGAGTAGGATAACCGAATGCACAATAAGCATGTATTTGGACCATCCCAATAGCTTGGTACGGAACCCGGAGCAATTCGAGGAAATGTATCCCGCTCAATCATCTGTACTATCTTTACGTATATATATATATATATATATATATATATATGTGGGGGGGGATTTATATTTAAATTATTGTGCGTTGTTCTGGGACTCGAGCCGCGGGGTAATCTCAAACATAGAACTAATTCGGTTGCATTGTAGGGATTGGGTATACGGCGAAAACTAGAAGTCAATCCGAGTTCCCAAACTGACATTATACCCAAGAGAATGGCTGACATTCATGCAGTATCGCGTAATAGTACGGAAGATAATTAACCATCATTTGAATAACGGGCCCGATTCGCGAGAAAGACACAGAAATAAATGTCCATGACAATAGGGACAACGGCTGACATCGCCAATCTACAACACCTCAAGCCTCCCCTCCAGTAACAACAACAATACAAGGAAGACACCAGCAATAGTGAACTCATATTGAAACGGCCTCCCCTGCTCAGCCGCGGCCGCCCACGCACCATTCATTCACTAGTTAGGCGAGCACTATCAATGAACGAGAGCAGCCAATCAGAGGGCGACAAACTGGGGCTTTTACGATTATGCTTATAAGGATATCCTTACGCCGCGCCACATTTCGCAATGGTCAAGCACGTTACTCGGATGTGACATCAGCACGCCTAGGCGACGATAGCTAGCAAATAATTTAATCGGTAATTATTTTCTACAGGTAATAAATGCGACGAACGCGCGGCACTATATCGCATTGGCGGACGATTACTAGTAGTGACCGGGTCGTTCATTCAATAGTAACTCATTCATCTTTGTCCTATTGGCGCCACACGTTACTACTGAGTGTTTGAACTGCATTAAGCGATTTGTTTTTCTTCTCAGCGCCTCGCCTAAGCCAGCTACCGCGAAGATATTCCGTGATGATTCCGTACGGCCCTCGTCGATAGCTCGCCGGTCCACAATTCGCCGCTTCAGCGCCGGAATGGCCTGTTAACGGGGGCTCGAAACGGCAACCATGTCGTGCGTTTGGGAAATGGCCGAAAGCCTCCGGCCGGAATTACTGGGAAAGATCATGGACTCTCCGGCCCGGTGCGATTCGGAGACGATAATCATCGACTGCCGACCGTTTATGGCGGTCAGCAATGGCATCATCCGAGGCGCCAACGAGGTACACTGTCCCCCGATTGTTAAGAGGCGCTCTGGGGGAAATATCCCTCTGGAGAACATAGTACGAGACGCGGCGACGCGACAGCTTCTCCTGCAGAAAAAATACTCGCGCATCGTGGTGTACGACGAAAATACGAAACGGCTCGACGAGCTGTCGAAAGACTCCAACATGTACTTAGTGATAAAGACGCTCTACGAGGAGAGGGGCATTGATCAAATATACTACTTAGTCGGTAAGTAAAGCTGCCATTTTGTGTGTGTGTGTGTGAGAGGGGGGGGGGGTGGTAAGAGAGCCATTAAGGACAACTGGACACAAAAGGCCATGCAGTGTCGCTTTTTTAGACACGAAGGGGGCACCAGCGGGTTAATTCCCAAACGTGTGTGTGTGTGTGTGTGGTAGATCCTACATGTCCATTCATCGTATTTACTAAAACTGTCACAAAAAAGATACACAGCCAGATGCGCATACAAATGCCGATTCTATGCAACGCCATACAAATCTGTTCATTTAAATATTGGTTATCCATGACGTTGTTGAAGCCAATTAAAGTCTTACTAATTAAAGTGTTTACAGTAAACGCGTAGTGAGATTGGGGCGTAAAACTGTTTGTTTAGTGTTAGCGTATATAGATCTACACTATGCCGGCGTTGATAATGATCGTGTGTAGAAATTATGTTCGATGTAAAGAATTTTAATGAAATAAAATTTAAAAAACGACTCAGGTAAACAAAAATTATTGCTTATTTAGTTTGTGTGTGTGTGTCCATTACAGTGCTACGTAATTTCATTGTTGATTTTTCGTAATTTGGTCATTATCGTTTCTATGGTCGTATGAATGGGTGAATTGGAGAATTACAGGAAGATGGGAGCCCTTGAACCAGTTAATACTTCCTCTTGACTGATAAATTATAATAGTACTATATATGTAAAAACGAATAAAACACAGATACCTTTACTATATATATATATATATATATATACAAACGTACACACACACAAACATACACATGTACTTGATTAGACACAGTATTATGATAAAGGTATGACTGAGCACACGATCTAGTCTCACCTTGAAGCAGAGATAGGTACGACGTACTACATTGAGAAGCGGCTAAATACACCTCTGATTTCGCCGATTTAAGGTAATCAATAGACAGGTGGGTGTGTTCGATTGTTATCGTGTTGCTAATGATATGCCGAATAACGTCCTTTGACGATGTTTGGTGTGGTTTTTAACCAAAACGTGACATAATTATGTCAGAATATGAGCAGATCTACACCGATTGCGGTATGTTGTCGCGGAATGCCTGGCATATGCTTACATATAAGTGGAAGTGCGTGTTTGTGAATTGTGAAAGGGGTGTGTGTGTATCAAACCAGGGCAAAGGTTAGATTTTAAATATAATATCTTTGCTGAGCAATCTTGAAAGGGGTAGTGTTTCCTATACATACCCCCATAATCTCTAACCTTGAATGCAATTACCTCTCCCACTGCAGTCATGTTTACACATATTATAGATAGGTATATTTTGATAAGTAAAGTTGTGAGATAGTGTTAGTGTGCCAGGACACTAGAACACTCACACGTTTCAGGTGGGCCGTTAGGGATATAATTATTGGCTTGGGTAGACTTGGTTTCCATGGTTCACCTCTAATGTTCTGCCAAACCGACACCCCCCACGTACACTAATAACATTACCCACATGTATGGAGTGGAAATCAACTGTAATGTTAAAATTTAGTTTGTTGTGTTTAAAAAGACTGGATGTAGTAGAATTATTATTTTTGGGGTAGGTGATGGGTGGATTTTGATACCTATAAAAAGTATAATAATTAATAAATGTTTCTTCACGAGTATATGTGTGTGTGTGTGATTAATTAAAATTGACATCAAGTTTGAGTACTTCAAGTACTTATACCACACTCCTAACACACACACACACACACACACACACACACATATATTCTGTGCCAGTGTCACACTCCTAACACACACACACACACATTATGTGCCAGTGTCACACTCCTAACACACGCATACGTGTCACTGTGGGCGCTTGCGGGGAGACCCACACCTACAGAGATGTCGATTTTAATTAGACACAGTTTCACGGCATTAATATCACCGTTGTTGATCTCCGCTATTGGATCATTTATTTATTACCGACCTATCATCCATCTGGCCTGTTTAATTGTCGCCGCCTAGCGGCTCGGTGCCGCCCCCTGGCTTCTATTCCGCTAACCAGTCGGCGCACATCCTCCCCCAGGAAGTATAATTGTGTGAGGTGCGCCAAGAATGTTCCGTGGCCATTTCTTCGCGTGTTCGGACGCCGTCAGCCTAATGGGCACCGAGTGCCTATTTCCGGTGTGAAATAAACGAAGTGGGCTGCCGTCCGTGTGTATTTGGCCATTATATTGGTGCTAGCTTGGCTGTAGCATCTCGGCGCGAGTGTGCGTATGTTGTCGTCAGTGTCGCCCGTTTTATCTTTAGAATGCGTGCTTTCTATTGGCTGAGACTACTAGGATTTCGTCCGTGAAAATGTCAGCGCTGCGGTCGCTGGATGAATGAAACGCGGACACACGCGTGTGTGGGTCGGTGTTCTGTTTTTTTCTCTCTCTCTCGTGCGACTGTTGCCAAGTACCGATTTAATCTTCTAGAAAAGTTCCGGCCGGATGTTCATTAATATTAATCTGGCTCAAAATATGGCATTTCTGTTTTCGAGCGATCAGATGAAATATTTATTTGTAGATAATAGTTTGTGTGTCGGTGAGTGTTTTGTTTGAGGAAATATGTTTGTTTGTGCGTGTGTTTGTGAGAGAGGAGAAAAATTTAACGTTAAGCCTTTTTTAGGGGACCCCCCCCTAAATATTACATATGTCTATGTAGCAAGTGAACCTACACACATTCATTGGCTAATTGCTGAATATTTACGCACACAGACGTCCGTCGCCTATTAATTGCCTAGTATCCTTCCTATGTCAGGTCACAGCGGGTCAGCCAGCTGACACGAGTGCTCTTTGGTGTAATATAATACTATTTTCCATCACCATCAGTACGCCTCATCTCGCCCCCCCCCAGCTAATAATTTATGCTTTTCCCTCCCACTCATCGTTCACACTTCCTTCCTGACATAATGGTACGCCGATTTATTGTATAAATATCCGGCGTGTTGCCAAATTACGTTCTGAAACGCGTATAAAATATGATTCGTCTTATCGATTGGGCATCGTCATTTTAAAGCTGTCAGTTAATTGCGATAATATTTCCCTCCATCGAATTATCTATTATCCAGTGGCCAAACTGGGTGTATTTGTTGATTATAACGGGGACGTTTTCTAAGAGAGAGTATTTTTATCACCCACTGCGTTGCTGGGATCTGTTGTGATTTGCACCGCTTGATACTAATTGAATTCAGGGTATTTTTATTTATTCGTAGAGTTTTAACGATAGAACTGTATATAATTATACACATCTGTTTTAGCTGAGGCTGACAGGCAGTAAACATTCATGTGTGTTTTTTTGCGCGTCAGAGAATTTTTAAACTTTAAATTTAACACGATCACAAACTGTTCCGCGGCATAAACAATTATTAATATCGCGATCTACACGCACAGCGCCACCAAGGATAACTCAATTTCTTTTCCCATTTGTTGTATACAAGATTGCATCGGGTGGGAATTAAGTGTGTAATAAACTGCCCAGAAGAAATAAAAACAAAAAACACAACAACACACTTAAATGCGTAATTGTTTTCGGCGTACCCACCGCGACAAATCGGAGATTGTTTACTATAGTCACAGCCTGAACGACCGGAAAGGGGCGTGACCGTTTCGGCGCTAGTTTCCGGTCCTGATAAATGAGCCAGATAATTTCTAATAATTACTGTTATGAAAGGAAATAAATTCCGCAGCAACAACAAATCATATAATGGCGAAAATAAATTTTATTATCCAGTATCAATGCGCGTGCGTGTGTGCGCGCGCGTGCGTGTGTAGTAGAGAGAGAGAGTAGAGCAAAAACAAATGATTGCCAGGTGTTGTTTATTTCTTGTTTCCAATCGTTTAGGCACAATCCCAGAGAAACAAACGCCCGGCCACAAGGCTGCTTCCCCTCTCTCCTTCCCAAACGCCCCCCTCTCTCACCCACCCACGGTGTCTGGTACCAGGTGTTCTCTAGCACTGATTGGCAGGAAGCACTCCCCGGACCCGAGGAAGCCGACTTCCGGTGCCGGTATTGTCTCGAGGTTGTGGTAATGGGGAAGTTTTCACACGCCACACATCCTGTATGAGCCGGTGATTATAAACTCGGACTATCAGATAAAGAGAGAGAAACTTTTGCTGTATCCGTTGTTTTGACTGATCATTGTGATAAGTGATTTTGTCGCTAACGGTATATATATATATATATATATATATATATATATATGTGTGTGTGTGTGTCCATTGTTGATGTTGGGATTGTGTGAATTATCAGTGGATAACCCAGGTATTCCCAAAAGGCCCACTGGACACGTTTTGTTGTTGTCTTTGACGCGTCTTTTGTCATACAGGGACACATCACATCCCACCCACACACATAGTGAGAGAATTTCCCACGATTTGTAAGTGTATGTGCCAGCTAAATTTTGCGCACTGTTGTCTCTCTCACACACGCACAGAGCGAGAGAGGGGGGGGGGAGATTCTCGTAACATTCCATAACAGAAGTTTACCTTTTCTCAGAAAGTCCTGCCAATGATGACGAGATAATAATTAGGATGATGACACCAATTTACTAACACGCTGTAACTAACAGCTGATTCTTTCAATGTCAGATCTACCCCGATCCGTAACAGTAGAAGCTCAGACCTGAGTGTACACGCATTATATCACCATAGCAGCGGTTAAATCCAGATTTAACCATTTCGGCTCCATCGATCTGGATCTAACCCACAAAGCGGCCTCAGATCTGACCGCCGAATTACCGCCCTATGGCCAACTGTTGTTAGTCTCAAACCAACCATCCCTTTAACCTGTCTACACGCCTCAGGTAATTAATTGTTCGATTGCAGTTTTCGTCGGCGCCACACGCGAGGCGATACCGGGAACTTCCGATGCGCGCTCCGCTCCTGTTCCGTGTTCTCCGCTCCTGTTCCGTGTTCCGCCGCTCCCGTTACGTGGTCAGACGCTACGCGGTGTCACGTGCTGCCGCACGTGATCAGGTAGAACAGATGGTGTGCCAGGTGTAATTAGCTGGGAGCAATTTGTTTCGCGGTGCGTTTTGTTTCAGCGTTCGTCTGCCGTTCGCGAGGCGAACCATTGTTGCCCTCTGGTGGTCGGTTGATGTCGGTGGTCGTAATGGCACGGTTAGTGCTCGGTTCGAATCTGCTAAGTTGCTAGTAGACTCCGATCCGTTCGCCGGTGCACTTAGCGTTTAGCGTAACAAGTAGACGAACCTCCCCCCCCCCCAGTAACAAAGAAGACATCATTATCAGGAACTAGATAGTATGATCCGTTTTGTGAATTATGCATGCCCCAACAGAATGCCAGACAGGACTTCATGCTCCGCGGTGAGTTGTGACCATTTTGAAGTGAACTGGCAGTACCGTTCTTAAAATAACAGTGCCAGGTCATACCAGCACTATCCGTACAGGAATGCTAAATGCGGAACAGATATATGTTTTCGATCTCCCCCCCCCAATAAAACAAAGCTGATGTTTGCTGAATTTGCGTGGATGCGAGAATTATGAGGAGTGGGAGGATTTCCTCCTGAACCAGTCATAAGATTAAGTGTTCTGTGGCCGTTCTCTCATCTGGTGTTTGTCTGTTTGATCCTGATGGCGGTTTGCGGTCAGTTCCCACTTGTTTCTCTTTGGTAGATGTATTTGTTTTATTTTGGTACAACAACAATATAAAAAGAGACTGGAGGAAATTAAAACCACACTAGCCAATTTATGAGGAATCTTTCTCTCTCTCTCTCTCTCTCTTATATATATATATATATATATGTGTAGTGTGTGTGTGTTTTTATTATATATTATATATATATATATATATATATATATAAACATGTGGGTGTGCGGTAAATTAATTTCATATACAGCACTGTACTGCAGAACTTCAGGTCATTGGTTTCATTCCAGGTGTTGTTATCTGTGTCTATGTTTCATCCTCCAAGGAGCATCTCCTTTTCCAAGGGAGTAGCTCCTTGTCTACACCTTCCACTGTTCCAGTTGAAACCAGGGCCAAAGTTAAATAAATACCTAATCTCTCTATCTGTGTGTGTGTGTGTGTGTGTGTGTGTGTGTGTGTTAAGGATTTAACCTTGTGTTGCCTACCTGAGCATAGGTAGTGCATATTGTTGCTGGCTAGCCAGGCAGCTATTACGTTGTTTAGACAGTTAAAGACACTAATTGAATTGGGAGGGGGATGTGTTCTGGATATATCAAGGTTCTTCCGGTAGAAGAAGAACAACAAAACTGAAGGGACTGTTATTCTTCCAGAGTGTACCGATTGAACTCTCTACAAATTCCCCCCACTGAGTGTCTGAACCGTTGTCTGATATTATATTCTAATTTATTGCTACTTCTAAAACGATTACATCCTGTACCACCAGTGGAGAAATGCTCCGGACAGATTACTGTTATGAATAGTTATCCATAAGGCTTGGTGTTTAAAAACATTTAACTTCAGAAAGATAACTTAATGTAAAAGGCTTGTAGTTAGTACTCGACCTTTTACACTTTGAAAGGTCCTTTTAGTCAGAAGAGTCGGTTCTCAAACCAGAGATACGCTCAAGTGATGTGGTTTTTCTTCACCGTTCTATTTTAACTAATATACACACACTTGAATCAATACGGATAATGCGTTGTTTGTTTGTGCACAAAATTCAGGGGACTAATATGGTGAACAATTAAAAAAAATAAAGATAACATAAAAGGGAAATAATAATACTATAAGGTGATTCAGTACTAGATGTTGGGTGCCTCCGTGTTCGAATCTTGGCGTGGGCATATCTGAAGGTTGTTTCATCTTTGACTTAGCTTCATTACCTTTGGAGGTTGCTCGGCCCATTTAGCCTACCATGTGCACAGAAGTGGCTGTAAAACATAAATCATCATCATCATCCATATCAGATGTTGCAATCCCACTGTTACAGGATTCTAGAATGTTTCATTCTCTCTCTCTCTGTGTGTGTGTGTGTGTGTGTGTGTTGATTGTCTTCTTGAGATTAGTTTAAAGGATAAATTGGGTGTATATCAATTTATGCTAATTGTAATTATTATTTATGACGTCTTTAATATTAAGATGCTGCTGTTTAATTTCACCGTATAACACCTTTCAGCGGCCCCAGTCAGCTAATGTGGCAACGTACATTCTAAGAAATCAATCACCCCCCTTAACTAGTTCCAGCAAATTCCAGTTGCAAATGATAGACTAATATAAATCTTTTTTTAAATAAAACAAAATTATTATTATTAATCTATTACATTGCATATACAGCATTTGTTGTTAGGGGCATCTGTGACATTTAGCTGAAATCCGTCTTGTAATATCAGTTTGGGGCAAAATCGGCGACAAATTACTGATACTGGGTTTCAAACTATTGCAGAGTCGTATTTTTCTCACCGTTTCATTGGTTTCCATTACAGGCGGCTATCAGAGGTTTAAGACGTTGTTTCCACATTTGTGTTCTGGCAATGATTCCGCAATGGACGAGGCGCCAACACCATCCATTGTGATGTCCTCAACTCAGGTACAATACAGCAGCACCACGATGACCACCACCATATACAGTGCCAGTACAACTCCATCACTCAGGAATACATCGAGAAAGGACCTGGTAGGTGGCTAACTCGACATCGTATTATAACCTGAATCTGATGGTCTGTGCGGGGTGTTGGCATGGCCCAGTTGGTAGTGCAGTCGAACACAAACCTCTAGCACTTCGGTTCGCATCCTGGCTATATCTGAAGGGTGTTTCATGTTTCACTTCACCTCTGGCTCATTAGCATTGGAGGTTGCTCTACTTATTAGTCATGCAGTGTGTACAAAAGTACATTTGTATTGGTAGGATTTATTTATAAAACTCGCCAATAATGCATTTACAGTGGAAGGTGTTTCTGTCACGGAAATGGTTTTGCAGTTTGTTCCAAAAGTCTAACACTTTAGATCCCACTCCAGCTATGTATCAAGGGGTGTTTCCTCTTTGACATCTTCTTTGGGGGTTGTTCGACCCATTTAGCCTGTCTTATGCATATAGTTTGCGTTAAAACAGCAATATTTTCACAGTGGGTAGAGGCAGTAGAGTTAGAATACCATTTGTCTACACCAAGAGCATGCCATCGCTTCTGAACCAGTTACTAACACTGTAGTTGAGTCAACTTAAGAAACATCAGGAACTGGTGGGTGAGAATTGAACCTAAGGAGGCGAGGCCTCTTGCCTTCTGGTCAGCCATTCTGGTGACACTGAGCTGTCAAGCCTTATGACCAGCTGTATTCTTTATTATGTAATAACAGCTCAGTGTGCCGTTGTCCCCAGCTTGAGATGGTCATTCTGAGCCATTAAGCAGCTTAGGGCCTGTCAAACCCCCCCCCCATGGCTACAAGTACGTTAATGGCTGAGGGAATTGTATTCGTTAACTGAATGAAGTACTGCCTCTAATGCCACGATGAGACCATGGTAAGCTTAAGGCTATGGTAACTATTGGTTCCCTGATGGTACTCAGTAATTCTATTCTGGATACTTGATACTGGTACAGTCTCATAATTCACCTATACCTTACTGTAAGTACAGTAGTAATGGTGTGTGTGTGTTTGTAATGATGGCACTGGTTCAGAGTAGTAAGACATCCATAAAACAGTATAAATATATATATATATCCATAAAACTGCACAGCCATAAACCTTTACAGCCATAAACCACTAGCAGACTCATCAGATAGTAAGACCTCAGATGGCACCTTTTCCCACTCAGCAAATACATAAATCTATCCCATCTCTTAGTATCCCATTAGGTCTTCAGTTATATACAGCCAAGCCAGATTTCAGAAGACCACCTGTTCAAAACATCCGCCGAAATGGTCTCGAGAATGGTCCTTTAAGACAGCTTTCATGGCCATCCACCCACGCGTACATGAGAAGGACAATTTTTGGAGACTGGCATCTGGTCTAAGGATCACTGACCACTTAACCAATGAGATCCAGCTAGTTTATCTTTGATCATTGCTGGATAAGAGATGTTTGGAGGAGTTAAATACTGTCCCATCTGGTTTTCACCCGTATTAAGCGTTTGTGAATCACACACACGCACAGCCACACAGGGGGAGAGGTATGAAGTGTGTGTGCGTGCGTAGTAATGCTTCATCCCTTCCCACCATTCTAGAAGTCGGTTTCTGTTTTTGTGTGTGGGTGTGAGCACGTGAAATAGTATTTACTTCAGTTCACTCTATCTGAACAGTTGTTTGTGGGTGTTATTCTTTGCATAATGACTCCCAAAGAAACCACTCTCTCACCCTCTCTCAAACTTACTTTGGCAACAATGTTTTTCTGAGCAGTTACCTTTTTACCGTCACAATTATCCACGCTTATATAAAGTGAGAAGTGCTTCTAGTGGGGAGACCTTTACTCCCCAACCCTCACGCCCACCTTCACAAATTCCCCAACTTGTCGAATCTAGACCACTGCGGTGAATTATTGCATCTCCATCCCAATGTGAGCTGAAGCTTAGCTGACGGAATCTTACACCAGCTTAACACTTGACATTTAAGCAGGAGTCACCGGATTCGAGTGCAGATTGCTGTCAAGTTTCTCATGTCCTTTAGATTGTCATATGCACTCGGCTGAAAGAAGCCAATCAAGAGTGTTATTGTAATGTCATAATATACAGCATTTTTGGATAGGTAGAAGGTGTATGGAAAAAAATAGCACAAAGTTTTTCCACAAAAAGTCTGATAACTTTATAGGAGATAAAAGATACGTTTTGAAAAGTAAATTTCATTGGTTTGAGTATTCACAATTTTTTTTTATAAATCATACAATATGAACAATCTGACAGTAGAAAACTTAATATACACAAACAAAACTTAATATACACAAACAAAATTTTGGGGGTTTTCAGCTTCATTTTTCTCTCTGTAATATAAAATATTCTAACTTAAAATTTAATAAAAATATTTAATAAAAAATAACTAGCAGATTTCAAGAACCAATAGACCTGTCGGCCATTGATTAATGATTTTAATGTTAGGCACTCTGGAAAGAAAATGTGGGAAGGAAAAATGTGCCGTTCAATCTAGAAATTTAAATCTGATGGTTTCAATTCTTCACTCACAGGAGCCAGTAGAGGTGTTACCTTGGCTGTTTATTGGGAGCCTGAAGCATGCCCTACAGCTCGACAACCTATCTCAGCTAGGAATGTCAGCACTGATCAACATGGCCGCCTCGACGGAAACCTCACCAACACCGAGTGCACATCTAATCTACAAGAACATTCCCATTTGTGACAACGTCACGGCCGACATACTGCAGTGGTTTCCCGATGCCATTCATTTCATTGGTAAGTCTTATTCGCGATGTTACTGAGTTTCTTGTAAAAAACGTTAAGATTTAGGTGTTGTCGGTGTTATGCTCAGTTAAAACCCAATTTATTAATTTGGGGGGGGGATTTTAAATGAGTTGGAATGAGTTGTCTAGCCTTGGTCCTGGTCACACTTGAGACATATAGTTTGAAGAACAAATTCTACAAACACAAACATGTGGTGGATGCCCCAAAATGTTTACTGAATACTCGCATGTATATTATCTATATTAAATAGATGAACAAAATGTGATCAATTAATTGTGCAGCATTGATTTCATCAATTATATGAGCAGCATCGCTTGTATTAAGAATGTGGACAACATGTTTGTTTTTTTCAAGAATTTAGACAACTGCTTTTGTCAAGAATTTCACTCACATGTTAAACATTTTCCCAGTGAGTGAACTCTCCTCAGACATAATATCTGATATTAGACCAGTGTCAAGGCTAAACAAATCACTCACTCATGGCACATGATGTTCCACATACAGACGTGAAACATATCATGACACTTTGTTGAACTATCCAGTTGTTGACCTGCGACACATTTTGAGGGTGTGTTTCTGTGCTGAAGTTTTGTCATTTGCAGTTTTCATTATCTTAAATCCGGGACAAAACATAAAGCTTGTTATAGGATGGTCGTCAGTTTAGTAAACATCAGCAGCGTCAAGTCATGCATATTCAGCTTATGTATAATTTAAACTGGGGTTGAAATAATATATTCTGGTGCTATTGGGACTTCATCATTGATGACCTTAGTGTTTTTGTTGCACAGCAATTAATTCAGTATCACTTTCTGTTGTGATTAGGTTTCATTACGCATTTTTTTCTACTCCATTGCTTTACATTTGTTCTTCGGCGATAGTTTGTGATTTTTTTTAAATTGACTGATCACGTGGTCGTGGTAGCACGTGGGTTTTTAATTTTATTATTTTCTTCGTTCATGGTTTAGACCTTTTTAAAAATGACATTATGGTAGGAATAATTAAAGACGATTTACTTGCTTTGTGAGCATCCTTCTTCTTAGCAAGTGGATTTAATTATCTTGCTGGTTTATTTCATCCTCATTAGACCTTCCTGATGACAGATTTGTTTGCAGATTTAGTACAGTTTATTCCATCTTCATCAGACGCTTCGGACAGGAATAAAATCTTTATTGTGTGACATTGTTTGAAGGCTAAAAATGCCATATTGACAGCGGTTTGGGATTGTAAAGCCAGTGCAAGTGTGCAGCTCTTTCACTTCAGATTGATTGGCTGCACTCTACGAATGGGTAATAAAATATATTTCAAGAAAAGAATAATAATGCTCAGCCAGTTCTTGTGTACAGGCTAACACGAATGGATCCATTCCGTCGGCCTTTGAAAATGCTAGAAGCTTCACAAAGGCCATTTCATCCATTGCACACCCACGCAGCAGTTGTTGGACGTTGCCGCTTTTGACAAGCAATATATTCTGGTCCACCAGTCTTCTCCAACATCTGATTCGAGAATATGTTCCCACACATCTTGACATAAATGTAAACAGGCCATATTTTTGGACTCTCGTGGGGTGCCATAAAGAAATGAAGCTAATGAAATAGACAAGGATGCGACTTCCTCTGTCTGTTTTGAGCCTGTTTGGTCGGAACCAACTCACTATCGGAGATAAGTTGATAGTATTCTTAACAAAGGATCTCTTCTTGACGTCATTATGCGTTTGGGTGATGCTTCATTGAAGCCGAAGCCAGAGAAGGGAAGGCAGAAGCTAGCAGTTATCAAAAGGTCAAGGTCTTTTAGGTGTTTGAGTACAGGAACCAGTATGTGCTGTAAATAGTGTATTAACCACTTGGACATCGCATAGCCTTTTGATTGGCAGATGATGTTGATGAAAACAATGTGTCATATTGCCTAAGGTATCTGGTATATACTGGTACACCTGACAATGAATGATTTTTGACGTCATTTAATTGAAAACAGTTAGAATTAATAATGCTGATTGTTTTTCTCAATTATTCCTACTGTTATTCATTTTAAATCATGCATTTCATTATTATTCATGAAACACAACAAAACAATAATGGTGTTTAACAAAAAATTATTATTTACAAAATATTCTTTAAAAGAAGAAATTTGTTACAAGTACTCATCATACACATTTATTAATTTGATAGTACATACAGGATTTGTTGAAAAATACGGATTTGTTTACATAAGGAGGAATAATTAACCAGGAAGCAGTATTTTTTTACATCTTGTTTAAACAAATATGCAGTTCTCACTGAGCAGTCTCTGAAATAAAACAGAACTTCTTTCATACTGCTCAAGTTGTCTGTTTCTTAATATAAAGCGTGATGGCAAAACCAGCCAGCCTTTACTTAATTCTGCTTTGCTTTTTCACAGAAAAGCATTTTTTCAAAATGCAGCAGATTGAAAAGGAACAATTTACAGAGTTTACTAATTACATCTCTGCGTGTTTTTCTTCCGTGGTTAAAAACACACATTTAATAAATACCTTTGCTAATTGTGTAGGCGTCTAGCCAGAAAAACACAGCTGAGCCAAGTCTTTGTAGGAGTGGAAATGAATCTCTGTTGTGCAGTTGGGCATCGGTTTGATATGGTTTTGGTTACTATTTGCGAGCCTAGAGTGATATAATTACTCTCCAGTCAAATTTTAAATTCAACTCAGCAACTTGTTGTTGTAGTTCAGACCAAAATTGTTTTGATAATTAGTTTGACCTTTGTGTTCGCTATTTACTGATCATTAATGATTGGTGGTTAATCGATTAATCGGTTTAATGATTAACTTGGACTAAATTATTTGACTGAGTGATATCTGTGTGAATGGGTGAAATTTTGTTGATGAACATTGAAAAGATAAACATAATTAGATTACCACCCATGAACAGTGAGCAGCTCCATTTGTAGGTGATTTTTTATTGGCCAGCTTGGATTATTTTCACATATTAGAACCACCCCACTCTTTATCTCCCATCTTTGTCATGCCTTTGCAGAGCCTAATAGTAGTATGTTGTTCCTGGTGCTCACAGACCTAATACATTACTGTCCGGCACTACATTGCCAATACTGACATATGGGCCATTAGCTCAGTGCTGCGGCAGGAAGTGTGGGCGGAGCTGAGACTTCAGCATATATTGATCTCATGCCGAGGCTCTGATTGTGCCATCTCTCACTCTTCCTTTAACAACTTCCTCTGCTTCAGTCATCCGGGAAACCTTCGGTTCTCTTACAGCAAGATGAGGACCCCCCCTCAATCGGTCAATCTTGTCTTGTTTAACCAGGACTTTGGAATGAAACATTCTTTTGTTTTATTTCCTGTCTACTCCCTGATAATAAATATATTTGTACATCATAAAGACTAAACAAGGCAGTGTACTTAGCTGGACCCCTGAAAGATATTTTAGATGATTGAAATGTTCTAAAATGTATTTCTTTTTGGTCTTAAATTTTATTTTATTTTTCCATTCTTTTAAAAGTGCATAAAGAGATCTTAATTTTTCTTTTTACAGAAACGGTTCGCAAAAGCCAAGGGAAGGTGTTAGTACACTGTCAGGCAGGAATCAGTCGATCTGCAACAATATGCATCGCTTACCTCATGTATTACAAAAACATTAGCCTGGAAGAAGCATTTGACTTTCTCAAATCGAAACGGTCCGTCATATCACCAAACTTCAACTTCATGCAGCAGCTGGCGGAATTTGAGGCGCAGCTGCGAGGAGACGGCATGGCAGGTAAAGAAAGGCCATCATCCATCAGTCTAACCGTCAAGCACGAAGTGCAGAACAAATCACTGTCATCTTCGTCATCGAGAAGGAATCTGCTCACTCTGTCACCATGCATGCAGCAATCGCCTTTCGTCTTTGATCTGCCCTACATGCCTACAACGACGACCTCCTCATCAATCATATCACTGCCGAATCCTTTGATGTCTCCAAGTTGAGAGGTGGAACGAGACAGTATTGATTCTGGCATGGCATGAGAATGTGGCATGGTGGACACTAAAACCATCGCCATCCAGCACAAATGTCAATGTGCTCACTGAACTGCATCGTACTGAAAAGTGAAACGAGTGTCGGGATTTTCTCATTAACAGGAATATGGTTTGCCACTTTTAAGAGGCCTGGTTCCTTTTTCTTTTGTGTTCTCGTTGCGTTGTTATATGTACAGTCGGTTATCTGTTACAATTATTTAAATACTACATATATGTTCATTTTGAATTGTTTTACCATAATATGAAAACTAGTTTGTTTTTATTTATTCAATTATCGTTACCTGTATGTGCACCTGCCTGACGACTGAATCAAGCATAATCTAAGATTATAATCACACAATCATTTCTCCTCATATTCACACGAACGTGATTAGTAATGAACCGTTCATGATGTATTTTATAGCAGGATTTACACATGAAATCTTTTTTTTTTTTAATAATAATTTGTTCAAATCCTAATTCTCTGGTTGTGTTCAACATAAACATACTATGGGCCATTGTTTTGTTCATTTCATTCACATTGTTTACACTTCATCATGGTTATTTGCATCATAACATATTGGTATAGGAATCTTTTGAATCCATTTATTCTGCATGTTTTTGTTTTTTTTGTGCGTATTATGTACATTTCTCGTTTGCTATGAAGGGTTTGCAGACATTGTTGACCATTCTAGGATGTGTTCATCAGCGTTTTCCTTGATTCCATGGCCATGAAACTAACAGAGATCGGATAGGCAAAATTTAACTGTACCGTACAACTGATAGAATATGACATCAAATAACTCTTCCATCTCATCTTAAGTGTGTGTGTGTGTGTGTGTGTGTTTTTGCATGTGTGCATGGTAGAGAGAGCACATGTTCAAGAGTGAGACCCCACCGCATGCAAATCACTTTGCTCAGCATTTATAATGTTTGTCAATTCAGTTTGAATGTGTAATGTTTTTAGCCGATCCACTTTTGCCATCATCTTGCAAAATGTAGTTTTGTATTGACTTTATTACGTGTAAACACACTTGAAGTTATTTATCTAGATGTAATCTTATAACTATAACGTAGTATAACTACATATTTGGTAACTGACATATCACTATGTGTGGCACATAGCCATGTAACTGGTTAGAAAGGCATCAGAGTGTTTTTGTTTATATTATTCTGACTGTTCTGGGCAAATAAAGCTACATCGTTTCGTAGAAACCCCGTCTCTTCTGTTTGAATTTCGCTCACTACAGGATGTAAGTGGTTTGGAGCAATGATAACATTCAAATAATGACATTCTATCTATGCCACCACATGTAAAGTGTTGACATTCACATGAGGACGGCCTCACTTTTCACTGAAATAAACCATTAAAACCACGAAATTTTATAATAATAATAATGGCATGCTACACATTTATATGTTATGTTGTGATAGGATGATGGGCAGTACAATGCTGGTTTGTGTTATTAAGATGATGATTGATGTTTTACGGCCACTTTTGTGCACAAGGTAGGCTAAATGAGCCAAGTGACTTCCAAAGGTAATGAGACAAAGTGAAAGATGAAACAACCTTCAGATATGCCCACGCCAGGATTCGAATTCAGGTGGTAGTGATCTGTGGTCCAGCACGCTACCGCTAGACGACGGAGGCGCCCTTGTGTTATTAAGAAGTGTCCTTCTAATAACAATAACATCGAGTATGATAATAATTTTAATTTCTTTAAATATCTAGATGTTATTGTTATTATATGTTGATTATATTTTAATCAAAATATAATCAACATAAATAACGTACAGACATTATTAGGTAAGAATGTTGATTGGTGTAGATGTTATATGCACAAGAAATGAATCTTACAGAGGTCGGCTTTAAAAAAGGATTGAGAAGTACTTGTGGAGATGTAATGGATTCTGTGATAGCTTGACGTTTGCTTCCGATTTTGAGGATTTGTTTGTTTCTGGTATATTTTTATTCATCTGAAAATAATTCAGCTGGCAGACTTCTAGACTTCACAAGCTGGAGAACCGTGTCACATCCAAACACCTAAGTCAGACCATTGAGAGACAAATGAGCTTAAAGTGCCTCACTTGTTCAATCTTGTTTTGTTTTTGTGTCTACAAGTGGTTTCTTCGAATTAATCCATATATATTATCCTTGTATATTTATAGACACACACACACACACACATATATATATATATATATATATATATATCCACAAATCGGACTAATTCTTACTTCAGTAGATTAGATTGTTTATAGTGGTCTTGTTTTGATTTTTTATAATCCTTGTATATTTACGCACACACGCTCACACACACAAACAAACACACACACACACACATATATATATATATTAAAATACCCACAAATGACACTAATTCTTACTTCAGTAGATTATATTCTTAATAGTGGTGTTGGACGATTTTTTATCATTGTATATTTACGTATACACACACACACACACACACACATATATATATATATATATATATATATATATACCCCAAATGCCACTAATTCTTAATTTAGTAGATTAGATTGTTAACAGTGATGTTGTTGGAAGATTACATAGGCGTTGCTAAACATATACAGCGCCCATCTGGTCACGATCAACCAGACCTTGATCAACTGTAAAATAAACTGAAGAGAACCAGGAAAACCTGGATAAGCAACGTCTATTTTTGGCAAGTGGCTGGGGAGGCTTCAAGAATGACAAAAAGCCAGTATGGGAAGTCGGAGGGTGGTAGAAGAAAACAAAGGCCGAGCAAGTGGTGTGGCTGGCAAAGTAAAAGATTTATGTGGAGATGGATATGACTTGAATCTATATTAGCCAGATGATAACAGCTGGTTAACAGCTCGTCTAGATCTATACATTTCCAAACTGATTAGAACTAGGTTGTATTATCACTTGAATATATATATATATATATATATATATATATATTAATTCAATTCAGAATATACAAACAATGACAATAGGAATTAATGAACGGGGGAATGACCTTAAAGAACACTTAAAGTCATTCCTCAAAATATGCTCTTTAATAGGTAAATGATTATTTAATTCTTAGTAGATATATATATATATATATCAGACATGGGGTCAATTCAATTCCGGAATTGGAATTGATGGTGAATTCCGGAATTGATTATTTAAAAAAAGAATTGGAATTGAGAAATTTTGAATTGGAATTGAGAAAATTGGAATTGAGAAATTTTGAATTTGAAGTTTCCTACAAAAAAATAAATTCAAAAATTAATATACCATTTTTACATTGTTAACACTTACATGTGGTGTTACCAATATACTGGAACCATAATGATCCAGAGCTTTGGTTCCTTATATTATATATCAGATATGCACACAAACTGTGGCACCCCAAGTGAGCATTTAACCAATTAAAATAGTCTGGATACCATGGACTCCGCCCCCACTGTGACACCACCACAGCATACCTGTAATCTATATAGAGATATTGCTATTTAGGAATTATTCAATTTTATCATCTCACCAGGAATGCCAATCTGGAGCCAAAGATTGCCCCTCCTCTCCTCAAATTGTAACTACTATAGCCTGTCCCCAGACCTAACTTTTTAATAACCATTTGAGAGATTTTGTAAACTTACCATATGTCATTCGTTTAGTACCAGGGTCGTGAAAGTAAATACGGGGTCTGACCCCTGCTGGGCGGAGCTAAGCAAATACATTCCTTTCAAGGCTCCTACTGGGCAGTGGAATATAAACACACTTTTGATGATTAGAAAATATACTCTTACATGGGGATGCACCCAAGACTATGATCCACCACGTGATATAATACCTCTTTAGCTAATTTGACCATATTAACACTTACATGTGCTGTTACCAATATACTGGAACCAAATTGATCCAGAACTTTGGTTCCTTATTTGCTTGCTTGTAGCTCCGGGAGTACCCCCAGGCTGTCGCTTGTTTGGCACAGCCTCGTTCCTTATTGCTTGCTTGTAGTTCGGGGAGTATCCCCAGGCTGTCGCTTGTTTGGCACAGCCTCTGTGGTGGAGTTCTTCTCCGTAGAGTTTCTGTATCTGAAAATGACTTTGTAAAGTTCCGGTCCCGGACGTACCGGTGCCGAACCTTTACAAAAGATTTACTGTGTGTTGTTTGGCTTTTGCCAGATGTATGGGTCTTTTTTAAATAAGGGTATTATTATGTGTTGCGTGGCTGTGACTTTGTGTATTACAATTTCTGCTTTTTCTGTGTCGGTTAGGTTGTGCCGGAGTTAAGAGTTGTTTAATAGGTTGTCGGCAGGCTGGGAAGGCGGGACAATTAATTAGATAGTGGACGGGGTCGAAGTTTTGGTTACAATGTAAGCAGAGTGCTTTATCATTTGGGCCGACAAAGCTTTTTGTGTGCACCCAGCAGCGGAGGCGGCGTATGTGTACGTCTGCTATTCTGTTATTTATGATGTGAATGCCGGGAACAATGGTTTTATTGTACCAGGTACTTAATTTGGCTGTGTCTTGATTTGGTGTTATTTGTTTGTGAAGATATTCAGTTATCATGTGTTTGTAGGCACCTGGTGTCTGTTTTGTGTGTAGGATGTTGGTTAGGTTAGTGGCTTCGTTGGCCAGAGCGTCGGCTCGTTCATTACTATATTTGTGTGGCTGGGAACCCAATGTAGAGTGGTTAGACTGCCACGTTGGCTTAATGCAGAGGCGGAGTTAATAATTTTCGTTGTGATTTCTGGATATGTTCGTATTTTTGTTTGTGCCAGGATTTTGATGGCTGCCATCGAGTCTGAGTGTATGATTGTGTCTTCGTATCTGTGTTGTGCTTCCCGCCATGCGAGGGCGGCGTGTATGGCGTGAAGTTCTGCTAGAGTGATTGGTGTGTGGTCGGGGAGTCTTCCACGGGGATTTCGGAGTGCTCCCCCCACAAAACAGGCCCAGGCAGATTTTCCATCCTGGCGGACACTGGCATTTGTGTAGATGTTTATTGCTGCCTGGTCTCTGTTCAGGGAAGAGATCTTGTCCGACGCCTCAGTGAATGCCCCTTGTGGGTCTTGGGTTTTTGATTTTCTGTTTACGATAATGATGGTCAATATATATATCAAATATGCACACTGACTGTGACATCGTACATGAGCATTTAACCAATTAAAATGGTCTGGATACCATGGACTCCGCCCCCACTGTGACACCACCACATAGCATGCCTTTAATCTATATAGAGATATTGCTATTTAGGAATGTACCCCTTTCAATGTTTAGAACAATCAAAATTAAATTAAATCCACAAATTAATTTACCATTTAATTTTTTAATTCAGAAATATTTCTTCCATGACAATCCTACTTGGAATATAAATTACTTTGTATTCCAAGTAGGTACTCGGAGTATCTACTCATGGTAAAAAATATTAGGCTAAAAATAGAGTCGGAAAAAAGGTGGAATTGGAATTGACCAAATGGAATTGAGTGGAATTCGAATTGACGAAATGGAATTTACCCCATGTCTTATATATATATATATATATATATTGGTGTAAATAAAAGATAAAATTGAATATCTTGGTAATAGCCATCTCTCATTGCACAATGGAATCAGCTTCAGGATTATTGATAAATAACACACAAATTAAAACAGTATCCTTATTCTAGCACCCTACTCCCACTCCTTTACAAGTCGATTGCCCTTCCAATTATGTCTGTAATGTACGATTGAAGCTAATTTTATCCTATTCTTTATGATATTTACATTCTACTGTGATATATATAATAATCATTGTATGTATATGATTTGAAATAAATAAAATAAATCAATCATTCAATCAAATCAAGGTTGTTATAGAACTTCAATAATCTTGTGATATGACACTAATTGGCGGTCTATACATAACTAACTAGAGTCTATACGTCAGCTCCATAAAGGATAGGTTACGGTAGAAGTAAGTCAATAAAGCTGTGTGAATCAGTTAAACAGAATTGATGAGAGTCACTAACTCAAGAACAGAGTATCTCATAGTTAATTAACAGTATCAATATGTGTGGAACTGTGGTCTCATATCGAAGGTATTACCGTTCGAAAATGAGTGTGGCGACACCAAGCGGTTGCGGAATAAACTAAAATAAGCACATTTCGTTTCGTCCTGTAGACCAACGTTATGGGAAAAGTCCGTAAAGTGAGAAAGAAGTATAATTATAACAAGAACCGCAGAAGAGAATGGAAGAAGAGAGAAAAAAAATCTGCGGTCGGATGGTAATGTCAAAATATTTTATAGTTATTTAATTAGTCAGGAAGAAGAGTTACTAGTGAATAATGCACATTATACTGAATTATCGCCCAACAAACGCGACATGCATTCAGTATTCACTGAATCAGACGATTTAATCATTCATGATTCAGAAGATCTATATTCTATTCACCCCGATTGCATAGATTAATAAATACTAGTCTAGTTATATTCATATGCCATATGGTCATAATTCATGACTGCTGATCATGTCTGATCATGGCTGATGATATCAGATATGTCATATGATAAAAATATTGTCATTGACGGTGACAAGTTTGGATTGAATGAATCATGAATGATTGAATGAAACAGCATCCAGTTTATTATCAACTAGAATCATAACTATTTCAGATTACTACTATTATGAGTACTACTACTAAAACTACTTAACTAGATCTAGTTACTACTCCATACTAGATCTAGACAACAGATTGTAAAATATAGATCAACCGATTTGCCGATTCACTGTCAGACCTCCGCAAATACCAAGCCGTCGACATGAAATCCAGATGAGATAGGGTTAGATTGATATAAATGGGCATGCACTGATATGAAAAAATAATCCTAAATTATCTTTTTAGAGTTATCAATAAAGTAATGATACGATCAGATAATTGATGCCTGGCCACAAGTAAACACGCTGGGTTTCTGGTCCTGGAATTGTTATATAAGCCCAGTGTTGCTGCTAGGACGCGTTTTGCGGGATTCCCACGATATTTTAATGTAAGATGCAAAATAAGAATATCCCTGCGCCCCACATGGTGCAGAATAAAACCCTGTGGTGCAATATTGTATGTGTTGTGCACCTTAATGGTCTCCCTGTCACTAATATATTTTGTGTGAATGATTCCTAGGCAGTGCTATGTCTGGTGTAGAGGGATCAGTATTGCTTCTAGGATGCGTTTTTCTTGGATTCCCCAATATTTTAATGTATGGCATAAATAGAAGTGTTGTGCACATTAACGTTCTTCCCATCACATTAGCTTTAATAAGGCCATACCACTGGTATGGCATTATCAGCAGAAAATGGGTCATGATAAATACAAAATATTTATCATCTGATAGTTTTTTGATCAGTACATATAATTATAAATATGTACTGAATATAAGAACCATGCTTGAGGGATTGGAGAGATTTTGGTGGGCTGGTAAACTCCATTTTGTATTATGATGATCATGTGACTCAAATAATCTCTCCTGATTGACCAGTTATCTTTATTTACAGTAAATAAAAGCACATGGTCTTGTTTATATGGTGGGTTTCTCTGTCCATCTCCTGTATATTTGTTTGATCACTGTTTTTTGTTGCATTTTATGTTAACATTATGATATAAATATGGATTTCATATATCATATTAACTGTATTCACACTTTGCTGAAGGAATTATTTTGCAGATTTTGGTAACTTAATAATTGTGTTTCTACCGTGATCCTCTGTCCATGCACTATTGAGTGTGAGATGCAGTTCTCCTCTATGCATAGCATTAAAACTTTGTTGAGGAACTCCCTTGGCCAGGAAAATCTATGTGATTTGATGCTTATTGCATGTGATGGCCCACTACCCAAAGAATTTCTTCCAGGCCTATTGATAAATAGCTGGTATCTGGTAATGGTGGTCTTCACCTGAGCGGGCACAAGAATAAAATCCTCAATGTGTTGATGAAAATTAAACCATCAAAATATTCTGTGGGCTTTACGTTTGAAATAGGAAAGGAAAAGAAAGCCTGTAGAATATATAAAAACAAGTCTCATGAATAACATTTTGAAGCATTTCTGTAGTCATGTCTTTTCATGTTACAAATATAAGTGATATGCATACTTTTAATTATGCTTACACTGTAAAACTTTGTGTCATCATTTTCAGTTCAAAGATTCCTAGGTGTATGCGTTTGTAACCCTAAATGGTTTTCATGCCAAGTGCCCACATTACATTAAAATCCCCCATATTTTTAAAACCTATGGGGGAGCTCCCCCACATAGGCCAGATCAGTAGTGATGAACTCGTGTAACCAATGCTAAGACTTTATCTCAAATAGTCTTTTGTTGTTTTGTTTTACATTTCCCAAGCGTTAGCATGTTGGATCACATATCACTACCACCCATGTTCGAATCTCGGCATTGGCATACCTGAAGGTTGTTTCATCTATGATTTCAATTTATTACCTCTGGAGGTCACTCGGCACATTTAGCCTACCACATGCGCAAGTTGCCGTAAAACGTCAATCACCAATCATCTTTTTACATTTCTTCCATCTTCAGGCATCTACTCCTATTCCATAACAGGTTGATTTGTTTACCCTATGTCATCATCATGTGTTGAATTAACTTGGTTATTGAATATTTATTTGTTAATTATGCAAAATATTTAAATAAAAACTTATCTGAAAAGCAATGGCAGTAGTTTTGTTCAGGTTCGTGTGAGAAATTCTCATCTTTACTTACAAGAATCATTTTCTAAACACCATATTATTTAAGACATTTTGCATTTTCAGGTTTATTTGTTATATGTTGTTCACTTAAATAAACATGATTATTCAATGGTAATATTGCTGTCTTAAAGTTCAAGATTTTGTTCTCCATATTTTAATTAACAACAGTTTCAAGATATTAAATCCATTTGTATAATTTCAAACAAATTGTTTTCATTGCACATGCCTCATTTTTCCACTTTTTATCATTACTTTCAATATAAATAATTCATGTTTTATTAATGTTAAGTTACTTATGGCCTAGATAACAATAAAGATATTTTAATAATTTAAATGAGATAATCTCGTTTTTGTTTATCTCTCACCAAATTCATTTACAAACATTTGGAATTTTTGTGTAGTTTTGAACTATTACACATTTCTTGGGTTTATGTACAGCCCATTTAGCCTACTATCTGCACAAAAGTGGCCATCAAACGTCACCATCTTGGGTTTATGTTAAGTATATTTCTACAGATATACTTTTAGTTTTACCTTTTAAAATGGATTCAGTGTTTAATAAATCCAATACAAAATATTATAATATTTATGGCGCTAGCCAGTATTCAATCCAGCAAACACCTCAACTCCTAAGTGAGCATACAATGCATGCTGCCATTATAGGCGCAAAACATTACTCAAACACATACCCATCACATCCAGAGAACCAGTCATCAAACGACAGCATTGCAGCTCTGGAGCCTTGAACTCTTAGCCCTTCCATTACGAGTCTTATACAAGTAACAGTCCCAGCATACATGATATTTCAAGGATGTTTGCGTCGTCTTATTAATTAAATTGATCATTGTAAAATATAAAGGAAAGTGTTGTTTAGAATTAGAAATGTTAGTGCCTATTGACTGAATACAGTTATTAAAGAGTACATCTTCAGTAAAAGATAACAATTTTATTTTAAACAATATCCATATAAAAAGGCAACTGTATGTTTTTTTAAATCCTATTTGATATATTATATATTAATCAACTGCATATTGAAGGTATCTTGTTTCTTTTCAGTGTGCAATTAAAAGAAAGTTGGGATGAGTCAAAGACGTTATCTAAAAACCTCCAAGAGATGGGTCTTGTTCTGGATCCAAATAAACTGTTGGCAGTACCATCAACCAAGGTATCATTGTCTTCCGAGTCTCTGCAACTTGACAGAATTTTCACAGGCCAGTGGGACCTGTGAAAGTATATTTTTATCAGTCCTGATATTTTTTCACAGGCCCTGATTATTTCTCACATATAAAAACATATGTACTTTTTGATTGATAGACAGATAGATAGATAGATAGATAGAAATTTATTTTCAACTTCCACAGTACAGACAATATATATATATATATATATATATATATATATATATATATGAAGTATGAACAGCACAGGCCTGAGATCATTATTACCCCAATTCAGGCAGACAGGATCACGTCAGTTTCACATACTGATTCTGTACTACTAGCTGATTAATGGAATATGAGATTGTTTTTTTTGTAGTGGACTCAAACTACACAGTTCTAGCATACAACAAAGAGTATGGTGTTGAAACAAGTTTTTCCTGTATCATTGTAACACCACCTTCTGAAGTACAAAAACCATCAGTCCAACAAGATTGAACTGCCAAGTGGGGTCAAAATGTAATTTAAACTACACATGTAATGTGCTATGTTACATGATTAAAGTCTGGGATGAAAAATTGCTTGACAAACTTTGTTCTTGATCAAGACCTATATATATATATATATATATATATATATATATTCATTTGTGTTGTGTATTAATTAGTAGATATATTTAACATTAGGTTGCCATTTTATTTGTTTGTAAACATGCATGTAATATTTAGGCTTGAAGTGTCTTCTTTGCTGGGTGTGAAATAACTCTGCTGGTTTGCAAACTACGATATTACAATTAATAAGAGTCATTACTGAATATAATTATATATTTTGGATAGAAAAATCTGATGCTAATTCAGAAAATTTTTCTTTTTTGTAATATCCAGTAATGATTTATTTATATTTATTTAACAGTGAACTTCAGTTAGTACAGTGAAAGAAATGAAACTATCATAAAGATAGACGATTTAAAAACATATATGAAAATCTGAAGCAAAGATTCAAGGAATTATTGATACATGTTTATATTCATTGTGTGTTATTTATTTATTTATTGTGCTTGGCATGTGTTCATCTAATTTGTTTTAGGATAATCTGGGGCCAAGAAGTGTTGACAAATGTTTACCTGTTCCAAATAAATCTACCCCACCAAAGTCATTTGTGATTACTGGTAAGTATGTTGTCTATGGTGTGTGTGTGTAACTTTTTTAGTAAATTTAATTTGTCTGTTAGATTCTATTCAGAAGTTATTTAATTCTAGGTTTCTTCATATTTCAATTTATTCATTTAAAACGATTACCGTAACAATTTTGTTGTTGTCTTTTCTTGAATGTTAAGAACTGGAAAAAGAAGCTAACCGCCCTCAAGAATCTCATGCAAAACTCTCTGAATCAGAGGTGTTGTTTTGTACACACATGTTGGACAGATATGGTGATGACTACAAGGTATGCATTGTAACTGAAATAGATTAGTATCTTTTAAAACTATTGATATGACCAGTATTGTTAAATAAAGTTCCCTCTCACTCAGCAGAATCTAACACTTTTTATGATGAATTTATGTTTTGATCAAAGTTAGGCTAATTTTACTCTTGTGATTTGTACAAATGTATTATGGACTTGTTTAAAGCACACTAATATTTGAAATTCAGCAGGATAAATATATTCAGCCATACTTCGCACAGCCAGTTAATCCACATATAGCCATCAAGCCTTTTATTAAACTATCCAATAAACATTACAACGTGTCTATTCATTCCCGATGGATATTGATTATATATATTTTCTACAATTGTGCTTTGAGATAATTTAGCCACACCAGACAACAATATTTAATCAGGAACACCTTTCAGTGGATAGACGTGGATTACAACAATGCCCAGGTGAAAGTTTACAAAAATATTGTGAGCTTAATAACCATTGAACGCATGGTTACCGTATTGTTGTGTTTTCTGACATATCATACAATGAGTGTTACCTTTGAGGTTAAGATATTGTTGGTCGAGTACCGAGAACTTGTAGGGGACTAAAGATTTTCTTCCTTAAACACCAGCACAGATTTCTGGTGTTCGTCTACTTACAGTATGTATACATACACATGTCAAAGTTTGTTTTCTTCATATCCTAAGTTGGTTTATGGATGACAAAACTAAACTTTGTGAAGGTTGATATAAAATAAACAGGATTGGCAAGTGTTTTACCATACAGAGCAGGGTAATCGATTATTGTAAGGTTTGTAAAGTAATCATGATTACAATGTATATAACACAACCATGAATGTGATTCTTCATAAATATTTACTCAGTTACATGTATAATACTGATATAAACATGCTACAGTGTTTACATGTTGCTTTGTAAGAACCAGACACACTTTCTGGTATGTTCTTGAAAAAAAATGTACAAGAGACTTTGTGACATTGTACGACGTTAGTTTGTTTTAATATTTCTGAGATCAGTATTCACCATAGAGCAAAGGAGCAAGTAATGCATTTGCCATAAATACACAGTATAAATAGTGATAACTGAGATTAGTGCAAACTGAGATTACTGCAAACAGTATCAATGGAATTGTTTAAATGTATATTTAGTAAAAAAAATTCAACATGTGTGGTGTGACTAGAGCCAGGTAATGTTTATATAATAAATAGAATAATTAGAATATAGTCAACACCCCAACTCTGACCCCCTCTGTAACTTGACCACCTCTGTAAATGGACCACTTTTTCAGTCTTAGATTATTGCTATGCTTTAAATTATATTTATCTTCTATAACTCAGCCACCTCCCAACTGCATACTTCGACCGTTGACCTCAGTCTAATGCCCACATTTGTCACCCTGTATGTCGATGGGGGGGGGGGGGGCAAGAGTTAGCCTTGTGCATGTTCACTATCCCATGCGTTAATTTAATTGACTGCTTGTTACCTGACTGCTGGCTAATCAGGATTGTTTGCAACTCAAGTTAAAACGAGGGTGTCAGAAAGAAGCCATGCACGATTACTGGATGTGTGACTAGTTTGGGCTTAAACAAGTGAAAACAACACGAGTTAATCTGAAATGTCTGTTTATAATAACAGCAACATCTGAAGTAGTGATTCAACACATTTTCCTTTCATGTTCATAGAACAAATAAACTGACAAACCACCATATGACAGCAGTCACCATATGACAGCAGCTGGTCAATGGGTAAATCAGTTATATTGTTATCTTTTTGCCTTACAAACGAAACCATATATCTCTGGCATGATAGAACATGGTAAATAATCAAACACCTTGTGTAATCGCTGATTACGATTACAGTTAGAATGTAATCGATTATGATTACATTGCATCTGGAAATGGCAATTACGATTACTTGAGATCATGTATTCGATTACAATTGAGTTACGATTGCACCAACCCTGATACAGGGTAACTACTCAGAATTTACCCATGGAATAGAAATCCAGTTAAGACAGAAATTGTAGAAACTATCCACACAATTTTTTTCAATCGTAGAAATGAATTATATATATATCAGTTATTGATGAAAAAGCAATTTACAGGTGTATGATCTGTGAATCTTGTTGTTTACATTTTACTTATAATTATTTTTTCTCATTTACTTTAATATGAGGACTGAAATTGAGACACCCTCATCTAAATGTTATTATAATTTTTTAGGACGTTGATTAATATATCATAATTAATTATTGCTTTGTCTTTGATTTAATGTCATAAAAATGTTTTAATAACATGGTATAAGTTATACCAATCAGACATTAATTTACCCCCAATCAGAGATGGGGTCAATTAGATTTTGTCAATTCCAATTCCACTTGGTCAATTCCACATCAAATTTATTAATTTCAATTTGATCAATTCCAATTTTATCAATTTCAGTTCCTTTTTTTAAAATAAACAATTCCAATTACGGAATCCCCATCAATGGGCCATGCCAGTTAGGTAGTTATGTCTGCCAATGCCATTTATCATGACTTGTCGCTGCATAAGACGGCCAGTCCGAGTCACTTATCTTATCTTGTTTATATGCCTTTCTAACTTACCTTTTCGATGTTTTAACATTTTTATTGGTAGAATTGCCAAGTTTACTGGTACAATGTAATGCGTGTTAGTTTTGTTTTCTCTACATGTACGTATCAGTGTCTTGATAGATCTTGGAGGTGGAGTGCCAGTGATTGACCTCCTCAGAAGTCGAGACAGTGCCCCCGCAAATGTTTGTCCAGATCTGGCAACTGAGCCATTCCAATTCTGGAATCGAATTCAATTTCGCATTTATCAATTCCATTTTTTTTAAATAAGCAGTTCCAATTCTGGATTTGCCCGTCAATTCCAATTCTGGAATTGAAATGACCAAACATTAAGTGGGTCATCTGAGTTGAATTGAAGTTTCCTACAAAAAATCAAATCCACAAATTAATTTACCATTTAATTCAGAAATATTTCTTCCATGACAATCCAACTTGGAATATAAACTACTCAGAGTAGGTATTCCAAGTAGGTACTTGGAGTACCTACTCATGGTAAAAAGTAGTAGGTAAAAAAGAGTCAGTAAAAACGGAATTGGAATTACAAAATTTGGATTTGAAGCCATGTCTGACATGTAAACATCTGAACAGTCCAAAATACTTACAGAAAGGTGCATGTTATTTGACTGAAATTTGTTAAAATACTGTTATTTGAGCAATGATTAATGAGTGTTGATCAATCAATCAAGTTTATTTTGGAACTGTATACAATACAATATTAGGTAATGACATTCATGTATTGCTTATACAATAATTAGCAGTATACAGTCCCAAGCCATGGAAAAGAGTCCTGTAGACTGTAGCCTCAAAACATTATTGTATTATTTAATTTGTTTAACAATATTAAGTCAGTATTAAGTTTTGAGGTATTCCATAACTTAGACAACAACAAATAAAGATAATAATGAACATATAATAAGACAGGACAAAACACTCTGGACACATGGTCATACATGGCTACACTGAAACACCCCACACCCACCCACATGCCTCACCCAGCCCCACCCATGGGAAAACTGGGCTGTACAAATAATATATTAATCAGTCGCTGTACTCCCGAATTAGGGCCATTCGAATCTAGAAGAGAAACCAGATATATGTATCAGTGTCTGATGAGCAGAATTTGTATAGAGTTCTGAAGATAAAACATTCCGTGTACGTGGCCCCATATTGGCTATACATTGTGATGTTACAACAGTCCGAGATGGAAGTGTTTGCAGTTTCAGTGCTGTACAGTGGCGGGTACTATGTTCATCCACAGTTCTTGATAAGGTTAAGAGTTTGCTCAGTGGTGTGGGTAGTACTTTGTGGAGGAAATTTAAAACATATTTTGATACCTGCATTTTATATATATCATCCAGTTTTAATACTAGCAAGTGCTTGAAAATGGGTTCTGTTTGAGCGTGGCGCCAGCTATGACTCTAATAATTTTCTTTTGCATCATGACAAGTTTCGTCAAGTGGATGTCATAGGCAGCCCCCCACAATGTTATTCCATATGTTAGATATGGATACACCAGAGAATAATATAAAGATACAAGGTGTTTTATGTTCATGACGTGTTTGACTCTGTTTATGACAAAGAATGATCGAGATATTTTCTGTTTAATGACTTTGATATGTTCATTCCAATTTAGATTTTCGTCAATGAACACTCCTAGAAATTTGACACAATTCGTTTTTGTTATAGTTGTATTGGTTAGCTGTATTTCCATAGCGTGCTGTTTTAAGTTTATGTTTGAGAATATCATATAGTTTGTTTTTGAAACATTTAGTGAGAGCTTGTTTGCTCGGAACCAATCAGTCAGACTATCAAGTTCCTCATTCATAATTTCATATGGGTCTGGAATATGTGGAGATGAATAATATGGAGTTGTTTCATCCGCAAATAGGATTGATTTTACAAGATTTAAAGTGTCAGGTAGATCATTGGTGTAGATGATAAACAACAGAGGCCCCAATACGGATCCTTGTGGAACGCCACATTCCATAGTATTTCCTTTGGAATTTATGCCTCCATAATGTAGAAATTGTTTGATGGCTTTGCTTCAGCTTGCACATTATTTATTATTTAACATTCAAAGAACTTTTGGTCAGAATTTATAACACAAGTCGCTGAACGTTTGGTCAAAATCTATAACACAAGTACACTTGCCTTGTAAGATCTCTTTTAGTCTTACATATTACACAAGGGTCAGCACTGAAAGATCAGGGCAATCAGCTAGCATAGGCCTGTATGACAATATTAAACTGACAAAGTGGGCTTTTCTATTTTGAAGATTTTGACAAACAGAATATATTATATATGGAACAGTTTCAGAATCATACCCCAAAATGGGATTAACTCAGATTTGATCATCTGTAAGAATCATTATTCCATGCTAGCATTAGATCCTTAATGTTTATATTTGTGATAGAGTGAATTAAGTCTGAATATTTCATACAGTTTTCCAAATAAAATAAGACAATAGTGTATGATAATGTTAAATAAATCAGCCCATTAATGTATTGTATGCATGAACAGTATTTATTTGAAGTATGTAAGCTGAGTTGAACCTTCTAATACTTTAGTACAACTAATAACATGTACTTAGCTGAAAATATCAAGCACCTTAGAGTAACCTTCTTACAGGTTATATAGGGCGCTATATAAATTTTGTATATTGTTTTGTATATTATTATGAAGTACATGGTTTATTTTGTGAATAACTTAGGCAAATTGCTAGCAACTGTCATAATGTAGCATGGCTTGATATTGCCATATGGCAACATTATGATTCAGTTGCTTGGTAATTGACAGTTCTTGGATTATAAACGTCATGTAGTAAATAGTTTTACTGGTAGCATTCTGTCCAACCACCGAATCACCATGCTAAATGTATATTACCAAGATGGAAATCAAATGTGCCATACATGTTACTATATTTTAGTTTACAAAGTACACCGTGTTCAGATTCTTTCTAACATATTCTCATGAAAAATTAAAAACCTATTTAATGAACTTCAATGTTTTTCCCATTAAGCTCACAGTGTGCAAGTGGATCATTAGTGTTGTTACTTTAAGGAATTAAGTTATTTCATTGCCAGCCGACTTCGAATTGAATTTGTGGTGACCTGATTCAAATATTTGTTTGATGTTCTACTGCTATTTTTGTGCATAAAGTAGGTCAAACAAGCTCCAAAGGTTATGAGGCTAAGTCAAAGGTGAAACACCCTTCAGACATGCCCACACCAAAATTTCAGATAATTATTTATAATAAATAACAATTCTTAAATATATTCTAATCATGCATTTACAAATTAATGAACTATCAATAAGTACAGTAATGTTTTAAATGTGATTCAGTATTACTAGGATTGTATTTATCTTTATTTTGAAACCCATTAGAATAATTTTAATTACATTTGAACAATATTTAATAATTGACTAATATTTATATATACAACAACTTTCTATGTAAAATGTTTAATTCCATTTATACATACTTTATTTCTTGTACATATCAATCAGATTATCTGAGTTTCTTATTACTTGTATAATAGAATTTACTAAGAATTTTTTAATTAAATATTATTTTATTGTGTGGTGTAGTTAATCAGATCTCCACATTCTTTTAAATGAATACGTTATATGTTCTGTTCTTTCAGGCAATGGCTCGTGATTATAGAAACTACTACCAGGACACACCAAAACAGATAAAAAGAAGAATAAATGCTTTCAAGAACATCCCTGATCAATATAATGCTTATTTGGAATCAAAGAAGTCAACTTCAAAAAGGAATAACACATGATAAATAGATGAGGAAATTGTAAATGTGTGTTATATATCAGTAAATGTTATTAACTGGATTTAATCTATCAAAATATGGAAATGTCATCATGTCACACACCTAGAGCATTGTTAAAGAGTGGATAATCTTGCACAAACAAAACCTATATTTTTAAATCATCTAAAAATGTGTACAGTGGTAGATAATAATCTAGACTTTCCCATGTACAAAACATGAATGATAATTCCCGAACAGGGCAGGTTCAGAGGCCTACATTAATTCTGTCTTTGTTAAAGAGTCTGAATTCTTATTTTTTGCTCAAGATCCAGTTTTACTAACTTAAAAATGGGTTAAAATCAATGAGTGATTTGGACTTCATGAACTGGCTTGTTTATTCTTGAATCTTTTAGATTGACTTCTGTTGAAATGTTTGCTTAGGATATGAACCCAAAGGAAAACATTTAAATTTGATATGCTATATATTACACATTTTCTGACATATAGTATGTTGATACTGTGTGTGCATGTGGGTATAATATATTGTCATTGGTTAATTAAGCTGTCCAGTGGGTTTGGGTAGTGCTGTGGTTAGAGCACAGCACTATAAACCTTCCGGTTATGGGTTTGAATATGGCTACCTGTATTTGTTGGATTAGAGAGGAGCCTCCCCCCCCCTGGCTGTCTTTAGAGTACTGTGCAGCAAACACTTGTTAGGGTTCTAAACCAACTCAAGCCTGTGTGTATTGGGGATGTTTTCCATGGCCACGTGTCTCAAGTGCAACCAGCATGTAGGCTAAACGGACTACTCATTCTATCAGTTGGTAATCTTTATTATTTTGGAGTACAACGAACGGTATATAATAATTCTTCTTCATTGTAATTTTATAACACATACCTGAAATATGTGTGATCAACATATTTCACACTCCGAATGCGGGCCTGAGAATTTTCCATGTTTTTCCACAAAACATTATTAACAAATCTAGTTGTTTTCAGGGTTTGGGATATTATACATTCTCAGGCCTGCGAATGATACATGCTACATGTGCTTTTCAGAATTGAGTGGCCTTTGTGATGCTATTGTTAATCAAAGAAATACTGGGGAAATATTTTTTTGCTGGTGATTAAGCTTGGAATAATACCACCATTCCTGGTATCCAAGTTGGTATTTTATCCATTTTATATATGGATTTCCAGAATAAATTGTTTTGGAAGATGATATTGTTATTAGGTAGAATGCACGACTGTTATAGTAATAACAAGAGTTATTATTATGTAGGATAAGTTATCTAAAGGAGATGCCCATTAGGATGTATCAACTTGACTAGATATCCAGCAACATTATTCAGTCATCACCCAAGCTCACATTCTGTTACTGTCATCTGGCACAGTCCTTGGTTTGCAGCTGCAAACTGTAATTGTTCTAAATAAACAGTGACAAACAAGAAGTAAAAAAGCTGGCAGCTGTTTGCTTCAGTGGAATTTTAAGTAAATTGTACCTTTATTTACATGTGAAGTGATCTGTCAAACATTTCTCAAATCTGATGGTTAAACATTCTTTAAATATAAACATTCTTTAAATATAAAACTGTATTAGTGTCCCGATAATGAATAAAACCACAACATTATTATTGTAGTTATCCAATTTTGGTCTTATATATGCTCATAAAATAATTTCAAAAATTCAATGTAAAGCAGCAATAAATGTAATAAATGTGTTATGTGGAAGCAATAATTTCTTGATATATAATTATAGCACTTGCATGCAAGCTTACTGATAAAATAAAATCCCTCACTATTAAAAAAAACGTTAGTCAATTAATATTTTTCAGGATGCATAATCATTTATATTAATGAGCTGATGCAGTTGTGGTTTTTAAAAATGTGCGTATTAATGCCTACCGGTGTGGGTGTCTCCATAGCCGAACTGGTATCATGGTTGGCCACAGATCTATGGCATTTCGGTTCAAATTCCATCCAAGCTATGTTGGAAGGATTTTTCATCTTTCACTTCACCTCATTGCCACTGGAGGTTGCCTGGCTCATTCAGTGTACTGTGTGCAGAAAATTGGCCATAAAAGAGCACCATTTACTGCCTACCTTCAATCAAAAAGTACAGTTGACAGCACACTGTCCTGGAAACCAATTGTTATAATGTAGGTAAAGGAGAAATTACTTTCTTGGGTGTGATGCATTCCAATGGTACATTGCATCGCACCGCCAAACTCCAGGTATGGGGTTCAAATCTAGCTCATACCCATGTTTCTGCAATTTGATTCCCTGAGCAGACACGACTTAGCCATATATATATATATATATATATATATATCATATATATATATATATATATATATATATATATATGTCCAACTTGTGATCAGTGCCGAGGCTAAGCAACTCAACAACAACTTTCCAGGCCAAAAGCTATATACCCTATATTTACACCATCTATAAGATTATTTGTCTATTTTATCATTCTTCTGAAAATTATAAAAATGTAATCTATTTTGCAGACTTGAAGTTTATTAATCTTAAACTACGTGTTTCCCAGTTTAAAATTCAGTGCTGTACATTTTTCCTAAATGATTCATACAAAGAAGATATAATGTGAGGCCTAAGATTAATCCTTGTGGAACACACACACATGTATACACACCACTTGTACAAACTTAATTTATTAGTAATATACAGTCTAACCCCGCCACCCATGAACAGCCGCCAACTGCAACTACCACCAACCTTTGATAAGAACCTACTTTCTTCCCATGATAATCCCCCCATTATTCACCCCTGACATTCAGTAGCCGCCAATGGTTACGCAATACAAATACCATACATTGCCATATAAATATCCCTGCTATTACAGGCATACATACTGACCATGAAATGTTTCTGGTAATCTGTGAATTGATTGACAAGCTGTCGGGATCATTAGGTGGTGATCAATTGACCATCCCCAAGGCTGTATGCCGAATATCCCTGCCCCATTCTAAGGTCGCCCTAACCTACCACTATGTCAACTTTCAGCTAGGTCCCAAAGTTAGCATAAAAGTGAGGTTAGGCTGTACAACATATATTGAATTCAATCTCCTTGAAAGATTATCTTGTAACAAAGGTATGCTATTATAAAAATGCCATAATAAGAAATAAAATATAATGGCCTACCAGTAGTGTATTAAATTCATTTAATTGTTAAGTCAGTAAAAGCTGTTGTTAGGAACACTTTCATTTCAAATGTTCAGGACTTGTACAAATATGCTCACACAAATTATAAACTATGTCAAAATATGAACATGGTCAACCACAATCCAGTTCAAAGTGCTGATGAATTGACTAAAACTCCTCTCTTGGCACCATTTTGAAGCCACACGCAGAATCTACTCACTTTACACAAGCTGTTTATATGACATGTAAAGAGGGATCAGCCAAACGAGTAATTTTGGAACAACAGCAAAATTAAGAATATTACAGCATAGTTGGGCCAAACAGCCTCATTAGATAATTGATAAAGAAAACTACATAGTGAAATTCCTCATGAAGAGTGTTTTGTCCTCTTGTAACATGAAGCATCTACCAAGCTGTTAGTTTTGTAGTAAATGGACTGATGATGACGTCAGTTAGTAGGTTGAGCATCGGGGCAGGTAAGGATGGCTAAGCCAGAATAGCTGTGATTTGATTTGATCTAAACTCAGATGGCAACATGATCCTTGTGCCAACTGATGTCGGACTATGGGACTTTTGTCTTTCCTGGCATGCCGTCTGGTATCCAAGGAAGCTGTAATGGCTACCGTCCAATAATTATAACTATTTCTTTATAGCTATGATATTAGGTATAGTTCGTGATTATTATTGGGGACTTTTATAACATTTTAAACATTTCAGTCATATTATCTGACCAGTTCTTTAAACTTTATATCAAAATTATCAATAATAATCTCTTTTAGTTTCATCCCCTCCACAGAAGGAGTGATTTACCCTGGTAGCATGGATATTTTTCCTTTATAAATATTAATGACATTAACCTTGTATACACATATTTCTGGGATTTGGGAAAACTGGTAATGTAGAATAATCTATATCCCAATTACAGAAACATATTTTTTTTCTTTCCTCCATATTTGACTAATGGCACCATATTCTTATTATTTGTTCACAACTCCTATAATGCCAAAAATTTGAAGCATTCTTTACTTCTTGAGCCATGTTTAATTTAACAGATTTAATAATTTAATTATCAGATTAAACATCATTTCTAAAGCAATTAATTATGCTAGATGTTAATCATTATTGTGGAACTGGCATTAGTTGAAACGGATGCTGTGAACCAAGCCAAGGCAATGTGGACCAGTATTGAGTATAGAGTCTATCAGTTCAATACGATGAAATGCATTTTTATACAAAGTGGCTATAGGTCCGGACCCGTAAGCGCAATCTATAGCTATTGGTCCAGCATCTTTCCGGTTTCGTGGCGTATATGGTACATCTGCTGTCAGAAAACGTCACAATATTCAGCTTGAACTTATATACTAATTAAGCCATGGTTGAATTGATAAATACTGCATAATAAATAAAAGGGGATAAGTTTTACTCTTGTACGTACTTATACCATGTTACTTGCATGCTACATTGACAGACAGGTAGAATTGCACAAATAGTTCGGTTTAGGGTTATGATTACGGATTATTGATGTGGAATTGACAAATGGAATTGGGTGAAGCCAAAATTGACAAAATGAAATTGACCTCTTGCATGTCTGTGCTTAGGGTTAGGCAGGCAGTGCCAGAGTTTTAGTACATTCGTAAGGTGTCCAGCAGTGTATTTTATTCTGGGAAGGTGCACATGCGGACTTGAAGTATAGGAGCTATAACTACTTTGGTGTAGGTCCGGACCAATAGCCACAGCCTATATTATATATATATATATATATATATTAATTAGACTATTTTATAGTCTATATCTATATATTTCAATATCTGTATATTGTAATATCATGATAATGATTAATCATCTGAATATTATGAATATAGTGTTAGTGTGGTCTGTGTATACATAATAGTTGAGTTTTGCTCGGCCCTGGATTACCTGTAACCGTCCCGACTCAGGCCAGGGTTTTATCAATTCAAATTGTTTATTTCAACATTCATAATTTTAATGCAAGCGCATATAGATCGAATTAATCATAGCTGCCAACATTTGAAAATTGGAAAGAGCAATATGCAACCTACAGCTACGGCTAACGTGACACCATGCGTCAATATCAAAATCATAGGACAGATAGGTACTCTTTTTTGAAAAGTTCAACTGCTTTTTTTCATTTAATCTGATTTTCACCACATTTAATAACAATTATGTCATCATGCACAGGTCTGCACCTTCAGTACATGATTGCCCTACATATTCTACACTATACTACAATCTTCATAGGATTGTGGTATTATATATTATCATGATATTAACATAAAATAGAGAGAATAAACGGGATAAAACAATTAAACATGAAAGGGACATATAAACAAGACCATGTGTTTTTATTTACTGTAAATAAAGACAACTGGCCAATCAGTATGGAGTATTTGAGACACGTGACCATCATAATCCAAAATGGACGTTTACCAGCCAAGATCACCAGCTCAAATATAGAGAGGCGTTACTCTTGCTGCGCCATGTTGAATTGTGAACCAGTGGCGCCCCAGCGACCGGAGGTATTTCTCAGATAAACAAAAGCTCTCAGGTTGATTTCACAGCCCAGTCACTTAATTCATAGCCTACAATTTGTGATCACTTGACAGCTGATCAAAAAATAATTGAACTTGGTTTAGCTTATTTCACAGCTTTGTGTGTGGAAGGCGTAGTTTTTAAAATGAAAACAATTAGGTATATATAAGGTAAATGCATACAAACATATACTTTCATCATGACAGTTTATCATAGTCCATAAATTTTTATTTATTTGGATATATACAGCTATTATAACGCAACCATAACACAAACTTCCCACCATATATTCATCATGTTCCTTTATCATATATTAACTAAAACAATCATAAGTTCATTTAAAGTCTACACCTCAATAATATAGACCATGCAATATAGGACTGCCCAGCTGAGAACAAAGAATATACATGAAATATTAACAATGTTTATGTTTGCGTTAACATGTTAGAGATAGAGAAATTAGTACTTTCATACAATAAGCGGCATCAAATCTCTTGTGTCACGGGTTCATCTACACTTACAATCAGTCATTTGTTATCAAATGGACAGAATAACCCAAATTGCTTCCAGCTATAAGCAATCCCTACTACAAAAACATAACATTTAGTGCAGATCAGTGAACTGTTTAAAGTTAGACAGAATATACCAAGAGATGTAATAGACACATGCATTGACTACTGTAAAACAGATAACTCAAAATCATCTATCACATTCAACACTAGTAAATCTGTATCCAAGAGATTGGCCTGTTTACATGGTATATCATCATCATAGAACTTCAAGGACTGAAACAGAACAATACCTTGTAAAATAATGACTTGAACCAAGTGCATACACAGTGTGTAAACACATGTTTTCCTTTTTTTTCAAGTTGGTTAAGGAATTTGATTTGATATGCATTTAAGTTATGAAGAGAAGTATACCAATTAAAGCACATGAGCTGAACATTCAGGTACTAATTCAGGTGCTGGTAATCCTTTTTTGTATTAAGATATGAAATGGGCTGACAAAATTTCATGGGTTTGATGCCTTGTTTCTTATTTAATTAATTTTATAATATCAATTTTCACCATTAATATTTATAAATATTAATTACCATCACAGCTGGCGCTGTCTATTGTATAGGTCTCCTATCTGTTAGTACCTTCCTCTTTGATTTCAGTGGATGCATGCGGTGGATTTGGTACATCAAAAATAGTTGAAATAGCATTCTAGATAAGTTTATATCATACATTCTACAGTTAGTATTCAAGTAATTTAAATCTTTCCTCATCATATATCCGAACGACAACAATTAATAACCAATCTTTTACTTCTGTCAATAGAAAAAATAATAAAATGAATGTTTCTATCACTAGTTGGGGTATTTAATAATTAATTTCATAACATTTAAATTATAAATAGAAGTGCATATATATCTATAAGTACCAATTGCTTACTTTTAAAAATACATGTGGATGCAGGTGATCTCATGCAGCTACTTATAATTTCTGTAATTAGGGAAAAATTATCTGATTATAGTAATGTAATTTTAGAAGTCCAATTATATTATTAACTATAACAAAGTAAAATATACCTCCCACCCATAATATCTTCAATGGCTCCAGTACATGTAACTGTAAGCTTATGTATATCTTACATACTCATTTTGTGATTAATAGGCTGATATTGTTCAATAACATTTAATCAGATTTTGTCTGAAACAAATATAGATCTAGATAGATCTTGCTTGGGCCTACTGCTTGGGTCATGTCAAATATGGGCGTGTCTACTTCAAATTGTTATGCTTATTTTTTTAAATATCCTTTATTTTTTTAAAGCCAGATCATATCAAATTTTTATACTAGCTTTCATTTACTTTCGGGATTGTCTTTATTTGTGCATACTTTTCCTGTTACTGCAGCCAAAAGCGGCGCAGAATGAACCAGTGCCATTAGGCGCTATGTTAACGAAGGGAGCTGTCCGTGACAATCTACCTCCGGTCGCTAGCGCCCTGGCGTTCCTTGAATTCAAAATGGCGCCCCATGTTAAAATGCGAAGTAACACGTCTTGTTATAAATAGTCTTTGGTAATATTAGTCTCTAGCTAACGTTAAATCAGTTCTAAGCACTGACCTTAAATAAAAGTATTTGTATTTGACTCATTTTCTGCTGAACATAGGTCCAAAATCCAACCTACAACAGTGTTTTTTAGCGACGGTTGGTGAGGTATCGGCACGGGTGTTTTAAACTATGATACTTCCACCGCTAAGAGCTCCAAACAGCGGAAAATCATTCTACGATAAACAAACTGGAGACTACCGCACATCTTGCCTCAAAATGGCAGTAGCCCGATCGGGCTAGTGTTTTAGACTACTCACTAGCCCGAAGACAAAATCCACATGCCCCGGATATTGTACGAAAAGAGAGGATATCCTGCATAGATAAAACACATAATCCCCACAAAATCCAGGACTCTCCTGGAAATAATGCACCATTCCGATTCGCTGACACAGCAAAGGCTTTCAAGCCATGCCAACTGCCGTGTGGTGAGCACCATAGAGGCTATATGCTGAACAAGCCTGCATGGTATATACTCCCCGAAATATAAGCATGCAAGCAAGCCTTGTGATACAGTGTGCGGTTAAGACAGTGTCGGAACTACACCATATCATATCATCATATGGAACTAGATCAATAGTATTACGAGGATAGGCAGATTTATCGCAGTTTTCAGAGTACGGGCGTAATGAAGAACAGAAAATCGTAATGATTCCGCAGAAATCGTAATGGTTGGCAGCTCTGTAGAATGTTGAAAAGGAGGATGCTTGAAACATTGCTTATATGTGCAGCTCTTCCCCACCTTACCGGCATTATGCTTATAGGAGTACTTTGCTCAGGTTTGGCTATTGCCAATGTATACTGCCTGTTTTAAAGTGTATGGGTTTCTATGCCGATTACTACTGGCATTTTTTGCATTTAGCAACGAGAGAGCATATTTTATAGTAAAATTCCACCAGATTTATCAGTATTATTTGAAGCCATTAATCTCCAGCTCCATAAATTTCAATACTGTACGTAGATCTAGTTCCGCTTAGTTTAATGAACCCTTTTTAGTTTGCTGTATATTACAAGCTAGGTGTCTTTACACAAAGCTAGGCTTATTTTATTCAATGCCTGTTATTTTTCTGATAGTCAAAGTGGTAACTATCACTCTCCCATCAAAACTGGTTAAAGAATATTGTATAAATGTTAATGTCGCGTCCAGCTGTGCTCGTATTTTGCTAAAATACTAGTCGGAAGTTAATACAAAAAAGGCTGTTGTTACGTATCCGAGCATCGGAATCGTGTTCGCTGGTGATAAAGGCCCGAGCATTCAGCATCTGAACCATGCATCATCAATATTATTATAAATAAGCTATTTCATGATCATTTTCCATCTGCTCGCATCAGTGTCAGTGACGAGAGCGTAGTTGTAATTACTGTCTCTTTTAGCGTTTAATAAAGATATTATATTAAGTCTATTAATAGACAAAATGATTATTATTAATAAGAAAATCTGACATCTATTAGAAATCTTAATGTATTATTTTATGGCTCCCGCTGTCAAGGAAATATCATTTTCTACAGGCATACTATTTCTAAGGCAGTTAGTCTAAGTGTTTTTCCCCCAAAAGCATGCAGTATTGTTTTCCGTGAGATTTTCAGATTTTGTCAAATTCAAAGATATTTCCAGGACCGGGAAAATGAATTTGTTATATTCCATGATTTCTAGGACACCTGGGAACCCCGATTATTTGTAAAGCCGCACGGCTGTTCTATCGATTGTCTATTTATTTGATTTTCGTTTGTACCTCTTCAAAACTATCAAAAGCATCTTTCAACCCAAATATAACTACTACATGCTGAAGTAATAGCAATTGGGGAATAATTGGCGCATGCGCATTGACTACACGGTACAGGGTTCGGATCAATGGTTCCGATGCTCGGACAAAGAGTGTAAATGTAATATATATTACACTCTTTGGCTCAGATACGTAACCACTTCGTACAAAAAAAATGCATCCGGTGTAGATAAAGCAGGTTTGTTTACGTTATAATTAGGGATAGTTTCGATTAATTGAGGCATTGACAAATTCAAAGGCATTATTCGAAATTAATAGGACAATAAAGTACCAAAGTATTTTATACATCAGCATCCACATTAAATAAAATAATAGAAATCCCTGAAATCTAGAATGGTTTACTATTTCTTTTGTACATTATATTTCGCTGCGCTACGTGTTCTCTTGGCAGCCGAAGCGCAGTGCATGCCGGGAAATAGCGAAAAAAGGGACGGGTCTCAAGCGGAGGAAATCACTTAAAGATTGTTCTGTCTTGGTCTGCTACATCTATTTCAAGATGTTTATTTGAATTAATAGCTTCCAATACATTGATATTAAATTTCAATTATTTCATCATAGTTACATTTAATTTAATAACACCTGAAAATGGTAGGGTTGTACCTGTATGATTAGATTAAACCCAAATGTTTTGTATAAAAATTGGCTGTAATCTGGTACTTAAATATTTGTGTGATATACATTTTATTTAAGTGTAGAGTCCTGTATAAAATCGCACATCATTTATTTTACAATAGACAGTATAATATAAATATAAGAGTATTAAAATTTTGATTCAATTACTTGTTTTAAAAGCAAGTTGAAGTTGGAATTTATTATTACTAACAAGAAAGGGGCGTGACTATTGTGGCGCCTCTGTCGGACCTAGATACAGCTAACAGACAAACGTATGCGTAGAAACAAAGGTCAAGGTTATTACTTTGAAAGTGAGGGCATGATTACATATTTTCATATTTAGTGTATTCTTCCGCCATTCGTAGAATTCCTCACTTTTATTGGTGCAATAAATAGTATTAAATATACACTTCAAAAGTATGATTATCTATTTGTAAGATATGCTTTGTGTTTACCGAATGAAGATGCATGTTACAGGGAAATAGATGATTATAAAATGTACTCTATAACGGCGCGGACTAACACCGTTGAAGCTAATGAGTGCACGGGATGTCAGATTTTCATGCAGGTGATCCGAGAGGGGTATGATATGTTGACAATCCCCGTGAAATCAATGGATACCGATCCAGTATCGGTGCTACTCGTACTGTGAATTCTTTCACCACGTCAGCTAGATGTGGATTTTACCCGGTAAACCGTCGGTGCAAGTCGTAAGTAGAAGTAAATTTGTTTGTTTCTCAAGCGAGGGCCTCGCATGCCCTGCTTAGATTCGTGTTGTTGCTGTCACGCCATGTTAACTAGATCTATGCTTGCCATCGCTAATGATGCTTTATTTGGTAAACAAACAGTTATATCCCAGATATTATCTACATGATCCTAGCCGAAGTAAATGTTCTTCTCTATGCGATGCCAAATAAAAGCACATTTATCTTGAAACCAGTGAGTTGATGAAGCCATCCATCCAGTATTTTCTGATGAAATATACGTCGTGAATTTGAGCCCGATTTAATCGTATTCGGTTTGGATATGGAGCCATTAGAGAGGTCTGGACTAATCTCTTGACTTGATCGACGAACTGTTTCTTCAAAGTGGTCACTGAAGAATTAAAATCATAGACTATATGAATATGTCTGTCTTTTTTTGTCAATTTGTGTAATACAAAAATCTTTGGTTTCCAATTTTTGTTGACTGTTGTGTGTGAATTTACACAAAATAAGCCTATACGGTGATTCATAATGAAAGAATGATAAATTAAAATCAGACATTAGCACTGCCATTTTGTTCATTCCTGAAATGTTTTGATTTCCAAATGAGCATTTAGCAGAGTTTGGGTAATTATTTTTGGCTCCCAGTCCCATGAAATGTTTGTCACATGCATAATTTTGTCTGAGGTAATTGTGTTTTAAACTGGAAAATAAGTGATTACGTAAAAAAAGCATTTCATGTGAGAAAAAAGCAGAAATTCAGATTATGTTGACTTTCTTCTGTCGTAAAATGATACAAATTTCTTCTTGGACATTCCCAGTAAGCTCATCCTTTGTATATTGCCTTATCAATGCCAGTCAGTCTTCCTAATATAGTCAGTGTAGATTAATATTTATTTTAATAATTGGATATAAACATAGTAATTCAATACAAACGTTTTGAAAACAAATTTTATTGTATATCATAATGTCTGACAGTTATTTTGTTAAGTATTTTATGTGATTATGATCTGAAATTTGCTTTTATGTATAAGATTTCTGGACAGGATTAATAACTGGAAAACAGCTATGAGGTATTAACTCTTTTTTTACAACATTCGGTTTGATCGCTTTCTATACCGGCAGAGATGAAAGGTTTCCAATTTGATGTTCCTGGACACCTGTCTCAGGCCTAGACAGCTGGGGGCCCCCAAGTGGAGGCGAAGGCCCACCGATTTCAAGTGGTCTCCATGAAGCGTCCGTCAGCTGGAGACAGAATGCCACTGGACAACATGCTGTCTGGTTCCTTGCAGTCCTGGCTCGACCATGAGCTTGAGGTGCGAGGAATTGATGCCATGGTCTACACCCGCTACATACTCAGCATCCTGCAGACGGACAGCTTCGAGGCCGAGCTTGGAGAGGCAGATTTCTTTCCACCAAGCAGGAAGGGCACAGTGTCAGCATCTTGCTCCATTCCTGGAGTTGTCTTGACAAAAAACTACTATCAGAAGGGCAGGAATTCAGAGAAAAAGTTCACTGTCTGCCAGAATATGGACTCTGAACAGAGGAAGAAGTCAGCAGCAGTTGAGTGTCTTCTGTCCGTATCTGATGAGGTGAGTTTAGTGCATTCTCACTTGGGATTAAAATTAATTATCAAGCATAATTCATCAATAAAAGATCAAATGAAACAGGCAAAATTTGCACATGGTAGGCTAAATGGGCTGAGCGACCAGGTAATGAGTGAAATATGAAACATCCTTCTGACCTAGCCCTGCCAGGGTTTGAACCTAGGTGCTATAGATCCGTGGCCAACCACACTACCAGTTAGGTCATGGTAGACATTCTGGAAAATAACAATTTCATTTTCCACGTCCTGGAAAGAATATTGCCTGTGAAAAAATCAACTTCGAACAAAAAAAGCTTGTGAATAAATATTATGTGTGTAGAAGAAAACTTCTGTTAGGCCATTGTTTTTTGAATACTTGTTTTACAAACCTGCTGACCACAGCTGAAACTCACAGCCGGGAAATAAAATTGACTTTTATTCTTTTTATTATTATTTTCTCACTGACCTGCTGGTGGCTAACCTTGTTTTTTTCTTTCTTCAAATTGTTTGTTTTGACATTCAAAATACATAATTTTAACAAAAGAAAAAGCATACAGAATGTTGAAAAGGAAGATGCTTGAATCATTGGGGAGGTTCGACCACCTTACACTTTAGTGGTTTGATCTTAGTATAAGCGATACAATAATCGACAAGAAGTACTTTTCTACAGATCCCCCAATGTTTAATGTTCCTAATAAAGCATTGAACTTGTGATTTGGGACCCCAATTCAATGTTGTAAGGGTTATTTATATAAGCTTCCTCACTTCTCCTTTATCTTTTTGAGACAACAACAAATCAAAATACTACCTATAACTAGGTATTAGCACAATGGTTTTGCTTGCGGCATACACAAAAAAAAGGCTTTCTTCATGCATCACCCAACAAGTTGTTCATTTTGTCTTCCTTGACCCACACACTAAACAGCCTCGTGGAGTGGGGCGTTGTTAAGTGGCACAAGGTAGTCTGATTTACACCAATCGCTACATGGAACGATCGGTTATATCCTAGTTCTTACGTTTAAATGTGTTCCATTTTTGGTTGGATTCACATAACTGATATATCGAATATCGACTGTAAGCTTACTAAAATACGCCGACCAATTTGCAACAGTGCTAGAGTCAACCGATCAATGACAGTAAAAGAATCGGGTGGAAATATGTCAACTCATGCTGGTGCTAACAGTGTCTGTTGTTTACTTATCACTGAAGATTAACAACAAAAATAAAATAAAAAAAGCATTGGAGAACTTGTCAAATCCCAACTAACAGAAGGATATTATATGTTATACAAAACATTGTTGTGTTTTTTTCCTGACTGGCCCTAATTTTCTGTAAAAGAAGTATTCAAAAAACAATGGCCTTATAGAAGAAAAAGAGTACTGGTACATAGTCTTGGTATCCCAAGTTAGTTCAAATTTAAATTCAACTGGGTGGATCAGACAACTAGAATGAGTGAGGAGAAGGCTGTATCATAAAAATTCCAATAATCAGTCATATATGGAATAAATGTTATATCCCTTTTCACACATATTTTGATTTATTACCTTTTAATCTTGTATATTTTGTACTGAAAATGGTTATTTTGTCCTGGAAAATAGTATTTTCTTGGCTGGGGGAACCATATATATATATATATTTGTGTGTGTAAATGAGCATTGTTTTATTCAGTAGTAGAGAAATTGAGTGGACCACAGTTATTTATTAGGTTTATGATGCTTGGAAGTTCTTCCTTCACACCAGACAGAAATGTCAAGAAGCACCTGTTACTGTTGTCCATGCCGTTTTTTACATCTCATATAGACTACTCTCAACAGCCTATAGGGTATATCTGATTATGATATAATTTCCCTTCAGACAATTTAGAGTTGTGCAGCTTGCATGGCGACAATTACTCAAAAATATTATCATGTCACCCCAATTATTATCACTGTACAGCACTTTTGAATAGCTTCTGCTAGTAAGGATGTTTGATTAAATCTGCATCATAATGCATGTAAGTATCTCAGCTGAAATGCATTTCCTTCACATGAAATATAATAATCAAGCTTCCCATCAGCCTCTGTTGTCTTATTGTAAACACCTGGCGTGGCAATCTACATATGTCCATTTATGAATTTTTAGGTAAAGATATGTTCTGTTTGAAGTATATGATTCATGTGTCAGATCTTGGCACTCACGCCATTGCTCCTGCTTGTAAACAAATCTGGTCCCACTGTTAAAATAATATTACAGATATTCCGAGCACAACTCGTAGGTGAACTGCATTTTGCCACCTTAGAATAGTAGCACAGTATGATCTGCAGTAGTTCTCTGGCCTATCATCCGATGGAGAGTTTGAGTTGGGAAAGGTCTATTAACTTGGTCTGACCTTGTACGCTACAGAAACAGAAGCAAAACACAGAAGAAATGGCTTTTATTCACCAAAATGGTATATCAGTATGTACATCTTGTAGCCTAATTGTGCCAAATTGTCTCCATCAACAGCAGCCTACCCAAGGTACTATATTGTATTGGATGATGAAAATAGTCATTCTTATCATGTTTATCGGCTAATGGATAATTTTACTTGTGTATTATTCTTAATATATCATTAATCCAATTTGGCTTATCCTGAGTTTAGCCACCTGGCCTCATCCATTTTACATTCGTTCAGTTCCTAATCATATTTGTATGATATTACATGTAGTAAACAACTTATCGGGATCTGTCATGCCTTCGAAATGCCGTAATAGGCTATTTTATATCAATGTATGTATAAATTAACACTAAACATGGCTAAGCGTTTGAAAAGCAGCATTCAAATAGTATCATAGCCACTCCTGTATAACAGTTGCTACTAACAACATATAAAATAACATTGATAGTATTTTGATGCCAATAATTATTTGAGATACTTGATACTGGGTTGACTGAGTACTGATATTGTGATAAATCTTCTAGTCTTCTGGACCAAGTCAGCGTAGGGTCATTGTCATCCATGTCTGAGTTTTAGTCTTGTGTATCTTTATGGGTTTGGCCATTTTACATTCTTATTTGATTGTCTATATCTGTTTAGCTTGATGTTTTTCTTTGTGCATTTTATAAATATTTTCTTGGCTAAGAGTAAGAGTTTCAAATCATCCAATAGCTTTTGGTTTCTCTCTCACAGTGATTCGTGTATAACGACTGGTTTAATAAGATTATTACAACAGGTAATAACTGAGGTGAGTCATTAACTGTAGCTGAATGTTGACATATACTTGTGGTATGACTATGAGTCACAAAAATCCAAGGTCCAGATACTAGATTAGGCTGATTTATTTCCTGGTATGTTGACCAGTTAAAAATATATTATTATTATAGATATTTCAGAGTGATTCTGGGGATCAGCTTAATTTTTTTAATTTGTATACCATATTCAGTCAGATTCTTGACAGTAATAATATGACATGTAAACATACCAGATTCTTCAGTACCAATTGTCATGATTTTGTTGCCGTATTCTTATAAGCCCAACAGCCATTAAACCTGACATTTAGCTCTAGATCATGTACTCAGCCAAACATCAAAGGCATTTAGCCATGATAATGAAACTAAGCTGAATATTTCTTGAATACTATTAGTACTATTCAGTTCAGTAATCGAGACACCAGCCAGTGACAGAACTGCTACATGTGATCAAGTTGTTGTTTATTTTTCACGGATTTGTGTGACAACTATATGATAGAATCTGAGTCATCAGTGGACAATAATACAGATTTCTCACCTGCATCTGTATAAAAAAACTAGATTTTCCATTAATGCTTGTGTTTTGACTTTTAAATGTTAAGCAGTAAATTATAGATGCTTTTCCAATGTATACCCAAATAGAAAACACAAATTTGTCATTTATAATTGTGAGAAACCACAGCAAGTTTGGTTGGCATGTGCAGATGAAAAACGGAATGCGTTTTGCTCTTTCATTAGTAAAACTTAGAAAGAAATTATATAACTTAAGAATCTTTGTTTAACATAAATGTGTTATGTTAAACTCATCACCAGTTGCCTTGAAGTTTGTATTAGTTACATTAATACATTGTTCCCTAATGATGTGGCTGTTGATGAAACATGTTTTATGTTGGCAGATACATGTATACAGGGATGGGAGTTGAAAATAACGTTTTCAGAAAGGGTACGTTTGAAAATATTCTTACAAAAGTCATGTTTTATACTCATTCTATTAGTGTCAGATTGTCCTAAAAATTCACAAAACCCAAATTTCCCTCCACAATCCCTGGGACACGTGGCCCACTTAGTTCTGTGACTTCCTTTCCTGCTTTTCAGGATTCTTTTTCAATGGTCACTTACCACACCACAGACCGCTACCACCTGAGTTCGCATCTTGGCATGGGCATATCTAAAAGGTCTTTCTTCTTTGACTTAGCTTCATTACCTTTGGAGGTCGCTCGGCCCATTTAGTCTACCATGTGCACAAAAGTGGCCGTAAAAACATCAATCATCACCATCATCAAAGGTCACTCTCATGTAGTTGTCATGGAATATTTGTTATTGCCATATTTAAAATTACATGTAACTGTCTCAACGACTAAATGATAACATAATCAAATTAGGGTTTATTGATGAAGTGTTACATCACAGTAAGGACTAGTCAATTCTGGATTGCATTCTTATCTTTATCATGATATTTAGAGATCTGGTTACAAATCTAGTTCAATATACCTGTTAATAAATGTAAAATTGTGTAATAAATTGTGTTTTGAATTTGAACAATTTCAAAATCAAAATGTCTAAACATTAATTTTCCTCGTATTCTGGTGTATAAATGTTTGGTTATTGATGTTCTGCTCATGTTGATTTTAGGATTCTGGAATAGTGGGACTTGTTGAGGAGTTGTATCTGAAGATAAAAGCCCAAGTGAGCAAAGGTGAGTAAGAAAATTGGCAATTCTACCATTATGACACTTGCATATAGAGTATAATAGACAGACTGGAGTGTCACTCCAATCACTCTGATTGGTGAGTTGGTAGCTGCTAACCTCAGAAACGTCTCATGTACAACACATCCAAATGATTTGTAAGTGTTGTGTTGTGGGAAATAAGCTCACTCGGTGTACCTGGAATATTATCGGTCCTGGATGATTTCTGGAACCATTAGAAGTGTTCGTATACTTTTACCGCATCAGATGTAAAAAATTGCTGTTTATTTGGGATGGAATTTAAAAAAAAAAATTATCAGCATGGCAATATATATCAGTCTCATTGTGTTTATTGTTTACAAATACATTTCCATTGGCAGAATCATTGTAGTTCAGAGCTTGAAGCTGATAACATGTAAAACAAATTCAGAAATGTACAATTCTTAATGATGTGCTTGTTAAACGGAAATACCACATATTGATCCATGTCCGTCATGTTGGCGTCGTGTCAAAGTTCACATCCTGTCGATGTTTTTGACATTAAATGTCGGGCAAGCACATTTTCTCACCCCAGGTGATGGAAGTACTTGTGCAGATATGTTACTGATCAGAGATACAGAGTTTCAAATAAGGATCTATGACATGTCAGTCAACAAATAATTAATCAAGAGCTTAAGTACTAACATTATGGAATTGATCCCAATGATGCGTCAAGTTGACTGAATTGTCTTGTGTTAGCATTGTGTATTTCTGGTGTCGTGTTTCTGGTGTCGTGTTCTGACGCAAAATCACAGATTACATACTGTAAAAAAAAACCTATTAAGTAAATACATGTAAACGTGGTAATATTCAGACTTTCATGTGTAGTTAATCTCGCTATTTCCAGCTGAACACCCTGTAGCTGAGGTGACTGTTGATACAGAAAGCAGTGACAGTGTGATATCAACATCACCGGAAGATCCTGCAGAAAGGTATGTTAATATAATTCTGGCCTTTTGGTATAGTTTTGTCCGGTCAGTCACTATTAACCCTATCCATTCTTTGGCATGCTTTATCAAGTTCTTTATTGGTATATATAGAATTAAAGGAACAATTCACCCTCAGGTAATATGACTTAAATGTTTAATACTCATAAAAATAATCACAAATCCCCCAATAATAATCACGAACCCTACCTGATATTATGGATATAACGTAGTAATAATACTCCTAATTACTGGGGGTGGGGGGGGGTCACCAGTACAGCTACCTCCAATCCCAGATAATCCAGAACTCTGCCTGATACCACACACATATACAAGGGAATAATCCTGATTACTGGAGAGTCACCATTACAGCTTCTTCAAATCCCACAGCGGATGGCTGGAAGGAGAAAAATCACACGTTCTGACATCAGCTGGCACAACGATCATGTAACCGTTTGGATGCTGATAACGTCAGATCACAGGTGGTCTCTGGCTTAGTCATCCTCGTTATTTTACCTGCCCCTGTGCTCAACCTACTACAGAGCTGCCAACCATTACGATTTCTGCGGAATGATTACGATTTTCTGTTCTTCATTATGCCATTACGCCCTTACTCTGAAAACTACAATAAAGCTGCCTTTTCCTGTAATATTTCCACATGGTGCAGTTCTGAGACTGTCTTAGCTGCACTCTGTATCACAAGGCTTGCATGCTTGTATTTCGGGGAGTATCCCCAGGCTGTCACTTGTTCAGCACAGCCTCTATTGTGGTCATCACACGGCAGTTGCTCTAGACTGCATGCATGGCTTGAAAATCTTTGCTGGGCCAGCGAATCAGAATGTTGCATTCTTTCCAGGAGGGTCCTGTATTTTGAAGAGGGGGGGAGGATGAGTGGTACAATGTTTCCTGATACAGATATATTGAAAAAAATTGGCAGTGGTCCAAGGCTGAACAAATCGGACACCTGGGACGTGGGTATTTTTTCTTTGTGCTAGTGAGTAGTCTAAAACACTAGCAAGACAGAGCTGCTGCCATTTTGAGTCAAGATATGTGCTAGTATCTAGTTTGTTTATTTTAGAATGATTTTCCGCTGTTTTAGAGCTCTTCGCGGTGGAAAAAGTATCATAGTTTAAAACACCCACATTGATACCTCACCAACCGTCGCTAAAAAGCACTGTTCCCGGCTGCTGGCTGGATTTTGGACCGACTTTCAGCAGAAAATTGGTCATGATAAATGACAAATATTTATCATCCAATAGTTTCCTGATCTGAAATAATGCCATAATACACTGCTGTAATCATTTTAGATGTCATATTTATAGATATTTATAGATAATATAAGAACCATGCTGGAAGGATGGGAGGGATTTTGGTGAGCTGGTGACCTAAACGTCCATTTTGCATTATGATGGTTACGTGACTCAAATAATACAGCAATTCTATGAAGATTTTAGTATAGTGTAGAATATGTAGGGTAATCATGTACTGAAAGTGCAGACTTGTGATGACTTAATTGTTATTAAATGTGGGGAAAATTTTATTAAATGAAAAAAGCAGTTTAACCTTTCATAAAAGAATACCTATGATGTTAAGTTGTTTTGGTATTGTTAAATAACATGGTTTTATGATGCAAAGTGTCATGTTAGCTGTATGTCGCAGTTCCCGCAAAAATTATTACTCTTTCTAATTTTCAAATGATGGCAGCTGACGCCATTGTTGGTTCATATATTTAAATCTGTCAGCTTGTATACACTTCGTTTTACAAGAATACAAAACAAGTTTCTTACATTATTTCTCTATACAATTTTCTTTAGCCATTTTAGTAACGTATGAGGATTTTTTGGACTAACTACTTTAATATTTATGAATACGCTTTTATTCCTGAATTACTTGATTGGCTGACTCCTGTTTAGATTTTTATAACCAGCTTTTACAAACAGCTTATGTAAAGTGAGGTCAGATTTCAGGACCATTCAGTCTTTGTCTAGCTTCTAAATGACAGTGCCTATGGACAAGTTTTAGTCAATTAACCAGAACTGGTTTATTAAATATGTGGTTGATCGGGTTCATATTTTGACATCGTTTATGATTTGTGTGCATATTCACTTAATTACTGAAAATTTGAAATTAATGTGAACTGTTCCTTTAAGGTGATCGTATTGAACAACCACCGATTGACTAGTTTGCATTTTGATGTGTTGTTTGGCATGGTTTATAATGGCATAACCTAAATACTTCAGGAAGATGCTTTAAATCTTGTCTTCATCTTCTGTACAAAACAGCTGTGGTATCAATACAATTCTTGAATTGGAATTGATGGTAAAAATTGGAATTTTTTTAGAATTGGAATTGGAAATGATGAATTTGAAATTGGGATTGACCGTGTTCACAAAATAATGGACGATTTAACTTCTTCTAAATAATAAGCAATAGCATTATTTGCGAAGATTTTACACCAAATAGTGTTTTCACTTTTTGCATTTTTTTTCTTCAAATTGGAATTGACAGTCGACTCCAGATTTGGAATTGATAAATTTCATTTAAATGCAATTGATCGCATGTCTGGTACAAAATATATTTAATGTACAGGTTATGCTGTTTTATTTTCATTGTAGATACTATGCTGCTTTCCCAGCTCTGAGTGATAGCGGTGACATAGCCAAGCCATTGGTGGCTTCTGATGATGTCACTTGTGTCTGGCCTAATGTGGGCCAGCTGTCACCTCTAGCCTCTGTGAAGGATAAGCCAGAAACAGGCTACAAGGAATCACATTGGTCTGGCCTCAGTAATTCACCTTCCAGGAGAGAAAGGCCAAAGCACCAGGAATGTTGTCCTACTTCATCTGGCATGAAGAAGCCAGCCTCCAATAAAAATGTTCGAGTGGCTCCATGTTGGGATGATGTGGGTCGTCAGAAGCAGATGAGAGGTGGCTCCCAGTTCTTTAGATGTGGTTCTCAAGACCGTGTCATCAAGAAATCACCGAAGATGAGTAGAAAGAAGAGCTGGCCCGATTTTGAAAGGCATTCACAGCCACCTTTTGTCGTACCAAAGATGCCAATGCAGTCGAAGCCACCCATAATGGTGGCACAGGGTGGCATGGATAGTGGAGTGAAGACTACTCCATGCAGGATATCCCTGCAGGAGATCTTTGGCACGGAACAGGTTCGAGAAATTGTACCGTGTAAAACACTGGTCGTTGATGGGCAGCTGGTACGTCTCTGTGCAACCAGTGTGAACAGCAACAACCTTGAGAAGACAGCTAATGTTAAGCTGCATGAGGCACCCATGGAAGAATTGGTTGCCTTGAAGCTGCAGCAGGAGTTTCAGATGCTGAGCGAGGAAACCCAGCCGAGATGCCTTGCTGGGAATGAGGAGGAAGAGGAGGAGGTAACCTGGTACACAGAGCCCATTGGTCATCTGATGGCTGGGTCTCCTCAACCCAAGCTTCCAATTTTTCAGAGGAATCTCTCAGAAATTAGGAGAGTTGATAATGATGCTAAGCAGGTGGCATCATTATCAGCAACGCCCACCTGTATGACACTGTGGGAAGATGTATTAGATGAAAATGGTGTGTACACAGGGGCCAGGCTGTCCCAGCCTTGCACAGAACCCAAAATGTTACAGGGCAGATGTCTAGATGAATCTGAGTTAGAGGATAGTAGCGTTGACTCAGATTATGTTGACATGACAGTGGCCACCCATCTTCTGCATGATTTGTTTGATGAAGCCCCAGAAACTGAAGTTGAGGATGTGGGTGTTATCAGCCAAGAAGAAGAGATAAATCACCGGGAAGTTGTTTTTGATCAGCAGGGGGCAGGTGTAAAACAGAAAAATGTGGAGCATGGGGAGACATCACTGGATAGACTCAACGTCTTCAAAATAATATCATGTGATGCCAAAAATATCATGTCATGCGCCGAGTGCGGACAGGGCGAGGATTCAAATCCATGTCGCTACTCATCACCCATTGGAATGGGTGAAGAATATTTTGTTAGTCAATATAAAGGGTGCCTTATGCCAGAAATCACACAGAACAAGGTGCCAGATGACAGGCCTTTGTTCTTTGTTGGTGACCAAGAACTGAACAATAACAATTCTGAACATACCAAAGTTGGCATCAGTGAACGATGGCCTCCTGTAGATAACTGTAACAACGACGTCATGTATAATTTATTTCCATCATTTCATACCTCATTCGTGTCTACAACCTCTGTCTTAGTCCCGGGATACTCCTCTATTTGGAGTGTTTGTGACGGCCATTCTTCGCTTTGCATAGGGAATGCCTGTACCATTGGCCAGTTTCCATTGTCAGGGCAAAGCAAACAAAATATGCAAGTAGGCCACTGCATTTTCAGCATAGGCTGTCAAAGCAGTTGGCACCCAATTGACTGTAACATACCTGCATCTGGAACGAGCATCTTTCGTCACTCTGCTGCCTGGCAGAATGACATATGGAGTGACACATTGATGGTCAGTCCTCACAAACTATGGGATGTCAACAATGTGAAGTTCGTTGACACCGACAATTCAGTGGGAGAGATGGCCAACAATTACTTATTTAATTTGGGTTTTGAACAGGAAGGTAATACCAAATCGGATGTAGAGTTCATTGAGGGTGGTTTGTATGGTGGCACGTTGAATTCTGATGATGCATGGTCGACCACTAGGTCTGACTGCAGTGACGATGAAGGAATCTGTGATGCTGACCTCACTTGGAATGACCTGTTGTCTCACAGGGAGAGCATGTTTCAGAGCAATTCAGCCATCGAACTTGGGGCTTGGGCATGGAATGGTGGGGGTAGCAAGATGAGTGGAAGCATGGAACTGCTGCCATCTGAGACTTCGGCGTTCAGCAGTGAAGCATTGCCACCACGGCTACCACACGTCCAGAGTGAACCAAGTATCTCGCAGCGACAGCTCATCTCTAAGCCGAGCACGAAGAAGCATCGCTTGGTCCAGGTGAAGCACCTGTATAAACCAGACACCAGCATCTTGAAGACACTCGGGCTGGATTCAGACAACGATGACGACTACAAGAGTGACGGGGTGAAGTATTCACCAAACTGCCACTTCAGACCAATCAGAACACCATTGAACCAGACGGCCAGTAGCCAGCACGTGGTCAGCATTGATGATGTCTATATCTATAATGACTTCATCCCTGTAGGGGGAGCTAAGAAGGACGATGATGAAGAAACAGCCACCCTGACAGGTAGTGTCATGTCTAGTAGTGCCGGGAGTGACAGCTACCAGCTGTATCGTGGCGATGAGACACATGCCGTCACATTTGTGCCTCGCTTCAAGCTGTTCAAGCAGCACAAATTGATCCAGACCGGAGAACATGAGCAGGATGCTGCGGCTGAGCTGGAGCAGGGTCTCTCCGAACGCCTCCTGGTGGATATGAAGCGAGTGTTGACGATTGAAGAAGAGGGTGAAGAACTTGACAGTGGCCTTCAAGGTGACCTCACGATGAGGGACCTGGATCGCAGTCTAGAGTTGGCTACACATACCCTTAATGGGTCATCTTCAAGTGGTACAGCTGAAGATGCAGAAACAATAAAATCGGTATTGTCAACGCCCACCCCGCAGACCATTGCCAGGCTCTGGTGTGACAATGAGGGACAACCAGACTTCGGTGACAATGCTGATGTGCAGGATCTTCAAACTGCCCTACCTTCAGTTAACTCGATTTGGAGTTATGATTTCAGTGGGCAGCAGTCACAGAAACATGTGCTCAACAGCTTATTCAGCCTGCCTAAGGAAGGCAGTATGGTTAATTTGGAAGACTTCAGTGGCAAAGAGTGGCTTTTTGGCGAGTGCTTGCAAAACGACTCTGAGTCACAGCTGATTGCCAAAGAGCCAGTGAAGGGGGAATTATCTGCTGCTTGTGTGGATATGCCAGATCAGTACATACCCGATGTTTTGATTGAGGTCTGTGCATCAGTCTCGTCCAGTGGCATGACTCCAGGGAGCCTGCCTGATATTCTGTTACATGATTGCATCATATCGGAAAAGAACCCTTCATCGGCAGACGGTGCTGAGAAGCTTGGAGAAGTCAAGAAAATTGATGTTCGTGATGATGTCATCCAGGATCATCCGGTCAGTGTTAGTTGTGATCCTAACTCAGATAATAGTGGTGACTTCAGTGCAGGTGGTGAGAAAAAAGGTGGAGAGAGTGATGTCTTGCCAAATTACGTACCATCAGATTCATACAATTTTGACTACCCAGAGTGGGATGTGGCCACTGTTGATTCTGTGCACGACTCAGCTGATGAACAAGAGCCCGAGTGGCTGCAGTACGATGATAATGTATTCAGTGACTCCGGTGAAATGGTAAGATGACCTTGCATCGCATCCTGTATGTGCTGATTTGAAAGCTTTTTAAAAATACACCAATACCTAGGTTCTGTTCACTTGGTTGACTGTGGAATTTATTTATCACTCAAACTGTCTCCTTTTTTTTACAGATGTTTCCAATGGATCCCGACTTTCCCACAGACCAGTCAGGAAACGGATCCAGTTCTGGAAGTCCTGTAAATGTAACTAGCTCTGTGAGAACTGTGAAGCCACCAGAGGTGCCTCTCTCACAGGCATTTTACTCATCTGATCTGGAGCGGTCCTGGTTACAAGATGATGTAGCCAATGTGTACAAAGCAGCCAGGACAAGCAAGTCTAGAAATGGTATTGCATTTTTATGACATGCTTTAAATATCAATAGATATCCGGATTTAAGAATCTGTAAAGTGCTCATAAAAGTTGTTTAATATTTGATCTCTTTTGCAATTACAAAAAATGTGTGAAGTATATTTATTTTTAAAGGAATAGTTTGCTTTAAGATGATATGTCTTAAATGTGTAATACTTACAAAATAATCCAAATTCCTTCAAAGATAATCACAAATTCTACCTGATATCATCGATATAAAGCAAATGCATTTATAGGTTATATGTTTGGCTGACCCCTGTTTAAATTATTATAACTGGGTAATAAAATTAGCTTTTATTAAGTGACATCAGATTTCAAAAGTATCTGGTCTCTCTATTTTCAAAATGGTGGTACCCACAGACAAGATTTAGTCAATTCACCAGCACTTTGAACTGGACGTGGTTGTGTTTATATATTTTTACATCATTTATTATATGTGTATGCATATTTTATCAGTCCTGAAAATTTGAAATGAAGGTGAATTGTTCCTTTAAATATATTTTAGTTTTATGGGTTTGCAAGATTTATAGAAATTGCCAGAAAGTTATACTGTCTTTCATTATACTGTAATATTTGTGTGGCCAATAAATTGCAAAATAGTTGTAGGTATAAGTTAGGTCTAGCTCAGTGGTGTGTTGATGTAAGTTGCCTTGAAATATTCATATATATATATATATATATATATATATATATAATGTATGTTTGCTTTGATGGTGCATACTTTGTTCACCATACATATCGATAAATTTTTTCTAGGATCAAACAGCAGACCATGTACCTTCTTTTTAGAGGGACATTGTCATCGTGTGGACTGTCGTTTCTTGCACGATATGTCACAGATCACTTGCAGATTCTGGGAAGAGGGTGAATGCTTCAAGGGCCAGTCCTGTCCATTTCTACATGGCCACATAAGGTAAGCAGTTTTGAATAGGATTTATAAGTTATTGGCCAAATAGTCGCCGGGGTCCATAGTCTGTGTTTTCATTTTATAATAGCAGTAGACGATTTCCGTGACGACTGCCCCATCTAGCGAATGTCCATTTGCGAGTCGCGTTTCACCGGGCTCGCTGAACCATCTGATAAAAACATTGTTTTACCAATCATGAGATAACGGAGATGACATTATGTTCCATGTATTGATAACATGTCTATTACGGTTCCCTACTTGATTATTTATTTTCAATAACGTGTAATTTTTCAGACAAAAATAAACCGTCAACTTTCCCGATACAAATAATCTTATCTATTAGTAAAAATAATTCTACGTTATGTTTAAAAAATTAAACTGCTACAAGAAATTTACAAACAATTGGTGAATTACACTTCTTGTTCCATGCTACTATATGGCTCCAGTGACCTGCAAAGCACAGTAGATGTGGACTGTGCATGCATTGCGGAAATTAATTGTCTACTGCATGGGTATGAATGGCAAAAACACTTTATGGGTAGATATTTGGAGTAAAGTAAGTGTTTTTTTATTGTGCCTAGCAAGTCCAGACGCTAAATGTGCAAGTTTTATTTGTTTAAAGGGGGTAGAAATGCAGGCAGTGGTGAGTTTCTTGAATAAAATATTTTATCAGAGATTGTGGGAAATTCATGAAATAGGAGCATTTACTTCGTTAAATCTGTATGTTTAAATATTGATGTATTTTAAAATCTACAGTTGCCAGGCTGAAGGTGTTTTGTGCATGTGTTCGTGCGTGTGTGTGCACAAGCATGTGTTTGGATAAATGAAAGATATTGGAATATATCACAGTTATTTACTAGTAATAAACCAAAAGAACCTTCTGAAAGGGAGGTATTCAGAACACCTGTTATAGCATGATGCCTTATAGTGAAAAACTGCAATTATATAACATTCAGAGAATATATGAGTTAATATGTTAAATATGGATTATGGTTTGAAACATGTTTTTATAACATTTCAGTACTGGTAAGAAATCACTGGATCTAGCATGTGATGAACCAGAATGCACACAGAAAGGAAGGGATGATTTGATGGAGTTATATAAGGTACTTTTAGATCTTACAGTTCTTTACATTATTTCATTGGTTTGAATACTTATGTATGCCAACATTTTTACAATATAAATGCTTCTCTCTCTCTCTGTGTGTGTGCGTGTATTTATTTTTGGTGTTCTTATGGTAAATTTTTTACTTGCAGACCTCAACTGGAGAATTCAGTGCTGTAATCCAGCAGCCGGCCCCGACATCAAATGCATTACAGTGTCCGAGCAGAGTGCATTCTCACCTGGTAACCTCCTCAGCACACTCCGTGCCTGAGCAGGCATCCATGGCATCCATTAGCCAGCCGCTAATGGTGAAGCGCAGGACCGAGTCCTATTCTAATCAGATCACTTGTAAAACTAACTACTGAGACCCTGTATAGTTGTGTTGTATGACTGATTTATACTTTTGTAAATCTTCTTAGGGACTTGAATGTTTAGTGACGGCATTGTGCCAATAACTAGTGACTGGGGCTGCCACATTTGGCATTTCTGTCGATGAACGTGCACGCGGGTTGAACGTTGTGCTACGGTCCCTATAGATGATGGTCATTGTGACTGTATTGTGGGGAAGGGTTGTAGGCACTCACGAGTCGTGCTGGGCCCAAGTTGTGCCGAGCACTTGGGTTGAGAGTCCCGCTAGGGCACGTGGAGAATGAATGTGATACAACTGGGGACGAGACCCAGGTGTTCTGTATCTGGAAATGTGGTAAATGATCATTCTTTTCTCGGCTCCAGGTGTCAAGGTTGCAAGCCGTCCATATTCCAAAACCGACCCCGCACACAGGCTGCCATATGGGCCAGGCAGGGACAGGGAAAGGCTGCACAGTGCAGGGATTGGGGTGGGGGGAGTTATGCATTGAACACAGCGGGAACCAATTGTTGAGTGAGTGCCAATTTTTGTGTTGTTTTTGTTTTCTACTTCGCTTGGTTTGTTTTGTTTTGGCTTTTTATTTTTGAGGTATCTTGTTTCTAGTCACACGTATGATGTTTGGGTTGGAGTTTAAACGCCATTGTACAAATAATCTCTGTTCTTGGTGGATGTGCTCGCCCCAATACTAAGTAAGTTGTCCAGAGATAGAGAGAGAGAGAGAGAGAGAGAGCACGTAGTATAGGACTTCTGCTTTGTAAATATGCGGTGTAAAGTATGATAAAATGGGGTGGGAGCGGAATGAGCAACATCTGCTGGTCATGTCCCTTGGCCATGTTTGTTTGCTGCGGTTGTGTGACGGGTTAGCGTAGTTCCCGGGTGATCCATGCCTAGTTGAACTGGGCTTAGGAAACACAAAATAGGAAATGTTGACACTGGGACATTGCCTGTCCAAATGATGTGGTTACCTCCCATTGCGGTGGAGGTATTCAGTGTTTATGGTGAAATTCCAAACTCGGATGAGTTTGTTCCTGACTGGTTTGGTCCAATGACTGGCCGCCAGTGGAGGTGTTGATCGAACAAATGAAAGCAGCAGACTACAGTTAAAGGTAGTCCTGCATGCGACCAGGGTGTGCGGTTGGCTGGTTACTGCTGATGAGCTGCCGTCTGGCCGTGCCTCTGTGTCTCCGAGGTTTGGTGTAGTGACTGGCCGCCAGTCGAGGTGTTGATCGAAAAAATGAAAGCAGCAGACTACATGCAGTTGAAGATAGTCCTGCATGCGATCAGGGTGTGCGGTTGGCTGGTTACTGCTGATGAGTTGCCGTCTGGCCGTGCCTCTGTGTCTCCGAGGTTTGCCGCGTGGCAAGAGGGAGTGGATGAGCTGCTCTCGTTGACAAGAAGGACCTGTCATATGTTTATGGTTCCTCTTGTTGAAAAGAAACGAAAAAAAAAATGGATTATGAAAATTTAAAAAAATAAGAAAAAGGGTTTAATAGCATATTTGCGTTTGTGCGGTGGCCTTGAAGCATCTAATTTATCGTAATCGAAGCCAGGTAAGGTTTCACGCTTCTTTGTGTCGTTCCTGCTGTTCAAGGTGATGTATTCAGGTTATTTTTTCCCTCCTCGTGTTATCCCTGATCGAGCACGTAGTTTTGTTGTCTTCTTTGTTATGGGGGATGGTTGAAATGATTCCCGTTATGGAGAGTAAACCTACCTTGAAAACTGTATAGCGCAGAAGGATAATTATAGATTGATAGGTGAACGCTCTACGTGTCTTTGCTGATGGTCGTGTAGATTTCTCAGAGATTCGACGAGATTATCTTGTTCCGTTGTTTAGGTATTTAACACAAAAATGCTACGTTATTATTAACGTTGTTGGTGTCTTAGATAATATGTTCGAGTATTATTGTCCCGTTTCCTTGTTATTCCTGATGGAAGATTGTTGTCGTTGAATGTTGCCGTCGACACGGCCAGGATCGCGTGTTCGGCTATGTTACGTCGTTTGTCACTTGATGTGTATGTGTGTGTGTGTGTATGTGTGGTAACGAGAGCGTTGACTGTTAACAGCACATGAGTAGGTGGTGCAGTGGCCGTGTTGGTTGGTTTGTGGCGTATCATTCCTTATATATATATATATATATATATATACAGCTGTGTTGTTCCGGCGGGAATAGGTGTCTTGTATGGGTGTGTTATGTTTAATATGTTTTAGTGAATGCTGGCAGATTTAGTGTGATGTAGAGGAATCTTGTGTGTATGTATGCGCGTGTGTATATGTTTGTGTGCATGAGAGAGAGAGAGAGCGAGAGATTCAAAAGCACACATAATACATAACCGCTTATCCTCGATGTACGTTTTTTCTTATTCTTAGCCTGTGCACGTGTCCACTGGTAGCACTGACTGTCCTTGTAGTTACATGACACAGACCACTGGGTGGCACCTTTCGAGCCACAGTATACACTCGGTTATGAAATGTATAATTTCTTGGTACAGCAAGGAATGGATCGACGGTTTTTAGTTCTATCGTTAGTTCTTTAATCGGCCGTGAACGGTTTTATAACATATCGGGAATTCCAGTGAATGGTTTCGCTTTTCTTTTCCTGCCTTAGCTCGTTGTTTTCTAGCTGATTTGTTTCGGGTTTTTTTATGCTCTAGGACATTGTTAGTGTTTTTTTTTAGTTTTGTTTATACCATACTAATATATTTATCTATTTAGGGTGTACTGCGCCTGTTTAGGCTACGGATACTGTATCTCTTGTGTCGAGCATATTCTTTAACTGATCGCTGTCCCGAAATGATATTTCCGGTATAACAACCTGCTTGATTCTACCGATCACTCCGGCGAAAAAGCATACTGGTGCCCCTTTTTTTGCACTCACGCACGCACACACACACACACACACAAGCACACGCGCCACACCTAAACAACCAATCTATCGGTCAATCGACTAATCAACCAACCACCCACCCATCTAATTAGCATCGTTATGGGCCTATTAATCATAACGTGCCAGTGGTTCGGTTATTTACTACTTTTGTTTGGTATAGCTTGCACGGTGCTGGGTTTCTTAATTTTCTTACCTGACCAATGCGAACGTGCCGTTGGCCTGACGTTCTGTGGAACTTTTGGCAAACTTTTTTTGGGGGGGGCACGAATATTATCCCGAGATGGGATTGGGGCTTCTGGTGGCTCGTATGGACTCAGTGCTGTTGGCGTAGCGTTTATGCTATAATTGCACGGTGGTCATATTCGATGGCCCCGCAATGCTAGTGCTGCAGTTGAACAGTTTTGTATAGAGGGCACGTTTTTTTTATTAACGCCAGAAGATAACGGCTGTCGTGTATCTGGAGGCTATTTTTAACGATTTACAACCGGGAAGAAGTTGGGTTTCTAGTTTTTATAACACAATATAACAACCACACGACTGACTTGTGTATATCGATAAGGCCGTGTTGCTGATTTTGTATTCCAGATGTGGAGACAAGCTTGTTCGTCCTGTACCTTTGACCATAGTTAGGTGGCAACATGTTATCAACATAACAAAAGGAAAAGTATTAAAAAACTGTTTAAAATGATAACAATAATAACATTGATTGTGTTTGCAGTTGTGGATTCGATGTCCTGTACCATTTTTTCTTGAATTGTACTAACACATGTATGTGATTTTTGATAATTTTCAGCCTTAATTAATACATAATATAAATCCAACTAATCTTCAGTTTTCTTGTACAAACAATTTCATGATAACTACTAGGAATCAAATTACACGGAAAATTTCGTAGTTTTTTCTTTTCTTCTGTCGTTTAAGACATTTTCATCATCTGTTGCTCACTGTAGTAAAATTGTTCCTGACAAACGAATAAATTGTTTGAAACGTTATACTGGATTATTATCATCGATGTGTTTTATAATTGGGTATTCAAGCGTGTATTTTCAAGTTGCATTGGATTATCTCTGGGTTCCCATGCATCTTGGGAAAACTTTTCACCAAATCAGGAAATGCAATGGAAAGAAATATTGCTTGTAAACAATATTGTATACTTTGTCCTGGATAATAATATTTCCTTGGCTGTGTTAACCATGTATCTTCTTGCACGGAATGTTATTTTTGCATCATTTAAAAGTATCATCGAGTATTTAATAATAATAATAATAACAACAAACATTTATAGTGCCAATATTCTAGAAAAGAATTGAGTGGTGCACTTAGTACAGGGATTAGGCAATCTCGTAGTCGAGGTGCAATTCAAACTTCATCAACAAATGATCATATGCAGTGAAAACTTGGCAAGGATAAGCAAGTCTGAAAAGGTGAGTTTTCAAATGTTGATGGAAAGAAACTATCCTACTTGACTCAAAATGTTTAGGGAGTAAGTTCCAATGAGCAAAGCAAGCAACTGAAAAAGCACGAGTGCCAGCATGAGTTCTAACTCCGAGAAAACATGGGAAAATAGACGCGAAGCTTCTCCAGAAGGAAGTGTAAAAAACAAACAATCTGGGGAACGTGTATGTGTTTATTAGATGACGGAAGCTATCAATTGAGTTGCTCTTGCCAGATAATGTCGGCCCTGTGCGACGAAGAAGCCACTAACGTTCCTCTGCAAGGTCAACAGTGATAGAACAATTGTTGCCATGAGTTGTTTGGACTCGGTGGAATCAGCAGTCTCTTTCGAAATTGAAACCGTTTATAGATATAATGAGTCTTGAACATCAGTGAGCATCAGCTGAAGCACGTGTACCAAATGTTGGCATTCTTACAAAACTCAGGTTAATACCACACCATATAAAGTATATTTGCTTACCATAAATTCACCAAAGATACACAAGTTGGTGAGAACTTGTAATGATATTGCACAGGAACTGTATCAATTGGCTCTTAAATCATAGGCTATGATATAACTAAATAAGTAACGGAAATATCCTCTGGATGGAAGCCATTTTTGACTGACCGATCAGAAGCTACAAACTTCTGCTATGAGCTGTTGCACTGTGGCTGCAAGAAAAGATGCAAACTTCAGTGCAAATAGTACAAGTGAGGTATTCAATGCACAGAGCTATGTAACTGCAATCGAGCATGCAGCGGCACCTGACCTTTAACTGTATTTAATTACAATTAAGGGATTATCAACTGTACGTGTGTGGTTGTGGTTACAGTACTGTTGTATGTTAATTATGTTCTAAATAGTGTGTTTAATTAGTTTTATTATGTCACATACATGATAATAAAAAGTTCATACAATATTCCTCACATCAATTAAAAGTTGCCGATACCTTATTTCATTATGGTTGGTAGAAACCAACAAATATATAAATATTATTGCTTCGAATTGTCAGCCATCGTGAAAATCAATATAATAATCTGAGCATAAGTGGATTTCTTGATCTTGAAACTGCCATGTTAAAATTCAAGAAGGCGGCCAGTTACCATGGTGATGGCGACAGGTACCTACATACATATTAGGTCTTCCGCATTCAGCGGGAGACTCCCGTAATCACATCAAATCTCCCGCGCGGGCAACCCAATCTCCCGCAATTTCAACGAAACCTAAGTGAAAAAAAAATCAAAATTTATTCTGATTGGCCGTTCTCTATAACACGCTTGGGTTTGCAACGGAATCACTACGTATATCTTGCACATGGTCTCGGTAAACAAACGTGTCTGGGCTTGCCGCTTTAAATCGAATTTGTTTGGCCGTTCCCCCCCCGCATGATCTGCAAATCAAGTGTTATAAGGCCTTTGATTCGCTGTTCGTTGCTCTTAAACAATGACAATATGGCGAAACGCGCGTCTGATTCGCCGTGCGCTAGTTCTGCGAAGAAAAGTAAATACCGTGCAAAATATCAACCAGAATGGGCGACTCAGATGGATTTTATGTGCGCCAGTGACAAGGGAGCGATGGTTGTGTACTGCAAAGTGTGCAACGTGCACGTGAATGTATCGTTCGGTGGCAATTACGATGTTGTTCGCCATTCGAAGTCGGCAAGTCACGGTACATTGAAGAACGCCACGAAGACACAGCCGCAGATGAAATCCTTCTTCGTAACTTCGAAAACGACGGACCTGTCCACCAATGTGTTAACCGCCGATGTAAAGTTTGCGCAATTCGTTGCCGAGCACAATCTACCATTTTTGGTGGCTGATCATTTCACGAAATTTGCCAAGCAGATGTTCCCCGATAGCGATATTGCGGGAAAGTTCACGTCGGGCCGTATGAATACCACGATGATCGCCAAGAAAGCATTGGACCCTCGTATTGATGCCAACGTTGTCCAGCTGTGTCAGAACCAAAACATTTCGTTGCTGACTAACGAAAGTAACGACCAAGGCGGCGAAAAGACACTGGCGATACTCGTCAAAGTGTTCAACCCAGAGATCGCCACGGCAATGTCACGATTTGTCGATATACCGATCTGCAATATCGGCACCGGAGCGAACATATTTGAAACGATCGACAACTGTTTCAGGTATTTACTGATTTTTTTTCAATTGTAAATGATTTAATTTAGTGAATACGATGATTTCATAACATTTTAAATGTCTACCTGAGCTTTGTCATTGAACTGCAATGATTGAATTATTTTGATTAGTAAGTACATAAATTTCCTTTTTCGTATGACTTATTGATTCACATATTACCTGAGCTTCTTATTGTTACTATGTAAAGTGTAAAGACATGTATTGGTATCATTTATTTATGTTAGTACTTTCTTTTAATACTCGAGGAATCCCTAGGAAAATCCATTGGTATTATTTAATTATGTCATTTAATTATCTTTCAGTACATGAGGAATCCCTTGGACGAATCACATCGCGTTTTCGTCGGATAACTGCAGTGTTATGAAAGACCGACACAACTCCGTGCTATCCCGGATCAGGAACGTCCAGCCAGAGGCCCTCGACGTTGATTGCATCTGTCATCTGGCAAATCTCTGTTGCGTGTGCGCTGTCAAGCAGCTGCCGATGCCAGTGGAAGAGCTGCTGATTGACGTGTGCTTACTTCCACTTCAATCACAGCGCCAAACGCAAAGAAGAATATCGCGAGTTTCTGGAGTTCTGTGACGTGGCACCTTTAAAGATCCTGAAGCACGCTAGCATACGGTGGCTGAGCTTGGAGAAATGCGTCAACCGCTTTCTGCAGCAGTGGCCGGCACTGCTAAGTTATTTTGAAAGCCACGAGGATCGTGAACGGTCAGTCCGTGTGAAGTGATGTGCCGACTACCTCGGCAGTGTGGAGATGAAGGCATACCTCATGTTCCTGTCTTTCATCCTTGAGCCGTTGAATGCGTTCAGCACGATCTTCCAGATAGATGTTACGCAGATCACCATCCTCATCCCCGAGATGAACCGTCTTCTTCGCCTCTTCATGGCGAAATTTGTGTTGATGCGTGTCATCAAATCTGTTACAGATCTGACAATGGTGTCTTTTGGTGACAGGTCTGTACAGCTGGATGACGACATCCTCGCTGTTGGCATGGCTATGCGGACCATGCTGGCAGACAGTGATGATGACTTGGCTGACAGCACAAGAACGCGGATTTTCAAGAGTGTGCGTCACTTCTACGTTGCCACTGTCGAGAAGATGGTGAAGATCTTCCGATTTCACGACACAGTGCTGAAAGATCTCTCTCTGTTGAATCTAGACCCCAAGTTGCGCGACACATGGAGTCCAACGATGGTGAGGAATTTGGCCACTCGTTTCAGCATTGTGGCAGATGATGAAATCGAACATCTCGTGGAAGAGTTCCAGGACTATCAATTGAGTCCGGAAGACGATTTGCCAGCTGTTACGAGTGACAGTCGTGTCGACACGTTATGGGCCGAGATGGGTCGCAAGAAGACATTTGTGGGGGCAGTGGGGTTTCCACTGCGCACACTTTTGAGGACGACGCTGTCAGTGATTGCTCCGACAGTGAACGCGTGTTCTCAATGGTCCAAAAAATCGACACGGACTCACGTTCGCAGCTCGGCAATGACACCCTCCGTGCGCTGCTGTCTTGCAAGATCAACACAGACGATCCTTGCTATGCGTTTGTCCCAGACAAGGATCTTTGCAAGGCAGCCAAGGTAGCAACATGGAACTATGTACGGGAACACCAGTGAAAGAGTGCGTCAGTTCTGTGTCTGATTTCTTTTCTGTTGATCGATTTCATGTAAACTGTTGAGTAATAATAAAATTTAGTATTCACTGTCATGGAAAGTATTGTGTTACCTTAGACCACCTGATTTATGTATAAATCCCTTATTTACGTATAATGCGCGATTTTCCGAGACCCTCCGATTTACGTATAAAAACCGGATTTCCGAGACCCTCCGATTTACGTATAAATCTCCCACATTGGCATTTCCAAAACTTAACACGCATGGTACCTAGGCTTATATAAAGCTACACATGTTCAGCTATCTGTATGCCAATTTTCATGCTTTTATCAAATTTTACCGCTGTACTATTGGTGGCCGTGTCAGGCTAGATTGAAATATGACATGCACACGTATATGGCATTTACTCAGCCTGTGTCGTTCACAGACAGTGAAATAATCTAGTCTGATGATGAGGTCATCTGTGATCATTTATAACTGGAAGGTCTGACGGCATTTGCCATCCAACGGAAATCAGGTATCAAATTTAATTTGGACACGAATATATATATATATATATATATATATATATATATATCCACACGCCACAAAAGCAGTGGGTTAAATAATACTTGAAAATTTTTATGAATCACCATCATAATGTAACCATCTCGCAAGAGTTTATTCTAGTAATTTCTGGCCACTGAAGACATGAACCTCCTGATATGAACTACAATAATTATAAATAACTTGCACCCTGAATGATTACATGGATCATACTAAAAGGTGAACAGAATTACGAACTAGTGAGTAGCATTATGGCTAAGATTTGTCATCAGAAATGTATAAAACACTTAAAATTTCCCATTAATATTAGAGCACATTTCGAAGATTTTAAATAGTGCATTGTGCTTATAGTACACTGTTTCGCATTATATTTACAACGTACTAATTTCGCCATGGATGGATGCTGACAGTAATATAGTTCTCAGTATTTACATACTTTGTCGAGAATTATGAAGCAACACAGAGGCCAGTACTGTGTTTACTGTTCAAACTTTAAGTACAAAAATAGTTGACGTAACAAGTCATAATAATGTTCTGAATTTATTTCGAAGTCTGTATGTGCACAAATTTTGTATTTAGCGTTGTTACGTGTTTAAAATGATTCCGTTTGTTACCCTGACTACTTATTTTGGCAAAATGTTATTTAAAATTTAATTCCAAATTGATCAGTCAATTGTTGGCGATGCGACTCTAGTTGGATAGTCATCCCATGATGTTGCTCGGACTCGCCAAAGGACGCGGACGGGTGATCCAGTCGGCATTATTCTTCTCGATTCTTTGAACTGCGAAGCCCATTTACGCTTTCAAGCCAGACCATTTGAAAATAAACAACTGATATTTGCATCTTGGTGGAAAGACTTTCGTGTAACTGTTACTGGGTTGATTATATCCAAGTAAGAAAATTGGTCTGAAAGCTTCAGATTTCTTCACGCAGAAGTTACCGATTTCGTTGACACTTTGGCTGCCAGTAGTTGTCATCTGATGATTTAATTTCATTTCAATATACAATGGGATTATCAAAGGGGTACACATACCAAACAAACAACTGGTTAATTATCTCACATCTGTTAATCTCAGGCAGCATGTGCAAGAATGCACACATAGTCAATTTCACATCTGAGATCTTGTCATACCCAATGCATATGATTATATTTGTTTAGGTATGTTTTTGTGTCATCCACAATGTCTGATCATTTCCTTTTTAATACTGGCGTATCTTTACAGAAACCACCTGTTTCAGTTAAAGTTATTTCAAATAATAAAATAAATATCAATTAGCTAGAATGGTTTTCTTGTTGATCTTGTGGGTCTGTTCTCTGATCTGAGCCACGATAGCGCAGTTAATTAGAGCGTAGGACTGGTAGCCGAATGGTCGCGGGTTCGAGGCTTCGGAGCTGTAATGCTGTCATGTGGTGACTGGATCACTCATCCATAAAAAAGATAACCTGACAGGACGTGATGGCTATGTGTTTGAGTAACCCTTTGCGCCTATACTGGGAGCATGCGTTGTATGCTCCATTGGGAGTTGAGATGTGTGCTGGATTGGAACAGGTCTAACTCAGGTATACTAATACTGTAAAGCGCATTAAGGCAGCTATCTAGCTGAATAGGGCGTTATATAAATGTCACATATTGTTTTTTATTATTTTATGAGATCCACCAGATGATATTGATCAGTTGGTGAATCTTCACGATAGGGTTTCATCCCATTCGTCAGACGTCTCATTTGTCAGACAGCTTATAATCACACAGTATACGGTTCAATGCACAAATAGTTCCCTCCCCGTTACTAATTCCTCATTAATGGACCAATCCAAAAACATAATAATAAGAATATTCATTACACGTTTATTTATGTTTCGTTACATGTACATTGCATGTCATGTTGTCAAACAATATACTAGTACTCTATATTAATAATTACTTTGTAAAGTCTATCATTAACCCATCTTTATTATCTTGCCGACAAACTACCGGTATTGAGGAAGCTAATATAGTCAATATGCTCACTTACGACAACTTAATAGATTAATCCTTGTTTGTTATAATGATAGGTGTATAGTGTATAGGTGTATAGTGTATTGTGAACACGCAGTATTTAATTGAGGAAGCCAACTTAGTTAATCATTCTAGTCGATAGCAACAATGACATATAAAAACAACAACGTGCTACTGCAAGTGTGGAGTTATCCAATTATAAAGGGAGGATGGTGGGAAGTTGTCCTACCCAAACTGTCTGGCAAATGGAACGTCTGACAAATGGGAGGACACCCACGTTAGTACATTGACGGACCTTGTAGTTGTGCATATAGACGTACTTTAAAAGACAACGAAAAATACACAAAAGAACATCGCCTCTATGGTACAGTAGGAATATAGATTGCAAAGAGATATTGTGAACGCATGTGAATCAGGACTTTCCTATGTTCATTATGAAATGTTCAAGTTTAGCAGAATTAAAATATTAGATGTTGATGATGATTGATGTTTTACCGCCACTTTTGTGCACATGGTAGGCTAAATGGGCCGAACGACCTCCAAATGTAATGAAGCGAAGATATGCCCCTGCGAAGATTCGAACACTGGTGGTAGTGATCTGTGGTCCAACACCCTACCGCTAGACCACGAAGGCGCCCCAATTAAAATATTAGAAATAGCTTTGCCTCTGACAAATAAGAATATAACAATGGAAAAATCAAAGCATGCAACGGAAATTAAATCACCGTTTCCAGTGTTGTGAATAAAGTACTACATAAACTTTGTCTCAAATATTATTAACCTAAACAAAGATATAATCTTCGTTTTAATAACTTAGTATGTCAGAATATAAGCAACCTTTCACAGGGCAAACTTTGGGAGAAACGTGCTGCATAACCATGATGGATATATTTATAATAATAATAATAATAATAATAATAATAATATGCGATATTTATATAGCGCCCTATTCAGCTAGAAGCTACTCTAAAGCGTTTTACAATATTATTTACAATATTACTCATGTATAACCATTACTTTAAAATAAAGCTAGGGCGCTGTAAAGTCGTAAACATTTGCAGTCTTATTTCGAATTTAGCGTTTTTATCTAAAATTATAGAAAGTGCAGTTACATTCTTATCCAATAAATGACAACAATCTTCATAAGAAATGGTCAATGCACTTGAAACAGCCTTGATTCGGGTAAAAACTATACTGTGATTTCAACTGATCAAAGTCAACTAGTATTGCTTGTTCTGCTAACCCTGTCTGCTCCATTCGATATAGCTGATCATAATGTACTGTCTCTAGGATGAAATATATGTCCAATCGATCAGATAAATATCATTTGTATGCAATCCATGAAGAATTTAGTGTTGCATTGCCGATTTTCGGCTATGGATGATGACTCAAAATATTATAAGCTTTAATGATAATAAAGGAAATATGATCTATTTGACTTAATCATATTATGTCAAACCCCCCTCCAAGCTTTATTACACGTCAGTAAATCTTCTATTACCCCTAATGGGTCAGTAAAAAGACCAATAACCTATGGTTTATTATTTTCATTATATTTTATTAACGTGGAACATTAGTAAGCCTAACTGTCTGATACCATCTTAAAAATAGCCATTGTCTATAAGCATTCTTGACACAAGAAGCATCTGTTAATCTGCCTACCTGGTCCATGTCTTTGTTACACGTCGCATATACTATTGTAAATTTCCTGTTATTTGGCATAATTCACTATAACATCTATTGTATTCCGCGTATTCAGAATACAGAATAGTAAAGCTCACAGAGTTGAATAAATCATGTTCGTGAGGACGCTTACTATAGAAACATCATCATCATCATCATCATCATCAACATTTATTATTTTCATTATTTATTTATATATTATTAATTTATATTGTACACAAGACATAAATTGGAACTAAATTCGTGATTTATACTTTGCATGAAAGAAGAAATTGCACACCAACTTCCAAAACAAACCTCAAAATTTGGTGCGTGTTATTTACGACAGTTTGTAATTCATATCGACTGCTTTTCACATAGCACTTACTGTTAGGGACACAATTTTATCATATATATATATATATATATATATATAGACTGAGTCTACTGTTTAATGGGGTCATATCACTATAAGTGATTATAGATGTTTATGCCGACACTTTTCCATTAATGCACCATTCAGGATTAATCAGCATGTATTTGCTAAATGTGTTGCATTAGAAGGGCAATTTTGCTATCCGTGAATCAATATGATGGAAGGCATATGCTCCCACCCGGAATACTTATAGTATATTCGTACAAATGTGTGTGTGTGTTAGATATTTAAATAAACCATTCTCAATATCACTCTGAATTAACCCTAAACTATTTGACCAACAGAAAAGGAAAACAAAAGACCTACGAAATAAATAATCAATTGTTAGGAATGGAAGTAAAAAAGTACCGGACTGGTTCAGCTTAGGAACTTTTGTAGGTATAAATCTTCTGACGGCTGAATACTTATTCCGACAGCGAGAAGAATGGATGGTAAGTAACAAAAGTTTCATTGATGGTAAGAGTGTGGGCTGGTGTTCGTTTGAAAACATCGTCCCCGATATTGTAAAGCGCAAACTATACATTGCCGATTTAAACGACATGGCCATATGTAACATTGAGTCCATTGTTACAGATAAGTGTTCTTCAAAGAAGCACAACGCCTTTTCGTGACACTTAAAAGCCTTTCATGTGTCATTCGTAGCACTCACTCACTCACTCACTCACTCACTCACTCACTCACTCACTCACTCACTCACTCACTCACTCACTCACTCACTCACTCACTCACTCACTCACTCACTCACTCACTCACTCACTCACTCACTCACTCACTCACTCACTCACTCACTCACTCACTCACTCACTCACTCACTCACTCACTCACTCACCACTCACCACTCACCACTCACCACTCACTCACTCACTCACTCACTCACTCACTCACTCACTCACTCACTCACTCACTCACTCACTCACTCACTCACTCACACCACCACACCACTGACTCACCCACTGACTCACTCACTCACTCACTCACTCACTCACTCACTGCGTTCCATAGCGCTGTGGATAGAGCTTGCGTTGAAAACCTCCGGGTTGTGGGTTCGAATCCGTCTCTTACCTATGTTTGTGGGATGTTTTCCCAATGGAGACTCGACTAGGCCATAAGTGCCGGGGATGACCAGTGTCGATGCCGAGCATTCTACCGACTCAACCTGTCTAAGCCAACAGCTTTCTGGCTACGAAACATACTACATTACAGATCTAGAATCCACGCACACCGAAATATTTATACAGATAATGATTATCAAGGAGATGAACAACACGTATCGTGTTACTTTCTTTGCCCATGTATGGTGATCGACAAACAACGACCGCGATCCGAAGAACATTGTCTAATACCAGAAGTCACTTAGCTTATGAAAGCCTATATATGTCGTAACCAAGGCAGCCTGAACGATCTTTAGGAGACCTGCCTATCATGACTTCATGAAATATTACTAAAGCATCCATCGTAACCGATCGACCGTGGCGCTAAAAATGGCGGCAATTGCAACTGCGCAAATATTGGCTTCCTGTGTGGAATGTATAGAGTGTCACCTGGCGGTGGGAGGCCGTCACTTAGTCGGTCAGCCTGCCGCTTGTTGATATTGCGGGTGGCGTATTTTATGGGTTACGATCGAATTCAGTTGTAAACAGGGAAAGTTGATGACTCTAGTAAGAAGACGGCCGCCCGATTGGCCGATTAATGTCAAAAGCAGAAAATGACATTTATTTTATATCACTGGCAATAAATAGATCAATGACCTGTTAGGAAGATGCTTAGTGGACGTCAGACTGTCTCGGGTATTGCGTTTTATTGTCATCCACTGTTCAGGTGACGCGGCAATCGTTCTTCATTCGGCCTTCTTTTAGAAGAAATGAATGATATTATTTCCGGAGTTGGACGGGTGTATATCACCCCGGATCTGACCACGGTATCCAGAGATGTGGCCACATGTGGGCTAATTGTCGGCATTATTTGTATCGTTTCCGCTTTGTTCGGAAACAGCTTGATTATCGCCGCGGTGACTAGAGAACGCGGCCTACGGCAGAGACAGAACGTGTTCCTGGTCAGTTGGGCCGTTTGCGAGATAGTGATGGTGTTTGCCAGAGACGTATTCCTGGTCGCCGTCTACGCCATTGGTGAATGGAGATTTGGCAGGACGATGGCAAAGGTCAACCTCTTCCTGTTCATGGCCAGGAACAGTTTCGCCATCAATCACGTTGTCGCCATTACGGTCTACCGTTATATGCTGATCGTACATCCAAACGTTTACAGGATCTTAGTCAGAACGCGAAATCTGGTCATCATCGTCATTAACTTATTCCTCATGCCAATTGCATTAATGCTCCTTCTGGATTTTGATATTTACCACAAACCATACAGGTTTATCACCAAAGGCATGTACGCCATGAAGGAAGACAATGGGACATTAGCCGACGTGCCAGTGGCAAATATGGCATCCGTCTTCACGTCACTGACATTGGACTGTACTGTAATGGCGGCGTGTTATGGCCACATCTACCTCTTCATGAGGAAGAGTTCGAGACGCGTCGAGAACTGGACGAGGGAAATGAGTCAGTCCAATCAACGCGAAAGTGAGAAGAATAAAAGTGCGATGAGGAAGAATGTCCGAGAGATGAAATTCATCAAGACGATGATAATCATATTTGTCACGTTTATTTTTTCCTATTTCTCTTTACCTGTAATGTTGATGATTGATAAGAAATTTTCATTGTCACACTGGGCCTACCTTCCATTGGTGATGGTCAATTGGTTTTCGTCATCTGTTAGCTGGATAATGTACGGCCTCACTCACGACGGGTTTAGGAAGGCATTTCTGAAATTATTTAGATCTCCTGTGAAACGAACTGAAGTCACCGAACAAAGTGTTACTGAGGTGACATCATGGAAATAGTTGCGATGTATTACATGTACGTACTAATTTCCGTGCCTTTCAATGTAACGGTGTAGAATGTCGCATTTAGTTGAATAATGTAAAATGCTCGACCCACCATCAATAGTATGTTCTAAGAACAATTTAACAGATAAGCTAAAAACTATCAAAATATTTACCCTTTGCGAATTTCGATAACTATATTAAAACAGTTTTGTAATAGTAGTAGAGTATTTCAGTATTTCGAATAATCCCGCATACAACAAAATATGATCGAATCCAGAAATGTATTCGAGTATTTGGGCATGGTGTTTTATGTGACTGAATAGATTTAGGTCATGAACATAGTTCTATTTTATGATGGTTTTTTAATTGTAAATATTATGTATCTTTATTAATGAATTCAATTATTTGGGTGCCTTATATATTGTTATTGTCCTTGAAAAAATAGATGTTCTGTTATATTAATAGATTTTCTAGTTTCCTCTTCGTTGGTGTTACAGTGCATTAAAAGGCGAGGAGCGCACTGATTAGAATACGACGATGGTAACATTTAAATCGTCGAATATGTCCCTAGTATTCGACCTGTTGCTTTATGTCACATGTGTGACCAGCCAAGAGGCTACTATAACCACTCACTGAAGCTTTAGAAACTGGATGTATTAGCTTTAATACAGGTGTGATGACTGGTTTGAGAGTTATTTAATACTCTCCCTTGATTGATATTGTTACCGTTCTGTAAATTTAAATATATTTACTTTATTCTATAAAGACATACACTATTATATAATATTGGATAGATATCTATACATATGCATATATTATTATATTTATTACTCTGTATCACCATTAAATATATAAATACGTATTGTTATGTGGCTTGATACAAATGTATCGATCCGTAGTTTACTTTTTGTGACTAATAATTTCGTGTAATACTTTCACACACACACACACACACACACACACACACACACACACACACACACACACACACACACACACACACACACACACACACACACACACACACACACACACGCACACGCACACCACCACGCGCGCGCGCGCGCGTGCACGCATATACACACGCATGCACGCGCATACACATATTCATACACATAATTCCCCATGGTTGAAGAATATACCTTTTCTCATGAAACTCACTTAAAAATAACCAAAATTTGTTCTAAAGACGCGTCTAGTATCTTAGCAGTCAACATACTTTCCCTCAACATGAAATTATGAAAATAAATATTTGACAATCAGTCTTAGATTTAGAATTGGGAAAAATATTCATTAGTGTTTGAATATCAGAATATATTATTCTCAGTCATTATTTGGGTCATGCGAAAAGTAATTAAATTATTTAATACAGTGAAATGTACAGCTAGTTATATATTTCGTGAGTAGTTTAAGTTGTAAATAATGTGTCATATTTGTTATAGGCATATAGTATTAACCTGTACCGAGCGACTTGTCAGTTTTGCATGGTTTTGGAATAACAAGTTGTAAGAGTTTGATCCGATCGTTAAAAGCTCTCCACGAACATCAATTAGCTGACCCTTTGAAAACATTTGTGTTCACCATGAAACATCATTTAAAGTAACTTACGGATGACGTTACTTAAAGTTAGGGTATCCCAAAGAGCGCACTAATAGCGCCGTGACTGTCAATCTATCAGTCATTGGAATGTGCCTCACCATCCTTGGATTAAAATCTTGACGATTTGTGTCAGGCGTGACCAGAGCTAAACCAAAGCAAAACAAGAATTCGTCATTCACTGAAACTCAGATGATTTCAGTTACATAGCAGAAGCGGCGTCATTTGAAACAACATAGTACTGTGAGGTGTTCATCTAATCCCAGATAAGTGAGTACATCTCTAGAATCTGGTTCATCTCAATTACGGGGATCAGTAAATATTTCCCTTTTGATATACATATTTATGCATGTTCTTCCCCAACCTCTGATTAACTTCCAGCCAATCACAGCCAAAGTTTTAATTAACAGCGTCAGTTATTGGTACAGCCCTACTCCACACAATCTTAGCTTCCAAATGATTTTAAAAAATCCAATGGCTGAGTTATTATCTAGAGTAATATAAGATATGGACCCTAAATGAAATATGCAATTGACTAATAAACCATGACAAAGACAACATTCCGGATTATAAAGGACCAAACACGAAAATAAACTTGAAAGATTGTTATATCTTATTTGTAACTATGACAATCAGTTAGGGATATCGTCTTAGCCAACTGGCCTATATCTAAGCTACTCACTTTTACATCCGAGCCACTAGTTAAATGCTAGTCATCCTGTTAATTTGTGATTAAATGCCTCACATCCAGACCGATTAATAGCTACGCAACGTAAGGGAATGTAAGAAACATGTAACAAGTTCGTGTCATAAGTCATCGTGACAGATGAAGTTGAAAGGCTCGGAACATCCAAGGCTTAGTTGACAGAGACAACAAGTGGGGAACTCCTGAACATTCTATGGCTGTTGGATTAGAATATGAATTAATGCTATACGAACCATTTATATGATGCTAATATCTGCGCGTGATTTATGCCTACCAACAGTCAAGAGTGTATTTATGTATCCACAAGAAATTAAATCTTTGTATACTACTGTCATGTTCAAATGCTTGCCATGCACATTTTGAGTGTATTTATGTATCCACAAGAAATTAAACCTTTGTATAATACTGTCATGTTCAAATGCTTGCCATGCACATTTTGGCAGCTATTCTGTTCTGATAATGTAAAGAACACGGTTAGCATTTTACATGTATTAGATAAGCGTGCTATTTAACACGCTATTGAATTAATTATTGAATAATAAGAACAATGGGGTATACCGTATTCTATGTTCTCGACAGTGAACCACCATAATATAACGTTAATAGTATGGAATAGCTGTCTTACTGCTGGGTGAATTGCCTGTTTGGTCTGACCTTCTGGTCTAAGGCTTGTGACCTTGTCGAAACTGATTTAAATGGAATGGATTTCCAGTTTAGAAATATTTGTCTCCCATTTATTGTATCAGTGGAAAATTGCTTGATTGATGATTGATGTTTTACGGGCACGTTTGTGCACATGGCAGCTTAAATGGGCCGAGCGACCTACAAGGATAATGAATCGATGTCAAAGATGAAATACTCTTTAGATATGCCCACGCAGAGATTCGAACTCAGATGGTAGTGATATGTGTTCCAACGCTCCCAACCAGACCACGGAGACGCCCAGTCGAAGATATCCATGTTTTGAGGGAGCCAATAGCACAGTCAACAATGATACACCTATGAGGATTAATTAATTTTAATGACCACTGACTCTTCTTTCTACATTTCAGGCGGCGGATATCCATCATATAAACATTTACCTATTTAAAGCCTGTTTAAGTCACTACTATTAGCTATCTAATATTCGTATTACCATTTTTTTGTTGTTGACATGACTGATAAGTCAAACTCACCATCTTAATGATAATTAACACAATACTGCGACGGCATCAACCATGTCAATGTAAATGATTAGATATCTTCTATCATAAGATCAAATATAAAATTTATTAATGCATTGATTTCAGTAAATATTTTTGTGATTAAATTATTTATTTATTTATGCACACCGTTAATAGTATTTCAGAGAACATTATAACGTGTCCCTAAAGTAGATTGTAAACTGTAACTTACAAATTTTTTGAATATCAGATTGTCTTGGTTCACATTAGATACTTGTGTCTGTAGCATCTTTCACAGTATTATTATTATTATTATTATTATTATTATTCTTGTTCTTCTTATTATTATTATTAATATCATCGTCATCACCATCACCACCACCACACCACCACCACCACACCACCACCACCCCCACCACCACCACCACCACACCACCATATTCTATCATCATCATCATAATCACCACCCACCACCAACACCACCACCACCATCACCATCATCATCAACAATCTTTGTACAACAAACAAGCGACTTTTTCTGATCTCATACAAAATGGCAACATCATAATGTTACTTAATTATTGTAAGGTTATGGCCACTCCTTCAGCCTCTCTTCTTTCACTTTTGTTTTTATATGAAACAGTTAGTTATATACCTATATGTTTTTACAGTATTTAGTTATGGCTTTCAACCGAATTTCACGAAAACAATATTATTTTCAGCTAACAAATTTAAATACCTAAAATTGTATTATCAAGTAAGCCAAAAATAGTGCATCTTGATGAACATCTTCATTATATATTGAATATAAGAAATAAAAAGTTAATCATATCAAATCAAAAGTTATTCTAATTAGCTGTGTAATAATAATAATAATAATAATAATAATAATAATAATAATAATAATAACAATATCGAAAAGAACAACAATAATAATAATATTATTAACTTATTTTCAGCTAAATTATTTATCGATTTTATAAATAAATTAAGTAATTAATTCTCCTGAAATGTCCCCATCATATATAACTTTACTGTTAGTTATTTAATTCTTGTCGTACGATGATATCACAATGCTGACTTTTAAAGACTTCAAGTATATGTTCGTATTTTACAATAATCAATGAACATGGATCTTGGAACGTTAAGTGTCAGAATTCATTGTTTTATATACAACTGTGTGGTATGGGCATAGAGATGATATATGTAACGTCATGTCGCTATGTAGTAATCCGAGGGGGTTATTTGTACATTCTAAAAACTAAAAACACGTGATATACATCAGATAAGTAAACATGGTATAATTACGTAAAGGCACAAATGCGCAAAACTTCGCCGAGATCAAAAGAAACAAACACCGCTATTCTCTTTTATGTAAGAATTATACCATTTCCCGTCTGGCATTTATTGTCTCAATGATAAAAGGACATCGTCGATAAAACACGCATTAGTGTATTTCTTCTTGCCACGTGACCATTGGAGAATAGTTTAGCATTTCGTATTAAGCGGATACCGGCCATTACGTCTGGGTGTGTCGTGGATATGTAGGTTTACACGTAGCAGCAAAACACGACTCTATTGCTACTAATAGCAGATGAGGAGACCAAAGCGATTGACATATTTTAAACATTGAGTGTCTGAATGAGGTAGATTACAAGACAGTTATAGTGTCTACCGTCTTATGGTGCTTGAAGGTATTGTATAAAACCAAGTTGAGAAAAGGTAGAACAATGCCACCTATTTCACGAGCTAGACAGCTAATTGACTGTAAGTATTTATTTTTGGGAATTATTTGCTATCTCACTGATTAAAATGGCTTATTATAAAAACAAATATTTCAAGAATAGTTGTTCCAGTTGCTAATTTTTCTAACGTACAGCTTGATTAGCCAAATAATTAAATCTTTTGATTGAAATGTAACAGAAGCCAATATTTAGTAGTATTGGCATTTGGGATCAGTACAGAAGTATAAACTAATGTGTCAAATGACTGGCTTAATATAAAAACATCATACTACGTATATAGAGTTTGAGGTACGCAATAATTACGCAGTTTGAGATACTTATGGTCCAGGGGTCTAATCATACCTAAACGTCTCTGCTGTTTTTATCTGATGATAAATGAATCACTCACTCACTCACTCACTCACTCACTCACTCACTCACTCACTCACTCACTCACTCACTCACTCACTCACTCACTCACTCACTCACTCACTCACTCACTCACTCACTCACTCACTCACTCACTCACTCACTCACCATCTCCTCACTCACTCACTCACTCACTCACTCACTCACTCACTCACTCACTCACTCACTCACCACATAAACACATAAACACATAAACACACATACACAATTGTTTTGTATGGGAGATGCCCTTTTATTTCATCACATTTCATCCGAATTCAAGTTGATCTTGGATGGCGTGCAGACTACCTGGAGAAAGCTAGTTGTTAGGAGATAGCACGTTTTATGCTGTTTGTGACAAGACGCGGACAATAAGAGATACATATTTATATTTTGTAGCAGATATCATATAACATTATCGATATCATGACGATTCCCATAAGATTTAACATGATTACAGTGAAAGTAGCATCGTGTGGTGCTTAAACTAATTCTTTTATTTATTAGTCGATATTTGCTATTTATCTTAAGTTATTCTTATAATCTTTACATTGATCGAGCTCATCCAGATATTACTGTGAAAGTAATATACAAAGGCAAATACAGAGAGGTATGTAGGCCACCTGCTCAGACAGCTTTTTATTTATACATTGACTACCATGGAAACATAGCCAACTACTCGAAGTAATAGAACAAAGGGCACAGAGAGAGATAACGAAAGGATATCATATTTCAAAGGGTTATGATGTTCATAGAAGTTCTTCACATCAATATGTGCATCTTATCTCATATATCGGTATCTATGGACTTCATGCCTAATTTAAATATTTAATGAACTGAATTTATTTTCAGACATGAATGTATAATCACTATGATTATGTGAATGCGGAATACGGCCAAAACATCAAAACTCATTCATATTGTGTCAAACGTATCAGCAGTCTCTCTCTCTCTCTCTCTCTCTCTCTCTCTCTCTCTCTCTCTCTCTCTCTCTCTGAGATGGAAGGATATTAGACAGAGGTAACATAAAGAGAGGTAACGAGGTATTATATATATATATATATATATATATATATATATATATATATATATATAGAGGCAGAATATGAAGGTGAGTTTATATATATATATATATATATATATATATATATATATATTAATATATATATTATTACCTTTATCTCTCTTTATGTTACCCCTGTCTAATATCTCTCCGTCTCATCTTTTATCTATAATTTATCCTGTCTCTCCCTCACAATCCGTCGCCAATTCGCTTTATTACCCGTTGATAAATCTCTCTCATCTATTTTCAGCCATTTCCTTATCCATGAAAATATTTTCGTCGCTTCCTATATTTTCTGTATCTGTTCAAATAGTCTTTGGTCTTACGATCCTGACGTATGTCTAACTCACCAATAAAAACGTCGTCTTGCTCCGAACACGAACAATGGCATGACATCTAACTCGCCTCTTTGTAGACGTAGTAGTCGCTATTTATAAGCGATCATCACGTGCTGGTGGAGTTGAGTCGATCGTATTCTATTTTAGTTTGATCTAATCTACGGCGTTCGTGGCAAGTGCCAGTCTAATCTGTAATCTTTGACCTTTGGTTCTGTCGTTTGGCATCATTCTTCCTCATTGCATGGATCTAGACGCTGTCGTTATCAGATACCTTTGGACGGCGATATTGAACTTCTGATTTATAAAATGAAATATTTTAATTTATATTAAACCATGCTCTAATTCCTTTCTTCATAGTTAGCCAGTAGAAAGTTGGGCTTGATCATTATAATAATAATGGCCGATGTTGCAGTTATTTGACGCGGCTTAGCTACCTCAAATGATGGAGACGCATATGGCCTGTAATTTACTGCTTTACCATGGGGAATGATTCCAAATAAATTTAGAATTTGCAATGTTCGGCGGAGAAAATGAATCCAGTAACACTAAGATGTTGTCATTTCATCTGTAATAGGAATAATGGGGTTGCTTCTTGTGGGAAGATTGTTATTATTTTCTTTCCGTTTTTATTCAGATGCGGTATGAAAAGGTGAATATATTTAGGGAATGTTACGAGTAGTTCTTAATTTGTTTTCACAGACTGATTGACCGAATGTCTGAATGCCCGACTGGGCCATCTATTAATTAATTGACAACAGTAATATTGTCTGTCTAATTGACTAATCGCATATAAGCCAATTTGTTGATTGATTGGTTTCTTAATTGCTCACTTTGTTTTAATCCTCTTTTCAACTGAGGAATATGGCCGTTGAGCTTCGCCACATGGAAATTAAATAAAAAGGCAAAGTCTATTATGAAAGACTAAACAAGTAACTAGGATGTCATCCCGACGACCTTAAGCTTATGTGACTCATTCATGATACTAGCTACAAACTAAGCCAAGATAAAGCCATAGAGGTAAAAGCATTGGAAATGTGCCGAGGAAGGAAAATTGAAATTTAAAATAATATGATCACAAATGGAAATATTGAAATCTTTCATTGTCATTCTCTAATTAAGAATGAAAATAATAATTTGCTAAAACGTATAAGCTACTAACTTTCATACTTGATCTTACGATTTAAAATGATTAATAATCTACATTCATATATGTTGCCTTGATAAACAAAACTAAACAGGCGCGTTCTTGCCTAGACCAGTGTTCTCTTCACAGGAAAACAACATCCGGTTGGATTGTAGTTAATTTCCACCTTGTTTACTTCCGTCCGTCATAAAACGGAAACAAAAAGAAGCGATATTAAACATAGTTTTTATACTGATGTGTCGCTGAACGGATTATCATAGTTATCAAGATTTTATGCCAATCCTTGGACTTTATTTCCGTTTGTGCTGTTATATAGTCCGTATTATAAGTTATATACTGGTGTTTAGTTATCAGTTTTATATTTCAGTTGATAGCAGTTTACCACCAGGTCTTTGATCTAAGAAAGGTTTTGAATAAACTGTAGGGTGTTGAATGTTGGGGCCAATATCGGACGGTGTTATTTGGATTATGGGTAGAGGTTGATGAGAAGTTTGGATAGTGTATCCCGCTAATTTTATATCAAAAGAAAATTATTCACCGATGTCAATAATTGACATAAACCATATTCTACGGACACTTACTCGTTATCTGGGGCCACTGACGTTGATATTGTTATATAATTGATGCGGTCCGAGTGTGAGTGGCTAAATTCTTGCTTTGTTTAGCCTTAACTCTAGTCACACCTGAGACACATTGTTGAGCCTTTAATCTAAGAAAGTTAAATGATTAAATTTTAAAATGATGGCCACAGGTGGAATCAAGTAAAGCAAACTTTTTTTTGTTTCAAATATGGTTCGTAATAAGCACTAATTTTCTAAATATAAAGATCGATTAATTGATATCCGTGGACTGCTAACTCTTTGAAAGGCAATGCCTTTTCAACGATTCTAATAATAATACGTTTTGTCGCAGTTATTTTTGTGGGTATAAACGTATTAATAAATTAGTGTTAATAAAGTTAGCATGTTAACCAAACAACTGAAGAATTGATGCTTCAAATAACAGTTTCGTGGCCATTTTCAGTCAATTCATATATTACGTAACACTGTAATAAGGACAACATTATTGATGGCAAAGTTATTCCTGGCCATAGAAAGGAAGAGGTAAATCACAGCCATCGACCTGCCAAATCCTTATTCGCCAATGGCGTAGATGACAATTAAGACTAAAACGCCATAACTCTCAGGAATATTCCAACCTATCAGAAACACATTATGTCTCTGATGTGTATTACTACTATCCATGGTTACTGAGTGTTTAATCAAAGTATTCTCGAGCAGAGAAGAAATAATACGAATACTGTCAAGAATTAGCCTACAAGTGTCAAGATCTTCAGAATGAAGGCGTTCATTGACTGACTAGGACTCGCACTATTGGTTACCGCTTGCACAATATCAGACAACAAGAGAGAAATGAAAGTTTGTTAAACTGCCAGCAGAGTGTTTTCCATATTGTGAGTAATTAGATTACACCACATTTGAACATTTCTGAATGCACAGCTGTTATAATCCCATCGTGACATTCGCAGTATCGGAGATCTGCCTGAAATCCGTTGTTCTCGACCATAGGCCAAATAGATCAAGTGTTATTTAGTCTAAGAGATGGTCACATCTATGACATAAAGCCAATAGGCGAATGTTAGGTCAAATTGATCAAGCGGATAGGCGCTTTAAGGTAGATCCCACCACACCTAACTGCATATACTTAGGGACGCTAAATTAGGCACGGATGAACGTTTACTTAGTGATGAACCGAACCACTTGAAGATTAGCTGTTAGGTTTGTTTAAAAATAGTATTTACTCAGGTTTGAGACGATATTTCGTTCTAGTCCAATAATAATCTATTGTGCAGGATTGCTACTTTGTTTTCTGAGCTATATAACATTGCTTCCATATGTAAGTGGTGTACATCTAATCACATGTCCAACAAACTGGAATTGAAATGATGAATATCATGAGTTGTGGTAGGCCACAAAGAATGATATAAACTTTTGTTTGGATAAATAACTCAGTCCTGAATGTTGAATTATTTGTAAAATGGACTTAAGATAATTTATTGACTGTCTATAGGTCAAATAAATCAGGCGAATAGGCGATTTAATTTAGATTCCACCATACCTAAATGCGTATACTTAGCGACGCTAAATTTGGTGTGGGTGAACGTTCACTTAGTGATGACCGAATGCTTATGAGAATTAGCTGTTTGGTTTGAGTAAATCATAGTATTTACTCAGATAAGAGACAATATTTCGTCCTAGTTAAGTAATAATCCATTGTATAATATTGCTACTTTGTTTTCTGAACTAAATCACTTCAATTCTTCTATATGTAAGTGGTGTACATCTAACCATATGTTCAGCAAACTGTATTGTTGGCTAATGCGCCGAAGGCCTATTAAAGGCCAAACTCTTCACTCAGGTTAGAGAACAACATGCGATGCCAGACCAGTCAGACCTCTATCCATACGGTTAATTTAAGTAGGATTTGTTTAGTTATTGGGACCCAAAAGAAAGCTGGGATCAGCATCTGTGATGTCGACATGTATTATGTATAGTTTTTTTTAACCACAGAAAGTTACTGATGCGGTCAGTATTTTCCCCATACTGTCAATAAGTAGTTTACAGGCATATAGGAAAATTGCTTAATGCATAGCTATTTTAATCCCAACGTGTCATTCGCAGTTTCGGAGACATGACTGAAATCCGCTCTTCTCGACTACAAGTCAAATAGATCAAGCGGATAGGCGCTTTAATTTATATCCCACCACACCTAATTACATATACTTAGGGACTCTAAATTGGGCGTGGAATAACGTGCATTTAGTGATGAACGGAATTATACGAGGAGTAGCTATTAGGTTTCAGTTAATCATAGTATTTACTCAGGCTTAAGACGCTATTTCGATCTAGTCAATTAATAACCCATTGTGCAATATTGCTAATTTACTTTCTGAGCTAAATCACTTCATTGCTTCCATATGTAGGTGGTATAAATCTAATCACGTGTTCAACAAACTGTAATTTTGGGTAACGGGCCGAGGGCCTATTAAAGGCTAACCTTTCACTCAGGTTAGTGAACAACTAGCGACGCCAGACCAGTCGGACCTCTATGGATGTGGTTAATTTAAGTAGGATTTATTTATTTATTCAGACACAGAATAAGGCTGAGGTCAGCATCTGTGGTGTCGAGATGTATTATCTATAGGGTTGTTCAACTACAGAAAATTACTGATGAATGCAAGCTGTAGAGTCTAAGTAGTTATTCTTGTGAATGTAGTAACTCGCCATTAAACCACACACACGTGTTATTTACTGCGAACTGTAGTGTCAAATAGTATTTTTTGGACGTGTGATTAGGCTTTTGTACGTAGTAGGTATGTAGCCGCTTTCCCGTGGACATGATATATTTATCGCGTACGAAAACCGGATTAGCGATGCCCCACAGGCTAATGAGCATCCCAGACACATGTATTGGTCGACGTATTTAAGCACAGATATGTGGAGATGTAGAACATATTGAACAATCAAAACACACACACAAACACACACACACACACACACACACACACACACACACACACACACACAATTTGTGCGATACATTCATACACACACACATAATTCCCCATGGTTGAAGAATATACCTTTTCTCATGAAATTCACTTAAAAATAACCAAAATTTGTTCTAAAGACGTGTCTAGTATCTTAGCAGTCAACAGACTTTCCCTCAACACCCAAACTCCACGGCTGTAGGTGATTGTATTTTGATTTTAGCTTGCCCCCGGCTAGGATGAGTAGTTACACATGTTCGCGAAATTTAGCACAGATATTATCCTAAGAAATCATTATAAATTCATGAGTTCTAAATTCTCATGTGCCTGCTATATGTACACAGCTAAAACACACACACACACACACACACACACACACACACACAACACACACACACCACACACACACACACACACACACACACACACACACACACTCATTGCTGAGATTAGGTAACTTTGTAGGCTTCTTTCATTTAGAAGTATATCAATAGTATTTGTAATGTGGCTCACATCAATGTAGTTCATCTAAGCATTTCAGACAAAATATCGTTAAAAATATTATTTTCAGTGCACATTCATCTGCTGCATATAGTTTCAGAATAAATATTGCACAGATAATTTGAGGACCAGATTTATTTAATAGAAGTTACATATCTATTGAAAACTGCGTACAGCACCTCATATATCAGTAACTCCTTGAATAAAATCAACGACCTTTACCCGAAGATTTGAGAAATACCTTCCCAAATTCTTTGTAAGTGAGGCCTGAGATTACCTAATTAAGAGAATATAATAACTAATTGATCATCACCAATGACAGACAAGACAAACCTAGTATAAGAGAGAAAATGTCTTATGAACAATCAACATTCCAGGTAACGAAGGATAGAAGAATAGGAACGTAACAAAGATGAACATCATCGTCTTGATGAATTTCTCCTCATTGTATTTGTATTCTTCTTATTTTTGAGTCAACCAGAATGACCTATTTTCCTCGACCTGTTTTCGGCACGTCTCGAGCTCTTCTATATGGAGAAATATATTTGGCCATAACACACTGACCATTATCATTCACTTTACTATGAAAGACCTAAAAACCCAATCCATATTTTTAGATTGTAGTACGTCAACCAATGTTCTATTGTCTTCTTGATGGTATACATTCCTTTGGTGATGAACCTATATCACTTGATGTATATGGCTATATCCAAGATGAACATTAACCTGACTGGTATTATAAATATATAAACCACACTAATGACTGTTTTACGTGCATGGTATGTGACTCAATAGATATTTAAATATACAATCAGCGCATTGCGTACCATTGTAATAAGGACAACATCATTGATGGCAGAACGTATTCCTGGTTATAGAAAGGAAGAGTTAAATCAGTCATCGACCCGCGAAGCCCTCATTCGTCAATGGCGTTACCGATAATTAAGAATAAATCTCTTATGAACACGATAATTATTCCAAGAATATCCCAACTTATCAGAAACACATTATGTCTCCATAATTAATGAGCCTATAATCAAAGTATTTTAGAGCAGAGCAGAAATAATACAAATACTGTCAAGAATTAGCATACAGAATGAACCCGTTCAGTGACTGACTAGAAATCAATATCAGAGAAGTCGAGATAAAAGAAAGCCTGTTAAGCTGTGAGCAGACGTTTTCCCATATTGTCAGTAATTAGGTTACTCTCATATTGGAACAATGCTGAATGCGTAGCTGATATAATGCCTACGTTTCATTCGAAGTATCGGAGATCTGTCTGAAATCCGCTGTTCTCGATCCCATCATACCTAACTGGATATATTTGAGGACGTTAAATTAGGCGTGGGTGAAAGTTCACTAAGTGATGAACTAAAACGCATGAAGATTAACTGCTAAGATTGAGTAAATCATAGTATTTACCGAGGATTGAGATCATATTTCGTTCTAGTCCAATAGTAATCCACTGTGCAGTATTACTACTTGAACTTAGTCACTTCAGAGGATACCTTCCGATGCTGGACGAGTCGAACGTTTATCGATACGATTGATATAGTTCTGATTTATTAGGTGATTCGAACCCAGAATTAATCTGAGGTCAACATATGGGCTATCGAAATGTTCTATGTATAAGTTGCTTTTGAACCAAAGCAAATTACTGCTGAATGTAAACTGTGGTGTCAAAATAGTTATCTTTGTATGTATTAACTATTGAACCGAACGCACGTGTTGTTTAATGGCTGTGTACGTAACCTGCATTTAGTGGCGTGACATATTTGTCGCGTACGCAAAGCTTATCAGCTGGGCACCACAGGCTGATGAGCAGCCCAGACACATGTGTAAAGTATGCATAGCTATGTGGAAGTGTAGAACATTTAATATTTAGATTGATGTATGTATAGTTTTATCGACTATATAAATATCCTATAAAAACACATACACACACACACACGCGCGCGCACACACATGGGCGCTAGCGCATTTGTGAACACTCACGCACACTCACGTGCGTACACCGACACACGCATATATATATATATATATATATATATATATATGTGTGTGTGTGTGTGTGTGTGTGTGTGTGTGTAGGGTATTAAAATATTTAGTTATGCTAAAAATAACAGATTAACGAATAACTGTATATTATTATATGAAATCTTATATTATGTATATTATTTTTAGTGAATAAACGAAGGTAACACATTTGATACATTAGATAGTTAGAAATGAAGACATATTTACACTTAGAGAAACTATACACTAGTTATATGGCTTATCCTATGATATTGGCCCTCATTATTATAGCTCTACTTTTGAAAGAGTAATCAGATGTATTGTACATGCTCCTCCTAACATAGTAATATTATTATTCTAATCGTTACTATCATCATCTTCAGTATCATCATGATTGATCGTATCATTATTATTGAAGTTGTTAATATTGGTGTTGATGATGTGCTTGTTATATTACAATAATATTTATTTATAGAATGTCCCTTTTCTGGTTAGTTTCAGGTTGTTATAAATACCTAAAGTAGCCCTGAAGCTCTTAGAAATTGGCGGAAAACTCTTTTTTAGTGATTTGACTTAAAGTAAAGTACGCCGTTCTAACATGATGGAATTTAGGGACTGTAAATGTATGAATTCGAATTTGGAAAGTGTTAAATGTTTAATTTATGCAACTTCCTACTTGCCAAGCCTAATGTTGAATAATTGTAATAATGTAATACTTACTATTCAGCAAATACATATATCATTTTCAGTTCAACACCGAACAGCAAAACACTTATTTTCACTATGCTGCTCAAACGGTGATCAATGACAAATCCTTAGTAAATGAACTACGCCAAGAAATGTGTTACACTCAATGACCGAAAACAGATAATGTTGATTACAAAAGTAGAAATCCATTGGTGACGTTCCCTTGTTATGTATTAGGTGAATGTGTATGTATATGTTTGTATATTTGAAGTGCATTCTTGGTTACGTGAGTACTGCCTATTGATATATTGGAATAGGATCATTAAGTGTGTGTCCATTTATTGCTTAATTTATTGGATATATATATATATATATATATATATATATATATATATATATATATATATATATGGTGTGTTAGAATTATATATATAAAACAACTATGCCTAGAAGCACCAAGTTGGTAAGCCACTAATTAAATTACTGACACAATTTTCCTAAAGCGAGCTTTGCTGAAAAATGAGAGAGGTTCGGCAAATAGTCTTCATTAGCCAGGGTTTATAAATATTAAATCCGGTATTATCTCTCGATGGGTATCATCATATAAAAGTCAGCTAGATAAATACATGTAAGTAACTGGTTTGGTGTTGAGTGGAATCTTGTGACCATGACATTACATATTGAATATAACCAATAATAATTCTATAGAACTATTAATAAACAGGAAGTGTCCACAATCCATTTCAAATCTGAAAGCCAACGTCCCACGATGACCCATGATGTGTTCATACATTTGTTATTGATTGCCGTAAAGGTAACCGTAAGTTAGGTCAAGATGACATTCTACACGAACATTTATAATTTGATATGAATGGATTCTACATACCGATACAATTTTGGTGAATCAATTTAAGGCTGAAATATTAAATACGATTATTTATATTTCCATTGAAGCTAATTGAGAGATAAATACATCCAAACACCATTGCTAGAACGTTACAAATTTGTTCCTGATTAATGGAGTGTTTACTGCGATTAATACCTAATACTTGTTTGAATGAATGCAATCACAGAAATCTCTCAAATCAAGTTGTTCCAAATAACAATAAAAATAAAAAGGAAGACTTTTCAAAGAATGAAGTATCATTATGATATTGACATTTTCATTGAAGACAGAAATGTTAGGCTTTTCATTTTTCAATCAGAAGCGGTTCAAAAAGTGAATATACTTATTATGGTGTCAGTTGTTTTTAATTGTTTTGCCTTTACTGGGATCATGGATGTGTTCCATTCGATAATTTGTCGAAGTCAAATAGATGTGTACTACCACCACCACTACTACTACTACTACTGCTACTAATACTAATATAATAATAATAATTGTAATAAGTTTCTATTTACAAATGCATAATCACATATAAACTGGTTGCTAGATTGATTAGTTGGTTGAATGCTTAAATGCCTCCCTGACTGGCTAATTGATTGACTGGCTGATTGACTGACTTACTAATTGACTGACTATTTGACTGGGTGTCTGATTGACTGACTGACTGCTTCATATAGAAAGATTAAATAAAAATGCTTTCACAAAAGAATGAAACCAGTCACAGTGGTGTCATCCCTATGACCTAAAGGTATGCGACGTGGTGTGTTACAAGTTACAAACTGCGATAAGAGAATGAATGTCTTTATCATATGTGAAATCATAATAACGTTTTATAGAAGATAAAATACCTACGTACCAAACTATCTAATCACATATAAAAGAATGGAATTAAAGCTATGGGTAGTAATGATCTGATTTTAACATGGTATCCCTAGTGTTAAAATGTGTGGTAATAAGATTTAAACTTGAACCTATTATATACAATGATTAATCCGTTACGTCTATATATGTTAACCTGATTAACCAAACTGGTTTGCCCAATACTTCCCTAGGCCAATTATGTGCTTCATACGAAAATAAATTCCGTTAGGGTTGTAGTTAGTTTGTATATTGGTTAATCCTGTACGACAAAAACGAAACCGAAAGGAAGCGATATTAAATCAATATTTTGTGTTGATGTGTCGCTAAACCAATTATCATAGATACCAACTTATTGTACCAATACTTAAATTCAATTTTAAGATTATCCCTAGTTTGTTGGTCTTGAAAAGCCTTTAAAAGAAACTACACGTGTCGAATACCTGGTCTAAGCATGGAAACGGTTATCTGGAATTTCGGTTGTTGATAGCTTGAGGCTGGCGAGAAGTTGACGAAGTGTATACCAGTGCTTTTGGATTTGGTGGTGTTAATAATTGATATAAATTAGTTTCTAGAAATATTGACTACCTTGTCAATATTGACAACCTTAGATGTTCACTTAGGTTAGAGAAGAACTTCGACGCCAGACCAGTCGGACGTGTATTGATACATAGTTCATATAGGTAGGATTTATTCAGTTATTCGAACCCAGAATAAAGCTGAGGTCAGCATCTGAGGTGTCGAAATGTTTTATATACAGGTTTCTTTTGGACCACAGAAAATTACTGTTGGATGTAAACTATGGTGTCAAAATAGTTTATGATATGTATGTAGCAAGTCACCACTGAACCACACGCACGTGTTGTTTGTTGCGAGCTGTGGTATCAAATGGTATGTTTTTTACGTGCTTTCGCTTTTTGTAATTAGCCTGCATGTAGCCGCTTTCCTGTGGGCGTGACATATTTGTCGCGTACGAAAAGCGAATTAGCTGGTTCCCACAGGCTGATGAGTAGACCAGACACATGCTTAGGTATACCCACACATTTATCAATATGTGGAGGTATGGAACATTTTATTTTTAGATTAATGTATGTATAGTTGTATTTAGATTTATGGAGGTAGGTTTCGAAGGATGTTTAGATATGTTGATTCTCTGTGCCTGTTGCCTCTTTATATGTACGCCTCCTAGCATAGTAGCATGTTATTATTATAATCGTTATTATTATTTTATGATGATGTTGATGATGATGATCATCACCATGATTGATTGTATCATTATGATTGAAATTGTTGTTGATTTTGTACTTGTTTTAGTACAATAATATTTATTTATAGAATGTCCATTTTCTGGTTAGTTTCAGGTTTGTTATAAATACATAAAGTAGCCTTGAAGCTCTTCGAAATTGGCAGATTGCCATAACTAGATAAAACGATCAGTCGGCTGACAGGTGTTTTGAAGCGAAGATGTTTCATTATCTCTTTAGCTCGTTTGATATATATATATATATATATATATATATATATATATATATATATATATATATATATATAGTGTGTGTGTGTGTGTGTGTGTATGTGTCCTGTATGATGCTACCATACCTCTTTTAATCGCATTCATTTTACCCATTTCACTTTTTATCTATAAATTATCCTTCCTTTCTCTCACCTCTTCCACTTCTTCTGCTCTATTTATTGCTCCTGTAGCCATTTTTTTCTAATACATCCAGTGTAATAGAGGATTAGTGAAATATACTAATCTTCAGTCTCACTATCATGATGCATATATAGCTCTTCAATATAAAGCCGACTTACTCTCACGAAGAATATTTTATTTTGAATACGCGGCCGTCACTGTCTATAAATAATTTTTATTGCGTGATAAGGATATGCCGATCTTTCTTGACTTAATCTACAGCATGCATGGCAAGTGTTATTTTAATCGGAATGTTTGATCTTAGATTCACCCTATTAAATTACTGACACAATTTTCCAAAAGCGAGCTTTGCTGAAAGGTGGGAGAAGTTCGGCAAATAGTCTTCATTTGCGAGGGTGCATTATAACGTCAATTAAAGTATCCCTTCATTTAAATTAAGTGAAATTTCATGGTAGGAGCTAATTTTCAAAATGTGAGTGGAGATTAGTTAATGTCCGTGGACAGATGTTAACAATATTACCAAACCCTTACAATTATGTGGCGAATAATGAATATGAAATATTAGTTGCTTCTTACAGTGTTCACCAAACAGCAAATTATGTATGCAAATAAAAGCTGAGAATTCTATCTTTGGGTCCTCACACACTTATAACATATTTTTTATCCTAAATGATAAACTGCTTGGGAAATATTTATTCTCATAATGCCACATTCTAGGAAATATTATGAATGCTACGACACACCTGTGACATAATGCCGAAAGGGCGAATTCTAAGGTAACATCCCCCAAACTGGAGATTTGCAGCCAAATACTATGATTGGTATGCTATCGGAAAGTCCCTCAACTGTAAAGGCAATACATTACTTAGTAGAGGCAGAGTTCCAAGTGGATCATCAATTAGAGTGGACGAGCTTTTATTTTTGACAAAATGTATATACAACAAATAAATAATAGAATTGTCTAAACAAAAAGAAATCACATATCATAGACTAAAACAACACACACGCACGCACAGTGTCTCTCTATACGTATCCTACAACACACATTTCCAGTGCCAAGCCTCAGACCTATTTCGATCCAGATTCTTTATTACACCAATGTTAAAAGGTTATGTCGTTATTACAAAATGTTTGTGTCTATTAGCTTTGTTATGTACAATGTAGAATCTATATTGTTGTCTTCTTATGTGGTCTGGCGAAGCGACCTATTAATTCATACAATGCTGCTTGATGGATTTATACTCCTGGAGTGGTTTGTTACTCCGGCAGGCATCTCCATGGGTATTAAGCTGCGGAGATAGTTTTTTCCATATTATGAGTAATTAGGTTACATCCATATGGGAAAATTGTTGAATGTATTGCTATTATAATCCTGAAGTGTCAATCGCAGTATCGGAGATCTGCCTGAAATTTAAATCCCACCACAGGTAGCTGCATATACACACGGACGCGAAATTGGGCGTGGATGAATGTTCAGTTAGTAATTTCGTTCTAGTCCATTAATAATCCATTGTACATTATAAGTATTTTGTTTTTTGGAGCTAAATCACTTTACTGCTTCCATATGGAGTAGGTGTACTTTGTCTCACGTGGTCAACAAAGAGTAATGTTTGTTAACGCGCCGAGGGCCTATAAAAGGCCTAACTTTTCGGTCAGGTTAGAGAACAACTTCGACGCCAGACCAGTCGGACGTCTATCTTTACTGTTCATATAGGTAGGATTTGTTTAATTATTCGAACTAAGATTAAAGCTGAGGTCAGCATCTGAGATATCGAAATATTTGTTTTTTAAATATACAGGTTTCCTTTGGACCACAGCAAATTACTGTTGAATGTAAACTGCGATGTCAAAGTAGTAATCTTATTCATGTAGTTAGTCGCCATTGGATCACACGCATGTGTTGTTTACTGCGAGCTGTAGTGTCAAGTGGTATGTTTTATGTGCTTCCGCTTTTGTACATAGCCTGGATGTAGCCGCTTTCCTGTGGGCGTGACATATTTGTTGCGTACGAAAAGCATATTAGCTGGGCTCTATAGGCTGATAAATAACTCATACAAAATTAAAAGCATACGTATATATTTATCGATATATTGAGGTGTAGAAATGTTATATTTAGATTGATGTATGTATAGTTTATTTGTATTTATATTTATGGAGGTAAAGGCGTCAAAGGAAACAAAGTTGTTGATGTTCTGGGCCATGGCTCTCTATATATATCCTAAAACACACGCCCGCCCACCTGCCAGCATGCAGGCACGCACGCTCACAATAACCCCCACACATAGTCAAAAACACAGCCATGCAGACCGATACACACATACACACACATTGCTGAGACTTGGTAACTTTGTAGACTTCTGTCATCTAGAAATATATATCATTAGCATTTGTAACTTGGTTCACTTCAATCTCGTATGTGCCAGTGAAAAATCAGTGTTCTCAAGCAGTGCTTTGGTGATATGCTTTTTTACTTGTTTTGATTGAGAACAAGGTGTTGGATATTCGCCTGTTAACATGGGTGATATGATATTTCCAACTAAGATTTTCATCTATGAAGATGCCCAATCATTTTACTTATTTTTCTTCGCAATCGTTCCCTATTCTTTTTAATATATTATTATTAATTGCAACGTTTAGCCGTGTTAAATTGCATTGTTGTTGATGGGTTCTGATACCGATATATTTAGGTTTTGTTGGATTTAGAGATAATCTGTTTGCGCAAAACCAATGGAGAAATTTGTTAACTGTTTCATTTGCCTCCAGAAATAATGCTTGTAATTTGGAGTTCGACATGCACATTGTGGTGTCATCAGCAAATGACAGTATATTACCATTACACGAATGGAATACAACAACGGACTGAGAATAGAGCCTTGAGCCACGTTTTGATTGGTCTGAATGCCAATTTAATTTTATGCCAATTTTTATTAAAACCTTCCGCAATCTGAAATTTGTCAGTAATTAATATTCCGTTTATTAGAAATGTTTTCGTATATTTTGTTTATTTTCCTAACAGGCGTTTTGAAAATAATTGGTAGATTTATTTAATTTTCTGGCAAAAAGGTTTAGCTTTTTGTTTGGACGAAATTAAAATACCTGTTGTAACCAATGGCTCCCTTTTTAATGCCTTATTATTAATTTTACATCTGCGAAGAGGGAAACAAGTTTCAAAGGCGTGTTTATACAGTTTATTTAATTTTCTGGCAAAAAGGTTTAGCTTTTTGTTTGGACGAAATTAAAATACCTGTTGTAACCAATGGCTCCCTTTTTAATGCCCTATTATTAATTTGCTTCATTTGGGCACAACGTGGCTAAGACATTTGTGAAGTCCATATGCTCCAAATATTCTTTAAATTTAAAAATGTTGTCTTCAACGAATGTTGTCTTCAACGAATTTGGTAAATGTTTGGTTTTCTGTGCCTGTGAAATATAAAATGTGCTAAAATGATCAGCTAGATCTGTTATTATAATTCCTGATTTTCCAGCTGTTGTTATGTTGTTCATGTAAATATGATCAATTAGTGATGCAGATGTGCTAGTTATTCTCGCAGGTTTGGTAAGTTTTGGCAGAAAACTATCTTGAAATAAGTTATCTTGTCTTAAGATGAGTCTCAAATTTTAATAAGTCAATATTCATATCGCCCATAATAACACAGTGTTTGTGTTCTTTATTGACAGTGTCTATTATATCAAAAAGAGTACTCGAAAAAATATCCATGTCAGGTCTTGGTGCGGAATTTGGTATATATATGACCCCAAGAATATTTCTTTCCAGATTGTGATATCACTTCTACAAATAAAGATTCGAAAACATGCGGTATAAAAACACTGATGTCGTCGCGTATCCTACAATTTATATTGTCTTTGAGAAAAAGACCTACACCACCCCTTGGCCCATCATCCCGACATCGAGTAATAATATCATGATATCCATTCAGAGATAATCGCGTATCACCTAAAGTTTGATAGTTTTCACTGATGCCAATACAATCAAATGAAAAAGAATCACTGTTTAATTGACACGTAAGTTCGTAAAAAGAGTCCTAGTTGGAAGGAAGTCCTCTACAATTTATGTGAAAATATGATAAGCTGTTGTGCATATGCTGATGAATGTTAGAAAATTCTTTTGGCTATATTGGACTGGGGAATCAGTGTAATCATTGTCTTCTGTGGTGTGCTCATATAAAGATATTAAGTCATGTGTTACGATGTCTGCCATGATTTGGTCAAATGAAGTCCCGTTTGTCACATATATCTTATCACATTCATTGAATACCTTGTTGAGTCTGCGATACTAGCAGAAAACGGTCGATACACACACATATAATTGTCACAAATTGAGAAAAAACATGGACAAATAACATACAAAAAGACAATATTAATGTACATGGCAATATACATAAATATATACAGGGATATATTTAGAGGTGGATATGGATATATACCTAGATGAACGAAACTCCGCAATTTCATGGCGTTCCCTTGAAATGTTTGGATAGTTTGGAAGAAGAAAAAGTACCGTCACCGATATAGTTTGTCGATCTAAATATTAATACTCACTCACTCACTCACTCACTCACTCACTCACTCACTCACTCACTCACTCACCACTCACTCACTCACTCACTCACTCACTCACTCACTCACTCACTCACTCACTCACTCACTCACTCACTCACTCACTCACTCACTCACTCACTCACTCACCACTCACTCAACTCACCACCATCACCACCACTCACTCACTCACCACTCACTCACCACCACCACTCACCACTCACTCACTCACTCACTCACTCACCACCACCACCACCACTCACTCACTCACCACCACTCACCACACTCACTCACTCACTCACTCACTCACTCACTCACTCACTCACTCACTCACTCACTCACTCACTCACTCACTCACTCACTCACTCACTCACTCACTCACTCACTCACTCACTCACTCACTCACTCACTCACTCACTCACACTCACTCACTCACTCGGCCGCTCACTCACTCACTTGCTCGACGGCTCTCTCGCTACACCGCATGCCCGCCCACCCACTCACTCGATCGCCTACTCACTCGTCCACTGAGTCATTCAATTTGTCATTTATTCAGTTATTCACGCATTCACCTCACAGGAACAACTATGTCTCTACCTCCTTACCTGCCGTTTCTTGTATTGCGCGACGTCTAATGAGAGGAAATTATTTAGTAGGAGAAACCATAATCTTTGCTCTTTATGGTAAAACGGAACAGTAAGTGACATAAATCTCATTTCAGTATCGTATTTTATGCAACATTGATCAATTCCCTGACGGTTCACCAATATTTGGTGCGACTGCTTTGAATAGTTGATGTGTGAGTTAATCTGTTTATATTATATATGTGTAGGTTGTTGCTATTTATCTTGAGACAGCGTCGTAATATCAAAATATCGCTGCTTTCACATTTGACTTCTAATTGTCATCCAGATCAAGTTCATGAATATAATATGAAAGTCTAAATGCATTATATTTGTTGCTCGAATATTTTTCGCCTTTTTACCACCCACTAGTTTGGCTATCATAAAAATGGACACCAACTTGATATAATAGAACGAACGATACATAGATTAATGAAAGGATACCGTGTTTCAGAGTCACATAACATTGTAAACAACCTGCGGTAGGATGTACATAGAAGCCGGTCCCGTCGATATGTGGACGTGGACAGACCTACATTAAAAAACGTTTAGACCGTGTCATCAGATAGCAAGAAGAAAGCTGAGGGTACGCGTACCATAAAATCAATTCTGACCTTGTATGTAGACAACATGAACACAAACAATTACGTCTTGTAGTTTATTACATGTTGATTGGCTAATAACTAAATACAAACAAAATGTCAAATGCTTGTTACTCCACTAACGAGTCAATTAAAAAGGAAAAAACATTATTTAAACATCTCTTTATATTTATAGTTTTGTAACCTAACAAGTGAATAACAAAAAATAACAGTTTACGAGCTATTTTATATAAATTAGATACATTTTTATTTCCCGTACAGATTGTTTAACAGTGTATAGCTAATAAAGTTGATATATATATATATAATTATTGGCGCCACCAAGATTACCAACCCCCAAAAATATGAAAAGATGTCAAACATCATATTGGCGATAAAATCCCCTTTGTTTTCTGGGCAATGTGTGCTGCACTGTTGAAACATATCAACATCGCAGAGAACTGGTTGCGGTAAGCTTTTGGAATGACTACAAAGACTTCGCTAGTGGTTCCACTGATAGTGTTTACTAGACGTGATCTAAAGATTTGGCTTATTTCGTAAGTTGCATGCATTGTTGAAAGAGTATTGGTAAGAATGGAAGAGTTTCTGCGTTGATTTGTATCCTTATCTAGTTGTCGTACTTATGGTGTTTTGTTATTCGTTGACCTCGATCCAAATAGAATATATATATATATATATATATATATATATATATATGTGTGTGTGTGTGTGTGTGTGTGTGTATGTATATAATACCAGTTTCGGTAATGTTTATCTTGAATCTATATATATATATACAATAAGCCATACAAGTTAATTGCCATGACGGTAGACAATGGAACATTAGCTAATGCACTGGTTGCTAATATGGCTTCGATGTTTTCATCTCTGGTACTGAACTGTATGGTATTGACATTTGGGATATGGACACATTTACATCTTCACGAAGAAGAGGTCAAGATGTGTCGGTAATTGAGTCAGTCTAATCAACGTGAAAATGTAAAACAATAAGACTACAATAATGTGGAGCGTCAGAGTGGCGAAATTCGTCAAGACTACGACAATAACATTTTATCAAGATTATATTTTCCTAATTTTCTTTACCTGTAATGTTGCTGATTGATAAGACTTTTTCATTGTCACAGTGGGCTTATCTTCCATTGGTTATGATCAATTGCTCCTCGTCATATGTTAGTTAGATATTATATATGGCTTCACTTACAATGGATTTTGGAAGGCATTTCTCAAATCTTTTAGATCAACGAAATAAAAATGATTTTTGTCATTATTTTCACAATAATTGTCATTGACAGTGTTAAACGAAATATGCAGATAACGAAAAAACTAAATAAAGCTGACAGATGTTCTAAAACGATAATGTGTGTATGAGTGTGTCAAATACTGCAACGTTGCTTTTTATCTATCGATCATCCTTTTTTTCCCTCACTACTTTATTATTGCTGCTCAATTTACTGCCAATTATGTAGCCATTTTATTAACTATCCATTCAATTATTGCTAGAGAAACCTGATGATGCTGGTTGATGATTCTCACTCATCATCGTTATTGCCTGATAGGAATATGTCTGTCATTCTTGACCGATAACTTGGTCTAATTTGCAGCACCCAAGGCAATGTTTGTCGAATTGTAATCTTTGGCTTCAGATTCTCCATTAGGTATCCATTCGCCATATTACGTATACATCCACTCTTTTACTTTAAAATACCCTCTATGAAAGATCCTGGGGACACAGATAAAAACGTCTGACTTATGAATTTATAATTTGTGCAATTTGGGAGATGGTAATCGCTATGACGTTTTAGTCATTCAGTGATACCAGGCGATATAGAGAAATAGTTGAATGTTTATACAAAATTATGATACATATGTATAAATATAAATAACGATTATTTTAGAATCATATATCGAACACTATGTGAATGTACACCCTACGCATTTAACGGTTAAATGGAGAATGACATGACTAACATATATTGAATTTAGACCAGCATTTTTCTGCACGTTCTGTTATCTCCTGGATCAAAAAAAAAAATTAAATGGCGCATTAAACCAAAATAGCAAAGTGAGCCTTGAAAATATGATACAATAATATCTAGAATTGTCATCATGTGTGCTGGTGGATTTTATCTTGCTTTAATGTGATATTTAGGTAATATGTGGAAGTTACGAAGGCTCAGTTTTGTTATCCGGTGTACCATAGGGTTCACTACTTGGTCCTTTCGTTTTTACAATGTATACATGTCCTCTTGGGATCATTGCACAGCGATATGGGGTTAAATATCACTTATATGCTGATGACATATAGCTGTATATATCACTGGATCATGATAATGAGTTAAATTTATCCTCTTCCTTGAAGAGTTTAGAATATTGTATTGCTCATATTCGGCTATGGATGACTCAAAATCTTCTAATAATAAATGATAATAAAACAAATATTATGTATTTAGTTTCACCACATTGTCTAAAACCCCAAAAGACACCAACATTACTGCTCATTGCACCTTCGATTATCCCTAATGGGTCAGTAAAAAATCAATGGGTTATTTTTGACAAATGTATTAACATGTATAAACATGTCTCTGGATATAGAATATCATTTATATTTAAACAAAAACATGCGGAATCTTTGTAATTTTGTATTGGATGTGTATTGTATCTTAGAATAATACATGGAAAGTTATTCTTCGATGCTTCAATTCGTTAACCCAACAATCAAATTACTCATCCAATTTCCGAAAATATTACTAGAATACTTTCTTCTGCTGATCAGTCTTCGCTTATTGTGCTAACCTGTCTATCATTTATGATCAAAAACATCTTGGTTTCTATACAATTTATATTTCAAAAGAAATTTCTCGCTGATGACATTTCAGCGAGCTTTGAGATATTCGGCAAATTTAGTCTGCATTAGTCAGGGCTTATGAATAACTGAATCCATATGCCGTCTGGATGGATATCAGAATATCGGATAGATAACTTTTCTGTAAATGTCTGGCTTGATTCTGGGTTTGATATGTACAAGATGCAGAAACCTTTGCTTGTGACGGTGTTTATATTACATAAAACAATTAATGAAAAGGAAGTGTCCATAATTGGTTGAAAAATCTTTAATGAATGCAATCTAATATCCAAAGAGGATATTTAATATGTTCATGTACTTGTTATTGATAGATATAAAGTTACGTGGGCCTGGATCGAGATGACACTCGACTTAAATATTTATAATTCGACAGCAATAACCTTTAATGTATACATGAAATTACGTATTAAGATAGGAAGAAGTCGATTATAAATATGATCGTTTAACATGAGTTATTGTACTCTTAAACATAGCATATTCCTTATTTAAAATTGATTATAAAATGCGAAGATAACACCACAAATATGTATGAAAAACAATGAATGTAACTCAGTCAGTTTAAGGAACAATTGTAGAGGCGGATATTGTGTGTGATAACCAATAATAAAATAATTTTTCCTATCAATGCTAGAAAAGATGACTGGCGCCACAAGATTCGTCCACATGTCTTTATGTCTGTTAGATAAAATACTATTTTTACGTTTTCACATGGACTGCGTTGTTGTTAAAGGAGCATGTATTATTGATGTTGAATCGTCAAAAGTATCCTAACTTTTTTAATTTATATTTGACTGCCGTTTTAATATGGAACTCGTAACATTGGTATAAAGGAAGTTCGCAAGATCCATTCAAAGATCTTTAAAGAATGAAAGCCAATGTGCCAAGAAGTGGTATAATGTGTTCATATATTTGTTATTGATTAACATAAGGTAGCTGCGTCGGGGTCAACGTGACTTGCTACATCAGTAATTTTGACTATGTCAATAACTAGGTCTTTATACAAAAAAGTATTTATTGAAATAGAAGTCTATTATGGATGTGATGGCTTAATATCAGGTCTAGTGCTCTTACATATAACACCATATTAATCATTTTAAACATACAAAATTAGAAGACGCATAATCATTTTGAAATAGATGGAGGTAGATTATTAGAAGCTTATATTACAAATCTTTCAAATATAACCTGAATTAGTAGCACATTGAATCTAATCTTCCTATTGCAACTGATGTCAGTCAATGTTGCGTTAATTTTATCACAATACATGTTTTAAAATAATCATTTATCCGATTTAATATTACGAATCAGAAAGTTAAAATGTGGAATATAATGCATTGCGATTAGCCAGAAAAAATTATGTTTTACCGTTCTGCGGAACAGTAGTTTAACAATGCTTAAATGGCTAATATTAATAGCATTATTAACGGTAGACAACGAAGTCTGAATAACTTTGTCTTGGTTTAATACTTCAATTTTGAAATTTGACGTATTTGCACAAGAGAATAATTATACGTTTCGTGCCATGATAATATTTAATAAGATTGACGTTAAGAAATATTAATTGTTTTTAAATTTTCTTTAGACTTGGAGATATTATTCACAAAATTAGCCAGCAGGAAAGACACACAATCCTTTATTTGTGTGAATATTTATGTACAATATAATTTGAAGAGATAAACACACACGCGCACGCACGCACACGAACGCACACACGCATAACACACTGCATTACAAGATATGTTTTTATATAAATAATGATTGATTTCCCATATAATTAGGAATCTAGTCCATTAAAACACATATGCGATATCATAAAAGACACCACACGATATTGCTGCATCAGAGTTAGCATGAGATTAATCATAAATAACAGGTCATTCCTTTCCGATAGAGGTATAAGCGATATTAATTAGGACATGAACATCCGGCGCCATGCACGTTAATGATCATTAACACGTGAACGTTAATAGAAGTATCTACCGTAGCTAAAAATAATATATTTTATCATTCAATCATCTATCTATCTATCTATCTATCTATCTATCTATCTATATATATATATATATATATATATATATATATATATATATATATATATTTTTTCTCGATATGTGTGTCAAATCTGTATAGTGACTGATTAAAAATAACTGGTTATTCATTTCTGCTAGAGATATGAGATACTAAAAAGGAAATAAATATTCTGCTTCCTGCACTTAAATCGTCATTAACCTGTGTACGTCAATACAAGTGTCTACGGTAGCTACTTCTACGTCTGTTGGTTTTTGTGCGTATCTGTATCAATCTCTATGCACGCATCTAATACGTTAACCCAACTTGAAGAGGGATAACAAGAGATAAACAAGCAATTCGACCTTTTTGGAAAAGCCGTTGAACTTTAAGCGAAGTGATGAACTACTCGTCTGTTTTAAAAATAATTGACTGGGGAAAACATCCGCCAATATACTCTATGCAATTGCATACACTAGTCGTGCCGGAAATTGCATAATACCTTGGGTTTGCCGGGAGCTGATATCATTTCAGCACATGCTACACCATTCAATATCTGTATGGATTAGTTGATTAAGTTGATATAAAGCCGTGTGGTATCAGATGTTGTTCTGTGTGAGTTAAAAATAGTAATGTACCTACTTACCTTGGTTACAGAAAGTCGCTAAATAATATATAAGACACTGAAGATGTATAATGATAGAAATCTTAATGAAACATAATACTCTTTAAAGCATGGAAGAGAAATTTGTTGTGGTAGACATGACATTTAAAGTAGGTTCTCAGGTCGATGTTAACCGGTGCAGAAGTAGTCTGATGATCGGGTTAATGAAAACACCGATGGTTCACCTGCTCTGATAAATGAACACGTGTGTTACAACAATACACGTGAATGAAACAACTTATATCAAGTTTATTTATATTATAACATTACCAAGCAGAATATTTAATCAAATGGCCAATGACATAGGCAATTTTCGATGACTAACCTTAATGAAAAATTATATATATTATAATTTGTCTTCACTGAAGACAAATGAGAGATAAAAATGCCCAAACAGTTGTGCGAATAAGTAAGAAATTTGTTCGTGACTCAAGGAGAGTTAACAGCCATTAGTACCTAATATTTGTCAGAATGGATGAGACCGTTGAACTTTCTCACATCATTAATAAATGACCTGCCTTCATAAATTAAAACACGGTACACATTTTATTTCCTAGATTCGGTATGTAATAATACTTTTCCTTCAAGTTCATTTTCTTTGGTTTACTTGGTAATAACGTTCTGAGCATTGTAATTTTCGGTAACAAATTATATTATATTTAAGAAATTCCGTTGAAAGCCATATCAATGAGGATATCAGACTATTACTCGTTATTGTATTTGTAAGTAATAAAAAAAGGAAAGGTAAAAAGCTTAAAGGAGTGGATACAGCATTTCAAAGAAACTAATGACAATATGATGTTGTCATTTGACCTGACATAGGAAAAGGTCGGATGTTTGCCGTGGGTAGAAATTTAGAATTTTTCCTTCCCTTTTCAAACAGATGTTGATTTTTATTTGTTTAGACTGACTGAGTTGACTTACGACCTATTTGACTGTCTGTATTATAGATTAATTAATTGATAACTGTAAAATGACTTTATGTGAGTAATTTCATGTAAGCTAACCCATTTGTTGATTGATACATTGATTGATAACTTTGGTTATCATCGGCATTGTTCCCATGTGCGATATATGGTTTTTGAGCCTAGTCTCTAGCGAAATAATTAAAGAAGTAACTACGGTATCACTCCAACGACATGAAGTTTTTGCGGCGTAATGTGTTACTGTTAGAAGGCGATTCAAGCGAATGTCATAGGTATAAAGTCTCCAGTTGAAGCAAAAACTGAATTTAAAATACTTTAATAGCAATAAGTGAAATTAACGTCATTCGTAGTAATCGCTAAATACGAAGGAAACCAATTATTTGTGGAAACTTGTACTCTAATAAGTTATAATCTGATTCCTATGACAAAAATTATGAATTGTTACACGTATATGTATTGCCTTTGTAAAACAAACTAGAAATACCAATCTCAGCTAAGATAACCATTCTCTTCAATGTGAAAATCACTTTATTTTGCTGACGTGTCGATAAATTGATTATCATAGTTCCCAACATATTGCGTCAATCCTTGAACTTAATTTCCATTTTGTATTATATTATAGTCGGAATATAAGATATGCCAGTGTTTAGTTGCCAATTTTAAAATTCAATTAACATGTATACGCGACATTTATCCAGATAACGATCTTGCTCTTTGGTCTAAGAAAGATTAAAAAAAAAAATTGTAGGTGTTGAATGTTGGGCCCAATGACAGAAACTGTTATCTAGTACTTCATTTATTATGGGTAGATGCTGGTAAGAAGCTAAAAAAGCGTATGCCACTACTTTTCTATCAAAAGAAAAATATTTAGTGATGCCAATAATTATCATAAATTAGATTCTAAACGCATGCACTTACCTGGGGGAGGTGTACTCCTTATAACGCATATGTGACTCAAATGACGTTGCTTGATCCATGCAATGGATGTGATTCTAGTTTATGTGAATTACTAAGTTCCTGCTTTGGTTATCCTTGACTCTAGTCACACCTGAGATGCATCGCTGAGTCTGAAATACAAGGTAGTTAGCTGATACAGATATAATTAAGTAAAGTAAACTTGTTGTATTAATTTAATGTTATTAAATAAGCGCTGATTAGGTTACATAGAAGTAGGACACGAATTGTTGTTGGATAATATATTAAAATTAATATGTTTTACAATATCAGTTATCTGATCACATTTAATGCTGATGGATTAGTAATGTAGACCAGTATTTACATATTATACGTGCACTTATGTGCCATTAGCTGAGTGGCTAAGTGATGACATTGGCTAAGTGATGACATTATTTGCATTAGACTCTATCTGGTTTGGACAAATCCTCTATGTGAACGCATCGATAAGCAGATCTCACCAGCTACAATGAGCCAAAAGAAGAGTACTTACAAAACTATAAGTCCACGTAATATCAAAATGAAAACATGGAATAAAGTAATATTACGATTCTGTCATTGCCTTTTGTACCAAAACATATTTCTCTTCCAACCTTTACGGTTGTTGTGGTTCATTAAGGCATATATCATTATATACATCTTCAGCTTCATTGATTGTATTTAATGATATTCTGTAACCAATGTATTTTTTCTTTGTAGCAATGTGGTTAGCATACGGAGCTTTATCGGATACCAGACGGTCTTATCTCAGTTTAATGAGGCCAGCCCTTTCAAATCTTGAATGGTGTAGCATGTATCGAAATGATGTAATATCCCAGGAAAGTCAAAGTATTATCCAGTTTCCGTCACGATTAGTGTATGTAATTACATGGAACATCGTCGAATGTTCTAGTGTTTCATTTATTTTTTATACCAGGGAGTAGCTGAAAGCTTGGTTTACTTTTCTTGTGTTATTTCTGTTTCGGTAAATAAAACCCATTCCACCTATTTAAGAAGACTTCCCCTAAAAGTTGAACCACTTGGTTTCTCTTTTTCAAGTAGTGTAAACATCCGCTGGTTTTGGTTTGGTTTGTTTGTTCGGGGCTGTCGCTTAATCAGCACAGCCTCTATGTTGGAGTGGTTGAGAAACCTCCCCCCACCACTCACAGGGGGCAGTACGGAAAGATGGAGCCGAAATACCCTGAGGGTGGTCACTGCCAGAGTGTTTTACGTCCTCAGGGGGTTTTAACGTCCCCCTCTATTTTAAATAATTCAGTGGAGACGGCAGCGCCATTTAACGTGGTCAGCCACCCACGATGTAGTGAGCCGAGAAATTAATCCCTGGAAAAGTTTCGACCTCTTACGGGGTTCGAACCTGCTGACCGTTGGCACCAAGTGCCGAGTGCTTAACCGCTAGGCCACCGGAGCTCACTCTGCTTATCCGGGGCGCCCTTATATACAAGGAACTATTTGTGCAGAGAAACAGCCATGACTACTAATAAAACACAAAGAGATCCATTATCACAAACAAACCTAGATATACACGATCATATATACGTTTTTATAGATTCATACAGATACGCACAAACCAATAGACTTAGACAAAGAGAACTAGAGAAATGATTGATTAACAAAATATGTTTATTTTTAGCTACCGTAGATACTTCTATTAACAATCGCAGGTTAATGATGATTAAAGTGCATGGAAGCGGGTGTTCATTTTCTTTATTAATATATCTTATATTGGAATAACTTGTTATTTTGCATTAATCTCATTCTATCTATTTGCCATATTGCGTATGTTTTTTTACAGACCAGATTCCTAATGTTATGGGAAATTGATCATTATTAACTTAAAGACATGACTTATAATACAATTAAGGAGGCATTCGATGAAATAATTTGAAATAATCAAATTAAAAGAAGTTAGTTAACCGGAACAAAATATATTCCAACATTAGATGATCGACATTTCTGTTTTATTTTTAGATATACGCAATCTGATATATTATTGACTGACTGTCTGATTCCCTTTCCCAATCCAACTCTTCATATCTCTTCGCTTTAAATAAATGTTCGTCAGTCGTACAAAATTGTGCCACTTTAAAAGACAGTCGTGACGAATTATTATTTATTTTGTATTCCAAATGAAGCCAATATTCATTTCGAGACTGCATTGGTGAAAATATACCGGCAATTCAAATTCTTTGGTATATATATATATATATATATATATATATATATATATATATATATATATATATATATATATATATATATATATATATATATATATATATATATATATATTTTTTTTACCAAATGTTCACATCTCCAAATGATATCGAACTTAAATTTTCATACAAACTATGCCCCTCCTGTTGGCTAATGTTTTTAACGATATATCCATAAGAAACGCAAAACCCATGAATATTCCTGAACCCTAATCTTATTAAATAATAACTTAGCAAGAAATTAAAATAATTATATTGTGAAAATACACCAACTTTCTGAATTAAACTATTAAACTAAACCAAAGTCACGCAAACTTGCTTGTCTACCGTTGATAGTTTTAATATTAGAAATTTAACTTTGATTAAAATAAAGGAAAAAATTATTAAATTAAATTAATGGAAATAATATCGCCTGACGATGTTCATCAGAAGATATTCATTTTCCAAGGTTACTAAAATTACATATGTCTTTTGTAGCTAATCACTTCACATTGTATTTCACATTAGATCTCTCTGTTACATACTAAATTTGTAATATTAAATAGGATTAATAATTATTTTAACAAAATCACGTCTTGTGATAGAATTAACGCTACATTAACTAGCACCAGTTGTAACAGGCATTTTAAATTCAATGTGATATTGCCTCAGGTTAGCTTTCTAATATTATATGACATCAATTTCATATAATCTAGATTGGTTTATTTCATAAAGGTTTTTCGTGTTTTTACATTTTATAGTGTGTTTCAAATGAAGACGATGTTATCTGTTAGAATACAAGGCCATTTATTAAACATTTACACTCGTAATCGATATCATACATTTTCTATTAATACTAAGTATATATACATGAGAGAGAGAGAGAGAGAGGTAGAGAGAGAGAGAGAAAGAGAGAGAGACAGAGAGAGTGTGTGTGTGTGTGTACAAATTTGACGTGTTCTCCCTATAACCTAATGCCTTGCTGGGCAGCAAATAGGGAATGTTGTTCATTTTTATCATAATAAAAGACAGCCTTCTTTTTCGATTTATTTGTTTACATTTTTTAATGTTAGTTTGGTGATCAAATATTTGCTGTCTGTTACCTTTCAGTGATTTTGTTCTTATTATATTAAACGGTTGAATATAATATCCATAATCTGTGTATTTGTAAGTAACTTCACGGTTAGTTCGTTTTTACTCCTGTCTAGAATATGTTCTTAAATCTCTATAGTGTATCTGAGTATTCAAGTAAAATAATAAAGTTCCCCAACTCGTTCGGATAAGAGAAGAAGCAATATAGACTTTAAAGAAATTGAAGAAATATTTCTATTTTTTAACAGCTGAAACGAATCTGTTTATTATTTTATAATTCAGTGGAATGTAGAAATAGAATTAGTGTACAAACATATCGGCAGAATCATCATCAACGAAATCACATTTAGGTAAATTTGTCTTGTCATCCGATTGTGGCTTCCAGACATTTTGTCCTCTAATAATATGTTTCTACTACATTACTATTAAAGTTATTGCCAAAAGGACATAATACACTTTTTGCCTTTTCTTTCAATTCTTTTATGCTTTCTTTTACTCTGCTGGTTTTAGTTGAAAAGGGTATTATAAGATAATAAAAAATTAATATTAACATACACTTTGATTTATATATGTTATAGCCATATACAATGACGTGAGTTTCTTTTAAAGTTTTCCTGACATTATCTATATACGAGATAATTAAAGATTAATCTATAATCCTATTTTTATTTGTGTCCCGGATCAAGACAATCTTTGAATGTGTAGAATGAAACAATCTCGTTTATGACACTTTCACGTATCACATATCATCTCAAGTAAGACGACTTTAACAAAGAATGTCTTGAAACACAAACATTAACTTCACTTCTGATGTTATCAATGTGATCAATGCTGATTGTCAAGGTTAATAACGAATACACAGATTTTATTTAGTACGTATTAGTTATATAGCTATGATTGACCCTGTCCAAAATTTGTTGAATCGGAAGTCCCTTATTGTGGAACATCACCTGCAATCTTAAAATACATGTGGCATTCTACTGCGATACAGTAAATTGCACGGAAATTAGTATGTATATACACTACTTCGTAACTATTTCTAAGTTACCCATTAACACTCTGTTCAGTGACGTCAGTTTGTTTCCCAGGAGATCAAAACAATTTGAGAGTATGGCCGTATATTATCCAGGTAACAGATGACGAGAACGAGTTGATCGTCACTAATGGAAAGCCCAATAAGACATTGATAATGTCTTATCATTCACCATTGTTACAGGTAATGGGAAATCAGAGAATATGGAATTGACAAAGATGATTATCATCGTGTTGATGAATTACACTTCTCAGATCTTCCGCCTTATTGTAGTCTTAATATTCTCGTCTTCATGTTGATTATAATAAGTCATTTAGCTTGCCCAACTATTGACACACCGGTCCCTATTCAGAACGTAGCGCACATTTGACCACAATATTGGACGATGTAGTCACAATGGGAGTGATTGAACACGATCATCTACTGTTAATATGAGTGCTGCGTTTCAATCCATAATTTGGCAGGAAATCTATAAGTACTGAAAACTAAACACACCTGGTTATCCATTGCCAATTATTTACTAAATACTTATCCGAGTTAAAGAATAATTACCTTTATTGATCCTCATAAACATCGTTAATATAAGAAAAGCAAGGTGCGATGATCTTCACGTCTAAAGGCAGTTTTAGATTAATTTGTTAGAAATTTCAAGAATTACAATTTTTAACTTTTCAACTGAGTAAGACTTAGAGTGGATATATTGTTTATTGTTATTTAATTAATTTATTTATTGTTATACTCTTTATTTAATAATATGGCTGTTGTGCTTCTTTATATGTTTGCGTTAGCACCCATATATTATTTCAGTTAAAATATCTAGTTTTATATTATACTATGTTATATTATATTATATTATCTATTTTTAAGTCATTTCAATTATTTAATTTATTACACTTATGACATTGTTATATGACTCCTATGATCTTGTGATTGTGGAAAACATCCAAAACATTAAACCTGTCATCAGATAACACTCGAAAAGATGCCAATAATTCCAAGACATTGACTCAAAATTACAGATAATATAATCTGTGAAGGCACATCCAACAGAAACTCAATGCTGTCTAGGATTGAATTTCTTTCAAAGTATATATATATATATATATATATATATATATATATATATATATATTCACACATTCATACACGCACGCGTGCGGGCGCACACGCACACACACGGAATGTGATAACTGAAAAGGCTAAAATCTCAGTTGGTATACATAGTAAGCGAGGCGTAGCAAATAGACCTGTGATGCACCAATTGTTATTGCATTTTTATCGACCACAACATCTTAATGTGACAAATACTGTACATTTGAACCTATTGAGTGGACAGATAAAAAAAATATTTTAAAGAATTGGTTGTTCATTTATTCGTAAAATCATACATTTATTACAAACATTGTCAACGGTTTTAGATTGCAGACAATAATACCTACATCTTTAAAGTGAAGACATTGTAACAACAAGTTTCAATCAATTTGAATAATACGTAGCCAACTAGCAACTGGAATTAATGATGATTTGAGTTAGTTCACTATATTTCACGAGGGGGGTCGGGTATAGTGACCGTGATGACATAATCTGTGGGATACAATTTATAATTGTATTTATTCCTTTAAATTGAGGTTAATTTCTTTATTGGTGCTTTTATGTATATTATTTAGTGAGAGCTATGCTAACCATTTAATTCGTAAATTAGCACCCACTTGGTCACAAAATAGAAATTAAATGTTTGGGACAGGGTAAAATAGTATTCTTAAAGTATATAATGGTAGATATCTTGGCTTTATATTAAATATTTGACATTACATTATGTTTGACTTTGAGAAAACTATCTTTTACATTTCAGCTACAAAAATCTCCCCATAAATGATCTAACATAAATATTCCAAGGCCACAAAACTTTGGGACAGGAATTCAACCACATTTTAATAATCACCCATTTATAATACCAGTCGTTCTATCTTGGTAATAGACTTATACATCTAGCCACACAAGTTCATTATTGAAGGAATATACGTCATGTAGAATGACATTGGAACATTTTGGCTAGTGTGCTATGGCCTAATAATACGGCGGTGTTTATGTCTTTTACAGTAAATATTATGATAACAGTCAGTGTATTACTGTCATATCTAAGTCTTCGTGGAGATGAGTTAGACACGTGATGAAAACAGAACAAAGACAATAAGTCACTCTGATCAACGTCTAAATGACAAGGATGAAATTACAGTGAGGAGGAACGTAGAAGAGACTAGGTTAATCAAAAATATATTAATCATCTTTATTACGACTATATTTTCCAATATCTGTTTACCTGGACCTTTGAAGGATATTAAGAGATTGTTACTCACAGAAATATCTATCTTCTATTTGTGGTTATCAAATGGTTCTGGTCATCTGTTAGCTAATTACTTTATGACGTCATTTACCTTAATATTTAGGGAGGAATTAAAGATAAGTAACTTCAATCAAATAAATACATTTCGCAAATTATGCTTTCATTATTTAACTTAGGATTATATAAAACACATGGAAGTGCACTGAATCGAATAATTTCCTTTGTCCTCTTATGTGGTCTGGCGAAACGACCTATTAATTCATACAATGCTGCTTGATGGATTTATACTCCTGGAGTCGTTTGTTACTCCGGCAGGCATCTCCATGGGTATTAAGCTGCGGACAGAGTTTTTTCCCATATTATGAGTAATTAGATTACACCGATATAGGATTTTTTTTTAATGTATATCTATTATAATCCCGACGTGTCATTCGCAGTATCGGAGATCTGCCTGAAATCCGCTGTTCTCGACCATGGGTCAAATAGATCAAGTGGATAGGCGCTTTAATTTAGATCCCACCACACCTAACTGCATATACTTAGGGACGCTAAATTAAGCGTGAATGAACGTTCCCTTAGTGATGAACGGAAACGTATGAGGGTTAGCTGTTAGGTTCGAGTAAATCATAGTATTTACTCAGGTTTGAGACGATATTTCGTTCTAGTCCAGTAACAATCCATTGTGCGGTATTGCTACTTTGTTTATATTTTAGTTAAATCACTTCAGTGAGTCCATACTGAGTTAGTGTACATTCTCTTTGTTGTGAACAAACTGTAATGTTTGTTAACACGCTGAGGCTATATATAGGGCTTGAATTTTCACTTAGGTTAGAGAAGAACTTCGACGCCAGACCAGTCGGACTTGTATTGATACATGGTTCATATAGGTAGGATTTATTCAGTTATTCGAACCCAGAATAAAGCTGAGGTCAGCATCTGAGGTGTCGAAATGTTTTATATACAGGTTTCTTTTGGACAACAGAAAATTACGGTTGAATGTAATAGTTTATGATATGTATGTAGCAAGTCACCATTGAACCACACGCACGTGTTGTTTGTTGCGAGCTGTGGTATCAAATGGTATGTTTTTTACGTGCTTCCGCTTTTTGTACGTAGCCTGCATGTAGCCGCTTTCCTGTGGGCGTGACATATTTGTCGCGTACGAAAAGCGAATTAGCTGGTTCCCACAGGCTGATGAGTAGACCAGACACATGCTTAGGTATACGCACACATCTATCAATATGTGGAGGTATGGAACATTTTATTTTTAGATTAATGTATGTATAGTTGTATTTAGATTTATGGAGGTAGGTTTCGAAGGATGTTTAGATATGTTGATGCTCTGTGCCTGTTGCCTCTTACTATGTACCCTAAAACATACACACACACACACACACACATGCACACACACACACACACACGCACATGCACACACAACCACACTCACACGTGCGTGCGCGCGCGTGCATATATATAAATGCAAGCACACACACACACACACACACACAGGTTGAAGCATCTGATGTCTAAAGTAATATTCATAAACTTAAAGATTATTAACGTCTACTGGTTTCCAATGAATATTTTTAATACACATATATGATTCACAAAGCTTCACCTTCCGATATGCATACAGACATACACATTCATTCACGTCAATATCCTTAATGAGAGATCTGTTTCTCGTCATTTACAGTCGATGTGTTTTTTTTTTTGGGGGGGTGACGTAATGAGTTGAGTTGTTTGGTGTACGATAATATTTCATTAAAAATATTTAACTTGCTGTTTTTAAAACTAAAAATAGCTACTGCGTCAACGAAAGAGACAGAAATATTAAATTTCATAGAAAAATGTAATGTTCAGTTATCTTTTGTGATTAATTGTTTTCTTCTTCATACTACCTTTAGCTACTATTGACACATTATTGCCAAACCTTGAGATATTTATAATTATGTACCATTTCAGTAGGACTTTCACTGAAGCATAATGATGACCAATTGCGTGAATCCTTATAATATGGCTTTATGGAATGGTGAATAAAAGGAAACTTAACTATGAGTGTTAGTGAACAGATGTTTAGAGATGTTGATGTTCTGCGCCAGTTTCACTATATATGTTTCCTAAAAATACCCACACGCGCGCGCGCACACACACACAAGCACGCACTCACGGATGCATGGACACATGCATGCACTTACGCACGTATACACACATGTACGGATGCACACACACCACATTTAATGGTGTTATGTTAAAATAAATGGATAATGTTAGTTATTTCAATTAATCCAACTTTCAGTGTTAAAAGGCGTGTATTTGCTGAATGTGGTGCATTAGACAGAATTAGGCAATTTTTATTCTGTAACAAGATTGGTTACAACCCGCAATAAGTGTCGTTTTTTAATCATATAGATGCACCAGGGTGTGTGTAACTCTGGGTATTTGCATACGTGTATGTTTGTGTGTAAATATGCGTTTGTGTGGTGAGTATATATATATATATATATATATATATATATATATATATATATATATATATATATATATATATATATATATATATATGGTGTGTGTGTGTATGTGTATGTATGTTTCTGTGTGCATATGTATGTATATGTGTGTGTATATATGTATGTATATATGTATATGTTTGTGTGCGTTTATGTGTGTTTTCGGATATATTCTATATTAAAACTAAATATTACTGATATGTAGTATTTTTATTGTAAATTAATAAGAATTGTCATTCTATGTAACACTACAGACATCACAATAAGTGGATATTGTATTTGCGATTAAGCAGAAATTTAGATCCCCGTGTAAAATGTGTGTAATTTAATAGAGTTTTACTAGGTTATGCTTATTACGTCACCACTCATAGTTTACCAACACGGAACATATGTTATTTACAAAAGTAATTCCGTAATTAAAAGTAATTATTGTTATTATAATTATTGAAAAGGGGGCATTTCCATTCAAAGAATGCCTTGTCCCTTACATTAAAAAAGTAGCGCTTTAAATGAAGTATTACTTATTATAATAGGTTTACTTCATTTGATGGTATCTGCATCATTCAATATACAATCTGATCATCTAACTACCTTATATTTTAATTTTAGCGATGTATACCAGGTATGACTAGCACCAATGCTAATCAAAGCAAGAACTTAATCACTCACATAAACTCGAATGTCATCAATTCCATGGATAAAGCAACGCCATTTGAGGCAGATGTGCGCAATAAGGAGTTCACCCGTTCCCAGTTAAGTGTGTTAATATCTCTAAAATCAGTTATTAATTTTCTTCTGATATAAAAGTAGTTTATTACGCCTTTCCATCTTCTCACAAGCAGTTACCCATAAAACTTGAAGTACGAGACAATAACTTTCGTCATTGAGCCCAACATTCAACACCTAAAATTTATTTAAAATCCTATCTTAGGCAATACAAGCAAATTTATTAATTATATAGTTAATACAAGTGACTTCAATTTCCCTTTATGTAATTACATTTACTTTTTAGTTTTGTTTCTTTAGTTCAGGTGTTAATGTGATTACTCGTGTGACATTCTCTTGAATCAGCCTGTAACTAGTAGCATATTACACCGCCAACATATCATGATGTAGAGCGATGCCGTAGTTACTTATCTAATTCTTTCCTTTCTGCCCTTTTGTTTAATTTCTATATGAGAAACCTTAACAATCAATTGTCTCATATGAGAACAAAGCCCACGTTAAACAAAAAAAAAACAAATCAATATATCATAAGAACAATCGGTTAGCTAACACGTTAATCTCTTAAACACAGAATTTGTACTGTTATTAATTAATTTCCTTATAAACCGACAGTCAATTAGGTGTCAGTCAATCAATTTGAATAAACAAATTAAAAACAACTGAAAATAGCCTATATTTATAGCCATCTCTATCCGGGGAATCTGTTTGAAAAGGAAAAGAGGAAACGATAAAAGTCTTCCAACATCAAACATCCTAGTTTTTCCTATTTTAGGTCAGATGACAACATCATATTGCTACCTGATTCTTTGAAATGTTGTATCCACTGCTTCTACCTTTCTTCTTTCATTTTATTATTACATACAAATACAACAGCTAAAGTTGTTATCCTCTTTAATATGGCTTTCAACAGAATATCACAAATACAAAGTTATTTTCAACCAGAAAAGTGAAATGTTTAGAACGTTATTATCAAGTAATCAAACATTATGACCTTGAACTAAGAGTGTCATCATATACCGAATCCAGGAAATAGAATGTAAACCATGTTCTATTTCACTTACTAATGATTTGAGAAAGCTCAACGGTTTCATTTATTATTACTAATGGGAGTAAGCTGTCATTGAGTCACGAACGAATTTGTTACTTCTTCTCAAAAGTGTTACAACGTTTTCATCTCTCAAATGGCTTCACTAGAAAGATAAATTATAATTTATTTATTTTAATACAATATTGCTTTTATCAATGATGACTTATCTAAAACGTCTTCCTGATTATTATACAATAAAATAAACTTGATGTAAGTTGTTTCATTCTAGGCATACGCTAAATCCACAAGGCTAACTTTTATCGGTATAACATATATGCTCATTTATCCGAGCAGGTGAAGCATCGATGTTTTCATTTCCTTCCTTACCAGACTGCTTTTACACCGGTTAACATCGATCTTAGAACCTACTTTAAATGCTATTTCCACTAAAACATATTTCTCTTCCAACCTTAAAGAATATTATGTTTCATATAGGTATCTATCATCATGCTTCTTCGGTGCCATTTTTTGTATTTAGTGATATTCTGTACCCAAGGTAAATACGTGCATGTCTCTTTGTGGTGGTGCGGTTAGTATATGGAACTATATTAGCAACCAGCCGGCTTAATCTGAGCTTAATGTTGCTGGTCCTTAAAGGTAGTGAATGGTCTAGTGTGGACTGAAAGGATGTCAATGTCTTATCTCGTTTACATCACGATCGGTGTATCCACTTGCATGGAATATTGTTGGATGTTTTAGTGTTTCATTTATTTGTTTATACCGGGCAGTAGTTCAAGGCTTGGCTTCATTTTCTTTTGTTATTTCTGTTTCAGTAAGTAGAACCCATTCCACATATTTTAGCAATTTTTCCAAACAAGTTGAATTGTTTGTTTTCCCTTTTCAAATAGTATGAGGATCTGGTTGTCGGGAGGAGGGGGGGGGGTATATACAAGGAAACTCACCCATAGAGAAACAACCATCACTACTAATAAATAACAAAAGCTATTAAAAGACCCATTATCACGAACAAACCTAGACACACACACACATCCAGGAATATGTGTATATAGGTTTATACAGATATCCACAAACCAAAAGACTTAGAAGCAGAGAGAGCCTGAGAAATATTAGAATAACAAGAACCGGATGTTCATTTCTTTATTAGTATATCTTATATCTCCATTAGAAAGGAATATTTCTGATTAATATCATGATATCTCTGATCCAGTCAGAACCCGTGGTGTCTTTTTGTTATATTGCGTATGTTTTCTTTCACAGACTAAATTCCTAATGTTATGGGAATTGAATATATAATTAAGGTGACATTCGATGAAATAATTTGAGAGAATAAATGAAGTTAATTAACCGTAACAAAAGTTATTTCAACATTAAATGATCGACATTCCTAGTATGACCTATCTGTTTTTATCTCTAGGTTCCTCAAACTTATTTCTCTGCCTTTATTAAGCTACATGATAAATTATTAAATTACGTTAACGGATATAATATCGCCTGTTGGTGTTAATCATGTTTGGTTAATAATATTTCATTTCGCTTTTGCGGCTAATCACAGCGCATTATTATTCCCCATTAAAACGCTGTCAAATACTATATTCGTAATATTAAATCGGATCAATGATTATGTTACCAAAGTTATTTCTTTTGATACAAATTTAACGCTACATTCACTAACAACAGTTGCAATAAGAAATGTAGATTCAATGTGCTACTGCCTCTGGTTAACTTTCTAATATTATATTACATAAATACTCTATTTTATAAACATTTATCGAGTCTTCTTCACATTTTATTATCCGTTTCAAATGAAGACGATCTTATATTTAACAATCCACTTGTTATATAATTACTCTCATTATCGATACCTTACTTTTTCTATATGAAGCAATACTGCCTAATTACTGATTTCGAGTTGTAAAAGTTCATGTGGAATGTCACCTTGACCCAGACACAGGCACCAGGCGTTGGATCAACTTTGAATCAACGTTGTCCTTGGACGTTGAATCAATGTTATGCAATGGTTGGATTTGAAAATTGGATCAACGTAATATTTGCAACATTGGATCAACACTAGGATTTCAATGTTGGATCAACGTAATATTTACAACGTTGGATCAACGTTAGAATTTCAATGTTGGATGAACGTAATATTTGCAACATTGGATCAACATTAGGATTTCAATATTGGACCAATGTTATGCAATTGGTTGGATTTGGAAATTGGATCAACGTACTATTTGCAACATTTACTAACAGTAGTTTTCATTGTGGTTGATGTAAACATATTTATTCAATTGACAACAAGCAAAACGCTTATTCAATATTTCTCTCATTTATAAACACACTCACCAGAAACACGCTATAATATATATATATATATATATATATATATATATATATATATATATATATATATATATATATATATATATATATATACAACAAATAAATTGATATTATTATTATTATATACCAGTATCATTGTTGATTGGAATGTAAGGGACTGGTGCAATAATGTTTCATTATATAAATATACACACATAATCTAATTCACAATAAAATTATATGCCTACCCCAAAGCACTGTTTGACTAGTTTCATGGATGGTCAATCAAATTCGAATAATCTGTTCATCACAGTTTACATTATTTTGGTCAAATTATTAATAACATCGCCAAATTTATAAAAGATCTATTTCTCAAATTGCTTCTCGAAAAACAGTTCTTGTGCTTGCATTTCTTACTGCCCAGTCTGCAAAGACCTTTCCAATATCAAGTTCTTTACCATCATCATCTGACAAATTCCGAGATCCATAACTAGAAATCACTTTGTCAGAGTTGTCTGATTCCTGATCATATGTATCATGTACACTATGAGCAACACTAGTACCTACTATTAATTGGCTTCATTCCTATCACTGTTTAGCTTCAGCAAGAGCAGATACTTCAGTTTGATGCTTTTTCCATCTTTTCAAGTAGGCCATGGAGTAATATTCTATTCGGACTTAGGAATATATGTACCAACATGAACATTTATAACTTTATGCATACGTGTCAATGGATGGGGAGGCATGCATATTGTAAAACCAATTTTTTTATTTACAGAGCTTCCCCCACTGTCTCCCAGACAAAAATAGTTTTCCAACAATTGAAAATACTTACAAATTGGAGGCATTGAACTTTCAGCATTTTACAGTTTTGATCCTTTTTCATAAAACCCCATAGAGACTGAAAATAGCGAGAATATTGTAAAAAAAAATATTTCCATTATCATGAAGCACAAACTAATGTGAAAAGTAGGTTATGTCTGAGATGTGTAAAGTTCTCATTCACTAAACATGGGATTGCACCTTTTCTGGTCTAAAACAACTCCAGCCCTTCCATGGAAGTCAAATGGTCGCTCCCTAACATTAATATGTCAGTTACAGTACCTAGCGACGCGTAGACATGCATGCTGAGTGATTGAAGTCCGACAGTATTCAACAAAAGAAATGATATTTCAAGAAACTACATGCAACATTATGTTTCATGGCAATTCATATTACTAAATACACAAGTTTGATACAACGTATGTACATACTTACCGGAAAAAAAGATGCGTCGCGCTGTGTTTAATTGAGCCAAGGATGGCGTGACGTCAGAATCCGGGGATTATGGGATATATCTAGTTAGGCCGATATAGCTTGATAGCTGTGGCCAAATTGTGGCTTGGTTTTGAGGTGTAATCACCTGATCATAATTTATCTGAACAGATGTACATCAATTAGGTACAAAGTTCCATCAGATACCCCCATAACAGATATACACACAATAACGGCTTCTCAAATGATAATCTTAAAATAGTAAATTAATTGTACAACATTGATAACCACTTTAAAAGAGGATAACAATACTTCAGCTACATTGGCTATACATTGGGTGCGCGTTGTGCGACGTCGCGATGTAATATCTACCTATTCCCAACAGTGATCCAATATCAGGTGCCTGCTAAGCTTTATATCGACAAATTTATTAACATATGATTTTAATAGTTTGTGGGCACATCCAGTGTTTTAATGTTAGGAATAAGATATTAGCATAAAATAAATAGATAACAAAAGTTATGATGCTTTTGAAAATTCATTTCATAGAAGAAAAAATAAGCATTTCCGGTATAGCTATTGTATTATCTATAAAGACAACGTTATTTAAAAGAATGACCAGAAATATCAGAGTATAATCCAGCCTGGCTATTATTTCTTAAATCAACTTTTTCACTATTACGACCATACCTAACGACCATAAAATAAAAAGTTCGCTTTCTGAAATGTGATATATAAAGTCATATTTATGACATTTAATACTAGTTCACATCAAACCCACTATCAGACCAGTGATAAAGATAGATTTATTTGTGTAAATTGATACCATCCAGCCGGTATAATAATTTGTTTAATCACGAGCGCTTACTAGTATAGACTATATTTTCCAAACATCTACCAAATACCGGAAATCACCCTCAAATATCATCAACGAAAAGGTTACATGCAACCATAAATGGTACACAGATGCTAAGGATCAGCAAACATTAATCAAAAGTGGCAGACATTTTTACTTTCTATTTCCATAGTTGGATCAGGAATTTGATGGTTGATTTCAGTAATTTGAAAATTGGGTCACGAATGTGTTGCGCGGAAGCATAATTTCTTACTAATTTAATTCTACAAAGATTTTGCATAAGCCACTTTAAAAGAGAAATTATATGCTATATCTAGTCACTGATTTGCACTTCTCCGGGAAAGTGTAATTTTGGAATCGATCGGTTGGATCAGTGCTTATATTTCAAGTGGAAAAAATATGGAGTCCCTCTAAATAAGTTTCTTATGTAGATGTATTAACAAGAATTATTCATTTACGCAATAATATTACACGCCCCATATATATATATATATATATATATATATATATATATATATATATATATATATATATATATATATATATATATATATATATATATATATATATATATATAACGGTGATGCCTTGTGATAACACAACCCTCTGTATCATTTAGGGAGACAGACATATTACATTTTGTGTAGAACATTCACTTAGGTATAATAATAACAAAATATCATTATGAAATGTAAATAAAATAAAGTTCGCTTATTTATTTTTAATCAATTAAAACCTTATTGAGCACAACGATGGAAACACGTTTCTCACTGCTTGGTGTTGTGTTGAAAATGATATATATTCAGTTGTTAAATATTTTTAAATATCAGACATATAGGATAAGGAAATATCTTTAAAGAAATCAGAGAGAGAGAGAGAGAGAGAGAGAGAGAGCGAGAGCGAGAAGGAGAGCTATGTCTACAGTTATAATGGTCTAGTAAATAAAATGACTGAAGAAATGGCAATGTACAGAGCAGGAGAAGTAGACTGCATAATTTAAGAGCCTATTTTATGGATAAAAGGTGAGATTGGGGAAATAATAGTTATACAAAAGCGATGCATAGAGTGAGAGAGTGTGTCTGTGTGTGTATCAGAAGAATATTTTATTTTAGAACGTCACATTCACGTCTGCTCCATACCTCCACATATTGATAGATGTATGCGTATACCTATGCATGTGTCTAGTCTACTCATCAGCCTGTGGGAACCAGCTAATTCGCTTTTCGTACGCGACAAATATGTCACGCCCACAGGAAAGCGGCTACATGCAGGCTACGTACAAAAAGCGGAAGCACGTAAAAACATACCATTTGATACCACAGCTCGCAGCAAACAACACGTGCGTGTGGTTCAATGGTGACATATTACATACATATCATAAACTATTTTGACACCACAGTTTACATTCAACAGTAATTTTTTGTGGTCCAAAAGAAACCTGTATATAAAACATTTCGACACCTCAGATGCTGACCTCAAATAAATCCTACCTGTATCAACCATATATGTAGATACACGTCCGACTAGTCTGGAGCCGAAGTTCTTCTCTAACCTAAGTGAAAAATTAGGCCTTTTATAGATTAATTTTTATTATTACAAAATACTAACTCCCCTTTCAATTTATTTGTTTACATTTTTGATGTTAGTTTGATGATCAAAGTTTTATTGTGTATGACCGTTCAGTGATTTTGTCCTTATTATCTTAAATGATTGAATACACTCTCCATAATCAGTATATTTGTAAGTCATTTCATGGTTAGTAAGTTTGTTTCTTCTTCAGTAGATTTTCTTAAAAATAAAGTTTTCGAACTCGTTCAGATACTAGAAGCAGCATTATAGACTTTAAGAAAATTAAAGAAATATTTGTATCTGTTAACATATAAAGCAAATCTATATATTGTTTTATAATTTCTTAGAATGTAGAAGTAGTGCTAAGATGTCAGTCGAATCTTCATCAACTCAATCATATTTAAATAGTTTTGTTGCCAAAATAAGTGCAAATGAGACTATACTAACTCTCTTAGTTAGTTAATCTCTATCTTATCGTTTAATTCATTTCTGGTTTATTTTACTTTCCTACCTTTAGTTTAAAAGGGGATTATCAGATAATAAAGCATTAATATTAACGGAGACTTTGATTTATATCTCTCATAGCCATCAACAATGACGAGAATTTAAAAAAAGTTTAACTGATATTCTTTATATACGAGATAATTAAAGATTAATCCATAATCCTATTTGTCATTTGTGTTCTGGATCAAATCAATCTTTGAATATTTAGAATAAAATCACCTCGTTTATGTTACTTTCACCTGTCACATACCATCTATAGTAGAACGACTCTAACAAATATATTTCTTGGAATACATACATTAACTTCACTTCTAAAGTTTTCAATGCGACTATTTCTGATTGTGAAGGTTAATAAAGAATACACAGATTTGATTTATTACGTATTAGTTGTATAGCTATACTTTACTCTGACAAAATCCCCCTTTTGCAGAGTGTCACCTGCAATCTTAAAATACTTGTGTCATTCTACAACGATATACAAATAAGCTTGGAATTAGTACGTAGATACCATACTTCGTAACTGTTTCTGAGTTACCCAATAATATTCTGGTCAGTGATGTGAGCTTTTTCATTCTTAAAGCCATGTGAGTGAGAACGGATATTATCCAGATAACGTATGACGATAACGAGTTGATCATCGCTAATGGAAAGCCCAATAAGACACTGAGAATGTCTTATCAATAACCAGTATTACAGGTATGCATTTATGAAACAGTTAATGAAAGGAACGTTATTAATATCAGTTTGTGTATCTAAAATTGGTATGTAACCATCATGAATTTGGTGACCATTGAGTATCTGTCACTTAATCAGTCTATTTGGTTTTCTTCTCACGATAGACAAATCACTGACTCACTCACTCTATCGCTCACTGACTCTCGCTCACTGACTGACTGACTTACTAACTGACTGACTGACTGACTGACTGACTGACTGACTGACTGACTGACTGACTGACTGACTGACTGACTGACTGACTGACTGACTGACTGACTGACTGACTGACTGACTGACTGACTGACTGACTGACTGACTGACTGACTGACTGACTGACTGGCTCGCTCGCTCGCTCGCTCGCTCGCTCGCTCACAACTATAGTTAATTTAAAAATATATTCTCTCACTCACTTTCTTTTTCACTTACAGGTATGCAAATTCCTATAAATGATAAGTAGCATTTTTATCACATATCATGTCAATCGAGGTTGATACTGGATGGAGTGAAGTATTTTTAGGGGTAGCTTTTTCGTAGGAGAAACTTAATCTGCATATATATATTTTTCATCTGTATTCTTCATTTATCTCAATACAGTGTAGATTCTACTAATCTAAAGCAAACAACGTTGGGGCCTTCCAGTTTATTATTCTAATTTTCAACTTGATCAAGCTTATTAAGATATTCCTAGAGAAAATACAGATGAGAACGTAATATATCAAAACATGTCCATTTTAAACAGTTGACAATCTAAAGAAGGCAGTCATATTCCCTTATTTTACCCCTTTCTGTAGTTGTCTTTAGGGCTGGATATCGGCCACCTGCTGATAATATCTATTTGTGAGATTTGCTTTGTCTACCATGAAAAATAGCCGTCTACCTGATATTATATATCAAACAATATATAAATGGTTAATAAAAGAATATAATATTTCGAAATGTCGCTTCGCAATGTAAATTGAGATATCATCTGAAGTACGATCTTTCTAGAAGATTGTCACCGTCGATGTGTGTATCTTATCTGATTTTATCTGATATATATATATATATATATATATATATATATATATATATATATATATATATATATATATATATATATTTACTAACTGGCTTATTAGGTGACTGACTAACTGACTGACTGACTACTTAATTGTCTGCCTAACTGGCTAACTATATAACTGACTGACTGACTAAATGATTGTGGGACATGTTGGCTGAATGATTTGATTTAATTTATTACACTTATGACATTATTATATGATCACTATGATCATGTGATTGTGGAAAATATCCAAAACATTAAACCTTATTTAGACTATGTCATCACATAACACGCGAAAAGATGCCAATAATTCCAAGACGTTGACTCAAAATTACAGAAACAGAAACTCAATACTGGCTATGGGAATCCCATGAACGTTTGTGATTGAATTTCTTTCAATATATATATATATATATATATATATATATATATATATATATATATATATATATATATATATATATATATATAATATATATATATCACATGTCTATACACACACGCGCGCGCGCATACACATTATGTGATAATCGAAAGAGGTTAAAATGGCAGTCAACAGATGTAGAAAGTAAGTGAGAGGTTGCAAATGGACCAGACGTTGTCTCATTATGACCCACCAGTCGTTATGGCATTCTATTGACCACAACATCTTAAAGTGACAAATACTGTATATTTGAACCTACTCAGTGGAGAGATTATCTTCAGCGAATGACGTCATTTATTAAAAAGGATTCGCACAGGGTGTTCCTATTTATTCTTTCAGAGTTCACATATCTGGCTGACATGATAGCCTAGTTATGGACAAAACGTTAGCGTCTGTGTCGAAATCATAGAGTGATTATATTTGACAGGTTTTATCTTTTCTTACGTCTCAGTACCTTTTATGGGGGTTTAGCTTGTTTATTGGTGTGCTAAGCGACAAAAATAAATAATGGATTCAGTAGTTTCTTATGTGATTTCTGCTTTTTGATTCTTTAATAAACATTTCAGTTCTTTTCAACTCCGCATGAGTTACAGATAATCTATTTGTATAGTGATAACAGAAATAAAATCGTCAAAATCATGCAGTTATAACAAATATTGTCTTACGTTTTTCATAGCAGCCATAAATATATAGGAGAGTCAATTGTATAAAAATATACGAACGTTAGAGAACTTCAGCAAATACAAAGCTATTGGACTATTAATAAACTCGAATGGCGGCCAATAACAACAAATACATTCACATGAAAATGATGTATGCGAAGTATCTTAGGCTCACAGTATTAGCATGTTTTAAGCACAACCTATTTTAATAATTCTTGCTAAAGAGAACAGTTTTCAATGACTAACTAAATTTCTTATGTAAAACTAAAAATCAAATAATACATCACTGGGTTCATAAAACAGTAACGACAACAATATTAATTTTATCAATATCCATTCTAATTTGCATTGAGTTAAACACTTTATACCTATTTAAGTGAATCTCTTAAAAATAATTTTCAAAAATTGGCTTAGATGTGAATTTCTTGACATTTTGCCTTTTCTTTATAATAACGGTTAAATATAACCACAGAAGGGAATATTTGAGAATCTAGGATAATTGTTTTCTTAATAATTGGTAATGGTTAATCTCGATATTTGTTGTCAATCTTTACAAACGTTGATGGCATTTGGATGTCCTTGATACAATGGGTTTAAAAGATTTACATCGAATACAAAACAGTTGAAGAAGACTACAGGTTTAGATATTTTCTTTGATGAAGAATGATTAGTTATGGAAAAGATGATGTTTTGTTTTTAACATCCTCAGTTCTATATCACAACAGAAAACCGAATAATTATTTTACTCACAGGTTTTATACTATGTGTATCAAATGCACATACAACTCAGGAAATCCTTGATATTTAAATCAAGGATTTATTGAGTTCCTGTTATATTTTGACCATAATCAAAGCTGTTCCGGTACTATAGCCACATATAAATATGCACTACCATTATTCAATAATGATAAGACTATTAATCGGTAAATATTAGCCTAGATTAAAAACATTTAAGTTCAGTTTTAGATTTTTAATGAACACCATTGCACGATAAGATTTCGTGGATACTAAATTACTTCGCGAGTACTAATTTTAGCTACAACGTTTATTATATTTTACAACTACTTAAAGTAACATCCCACAAACGCCTATATTACTGGAATTCGAGCCGTAATGTGGAACTTTGAAACACGGTGTTCTAGTCAAATTTCTATTGGATAATAATCAGCTCATTATTTAGTAAATGAACTGATCTGTAGAAATTGTGGCAGTATATCACACAACACAGAGGTGAATCATAAACCTTTTCATGATTCAAATTTGTTAATGGTATTTGTTCACATTTATATGTAATTCTGTAAAAGGTTAGGATAGTTAGATATGTCAGAAAATTAGATCTTTGTGAAAGCTTCTCACTGACATAAATCCAGGAGATAAAGTTTTGATGTTCACTAGCAACAGTAAAATATTTCTAGCAAATCATTGTATTTTAGCATACATGAATGTTTTTTATATAATTTTTCCACTTACTCATTCATTCTCACTCAGTGCAACATGACTGAAAACATGAACATTGTAATAAAACCCATTATAATAACGGTACATATTTGACGAATGCCCATTCCTAGTTATAAAGTTTACTTTAAAAAGTGGGCCTCTAACAAATGAAGCATATGTCTTCCGTTTGATTTGAAGTCCGTCGCAGCTTTAATTTCCTTATTTCCAGTATGTATTTTAACATCGATGAAATCAATTATGATGCAACCTGGATTTTATTTATAAATAAATGGAAAGGGTTTATTTGGACATGTTTTGTATTGGAAATATGCAATATAAAAGCTTTATTTGCATATACTGCACACATTTTACTTCACTTATGAAATATGTTGCCTATTCGAGCTTGAGTCGATAGCGTATCAAGAAAACCACAAGATCCTTTATTGATCGCCATTGTTCTATACAAATGCTGGATGCTGCAAGAACTACTTTCCCTTACCTCATGTTTTTCGAAATCGTGTAACCGACAACCAACAGTGCGAGTTCTAGTCAGTTCCAGAATGGGTTTATTCGGAAGATGCGAATCTGAGCTATTCCAATGCCATCACATTATCAGCAAGGATCTAGCTGCAGCATTCCTCAGTGGAGTAGGTTAAAAGAATTACAATAGAAGCAAAACATATACCAAGCTTGGAAGACAATATATCGTATGAATCCTATTTATAGAGTAAAAGTTCATAGAGTACTAATTTAACTTTGGTAAGTGTACTGTCTTGTTTATGGGTTAACATCTGTTTCGTATATTTAATTATATAACGAGCCTACTCAACCCACAAAAGTAATTCCGAACAAATATTTTTGTTTTCCGAATCATTGAAAAAAGCCATTGACATTCAAAGAATTCCTTTTCTTCACTTTGTAGGAACCTTGAATCAATATAACAGGTTTCCTTTACTTGATGGTGTCTATATCATTCAATTTAAAATCTGATCATCTAACTGCCTTATATTTCAGTCTCAGCGATGCATCCAAAGTATGACTAACACCGACGACAAGGAGGGCAAGAACTTAGTCACTCACATCAACTGCAAAGGAATATATTGTATGGATAAAGCAATGCCACTTGAAGCAAAAGTGCGCATTAAGGAGTTCACCCTCTGCCAGGTAAGTGAGTTAGTGTCTCTAGAATCTGATTGATGTCAATTACTGGCACCCGTAAATATGTTTTGTTTGACATAAAAATAATAGTATATGCTTTTCTAACTTCCCACCAGCTTCTACCCATTATACATGAAGTTCTAGACAACATACTCCGTCATTGAGCCCAACATTCAGCCCTTTGGATTTATTTAAAGTCCTTTCTTAGACCATATCACCAAAAATTGTAATCTGTATGAAAGTCGCGTATACATAACAATCGAAATATATAAAATGGCAACTAAACACATTTTATTTCCGACAATTAGAGAGTATCAACATAATTCAGTCTGAGGATTGGCACACTACTTTGATAACTATGATAATTGATTTACCGACATTTCGGCACAAGTTGAGTTAATATCTTTTCGTTTTATTATTAGAACCTAACGGGATATTTCTTTCGTTCGAAGAGAATGGTGCCCTTGGCAGAGGTTGGTCCTTCGACTTTGGTTTACGATGGCAACACATTAAAAGCGTAACAACCAATTTTCTACGCACAACAAAAATCAGTGTATCTTACAACAAATCGGTTATCTTACATGTTATTACTCTCTTAAACATTTAATTTGTTCTGTTATCAATTAATATTCCCATGACCCATACAGTGAATCAGTAAATCGAAACAAATTATATTTTGTTTAAAGTCCATAATTATTGCTACCTTCAATAAGAATAAACACATTAAAAACAACTGAAAATAGCTTATAGTGACTTTTCCAGAGCATCTGGTTGAAAAAAGAAAAGAGAACATTCTGAAAGTCTTCCCACAACAAACACCCGAGTTATTCCTATTTCAAGTCAAAGACAGCAAAATAATGTTATGTGATTCTTTGAAATATTGTATCCATTCGTTCTTCCTTTCTTCTTTCATTTCAATATTACATACAACTATAGCAGCGAGTAATAGTTTGTTATCCTCTTTAATATGGCTTTCAACGGAATTTAATAAAAACAATGTTATTTTCAATCAGAAAAGTAAAATGATAGAACGTTGTTATCAAGTAAGCAAAATATAATGACTTTGAAAGTAAAATGTCATAACATAGCGAATCTAGGAAATAAAATGTATACCATAAGCTATTTTGTGAAGGCAAGCCACTTACTAAAGTTTTTATGAAGTTCAACGGTCTCATCCATTCTGAAAACTATTAGGTAATAATGGCATTAAACTCTGCTTGAGTCACGAACAAATTTGTTACTTCTTCTCAAAAGTGTTATTATTTCTGAACTGGCTTCACTATAAAGACAAATTAAAATATAATCTCAATATTGACTTTATCAACATAACATACATATTTATTTATCCAAGCAGGTGATCCATCGGTATTTACAGTAACCTCTTCATCACACTGCTTCTGCCCCGATAAACATCGATATTAGAACCTACTTTAAAAGCCATTTATACCAAAACAGATTACTTTTCCAACCTTGAAGAGTATTATGTTTCATTAAGGTATCTATCATTACACTTGTTCAGTGTCATCTATTGTATTTAGTGACATTCTGCACCCAAGGTAAATAAGTACATTTCTCTTTTTAGCGGCGACTTGTGTTTAGTATATGTAAGTAAGTAAGTAATTTTATTGGATGATATACACAGTAGCATTATTACATTGTTTATCACATAATATTATTTACAAGCATATATCATCATGACAACAGACAAGTAAAAAGCTCTAACCTCCAAAATAAATACCAAACATGTAGAACATAATTGATTATACTAGGAGGCGCAGTGGCCTAAAAGTTACATATTTAACCATCTATGTCCACTGTCCAATTGCGTTGATTATGGCTATAGCATAACATAATATAATGTAATATTGTACAATATATTATACAATATATGTAATTCATAAATGACTTTGCTAATTTGAGTTCGTAAGAAACATCTTTATAGATCTATTAAAACTATGTTGCGACCTCAACTGTCTTATTGTTTCTGGCAGTTTGTACCATATTTCAGGTGCTAGGTAAATAAATGTCTTTGACAAATATACTGTTTTTCTGTATTGTATGCGTGGCTGGTGAAGGCATCTTGTTTCATGTGAATGAATATGTCTATTTACAGTGAACATCGTCATTATGGGGTCTGGTAAAGAGATATTAATGAATGAATACATTATTTTTGAATCTGTAGCTTCTTAAATAAGGGTTCGGTATGAGCATTATAGTTTGAGTTCAAGACGGTCCTGATTGCCTTTTTCTGTAAAATTTCTAATCTCCGTAAGTACGTTGAGTGACTACAACCCCACAATAGCGTGCCATATGTTAAATAGGGATATATCAAGCTGTGTTATACTGTTATCATATTGTGTGTTCTTAAGATATGCTTAATTTTAATGAGGGCATATAGTCCACCAGATATTTTTGATCTACAACTATTTATATGATCATGCCAGTTTAGGTTTTCATCTATTAGTAGTCCCGAAATTTGACACATTTAACTCGATTAATAATTGTATTATCTAATTTTAATACATGTGTGTCCGAATTAACATTCTTATTTTTTAAGAAGAGTACATGATGTGTTTTGCTTATATTTAAAGATAATTTATTCACCTTAAACCACTCAGCTAATGATGCAATGTCTTGATTAATGAGTTTATATAATTCCGTAATATTTTTACCAGATACATAAATTGTTGTATCATCTGCAAATAGTATACATGCGGTGCACCGGGGGGATCCTGGTAGATTAATTGGGTATAAAATGAAAAGGAGTGGTCCCAATATAGATCTCTGGCGTACACCACAAGTTATATGAAATAATTTTGAATCAATACATTTATAATAGACATATTGTTTTCTCTCTGTTAGATAGCTCCTGAACCACTCCAATGGCATAATATTTTATATAAAAGATTGTGATTTATTGTATCAAAGGCCTTATCAGACTATATCAGCAACCAGATGGCGTTATCTGAGTTTAATGTTGCCCGTCCTTAAAGGCCGTGAATGGTGTAGCGTGGTGTTAAAATGATTTCATCTTCGAGGAATGTCAATGTATTATCCAGGGTCCACCATGATCCTTGTATCAAACTGCATGGAATATTGGCTTAATTTTCTTACGCTATTTATGTTCTGGTAAATAGAACCATTCCATATATTTAAGCATCTTTTTCAATACAAGTTTAATTGTTTGTTTTCTCTTTTCAAATAGTGTGAAGATCTGCTTGCCGGGGAGGGGGGGGGGAGGGGCATTCATATACAAGGAAACACTCGCGTAGAGAAACAACCATGACTTTAAAAATCACAAAGACCCATTATCAGAAACAAATCTAGACACACACCTCCAGGAATACGTTTTTATAGAATTAGAAGGAAAGAACTAGATAAATAATTGAATAATAAAATATGTTTATTTTTAGCTACCGTAGACACTTCTATTAACATTCACAGCGTAATGTTCATTAAAGTGCACGGAGCCAGGTGTTCATTTCCATGTCGCCAAATCACATTAAACTCGCAACAATTAAAAACATATTTTGTAAGTTTCTTAAAAAAATACATTTATTTAAATTGGCATATTTATAATATTAAACCAGATTATTATGTATGAAATGTGTTTGATGTATATGAGTTCAGAATATGTTTTAATTGTGTTTTAAATATTAAGCGCATTAGAACAATTGTAAGTGAATAAGGCGCTATATGAAATATTATTATTATTATTATTATTATTATCGGAAAGGAATACCCTCCTATTTATGTTAAATAGCCTTTGATACAGTAAGGGGCACTTTTGCAGAATTTTTTTCAGCAATTTAAATTATGAAATGAAAATTAATTAACCTAAAGATATAACCTATCATATAATTAAGGTTATATTCGATCGGTATATTTGGTTTTCTTCTGACGGTAAGCAAATAACTAACTAACTGGCTGACTGACTGACCAACCGACTGACTGACTGACTGGCTGACTGTCTGATTGACTGACTGACTGACTGACTGACTGACTGACTGACTGACTGACTGACTCACTCACTCACTCACTCACTCACTCACTCACTCACTCACTCACTCACTAACCTACTCACTTACTCATACACTGACCTGTTATTAGACCACCTTCTTAAATGTTCCATAAGAAATAGCCTAGCTATGGGCAAAGACCGGAAAAAGAACAGTAATGGCAGCGGTGAGACTTGATAATAGGTTTTCTGTGTTGAGTGGGGTAGATCCTTTCTCCCTCGGGTTGGACTGGATTTGGAAGCCGGCACCAGAATATAAGACCATATGGACCCAGCTTTTAGACAGAAAATCTCACTGAGAAACCAATAGCATTGAAAGCACTCCAGTTTGTTCAGATGATTTTCTGGAATTGCCTAAACTGCAGCGAGTGACAAGTTCAACCCGTAAGGCTCTTAAGCTTACAGAGTTAAACCGCCCAGGACACATTACTCATAGGAGAAGAGAAGGTAGCTCATATCGTCAGAAATATCGATTCAAAATTTAACAACTATGCTGATATGGATTAAAAATCGATATGATTCGAGTAATATTTTCCTTACTGAAATGAAATATTCAAAATTATTATTGAAAGCGGAACAGACCAATATAGATTCAATCAATCGATCTTTGGAGCATTATGAATGGACTACAGTCATACACAAGCTAGAAAGTTTAAATTGATTCAAATAGTGTAATAGTAATTCTATGAAGAGAAGTCACGGCACATTCAAAGGTCCTTTACTGGTTAAATTTGTTAAAGTAGGGTTTTCAGAGGGTCCATGTTATATCATAATTAATAACATTTTAAATCGCCGATTCAAATAACTGGTATTTTGAATAAACTTAAATCTACGGGTGCAATTTCTGATAAACGGAAATGATCCCATACATGATCCAGTCATATAACTTTTATAATTAATTTGAAGAGCAATAACTTTTGTTTAATGATGAATGGTTCATCCAAAAAGTAGGCACTTCTATTGGCAGAGATTGGGCACCACATTACGGTTGATTATGACATGAAGAATGTTAGACTCACAGAAGATGCCCTACCAAACATATTCGATAATTTGGGTGATGCTAAGCCCAAACGAATCAGCAGTTTAATGGAGTAACTGAATGGGAAACTATTGTAAAAAAAAAAACATTACTTAGGCCTACTCAAAGCTTTTTATGGTCGTGTATTGTAGACTCTATTAAACTGTTAGAATATTGGGCGTTTCACCGAGAGCGGCACATTCCTGTATAGGCCATATATGGGAGAGTCCCATGGAATTGGGGCAACATTTTAATAGAAATATGATAGCTGGTGGTTAGAATTGTTTTGAGCGTGGTAGTGCATTTGATAGGGAATAAAATAATTGTTTGTTACGTGATATTTACTTCTAAATGTGAAATTTCTTTTCCCATCACATTTAAGATCGCAAATTATACGATTGTTTAGAATATGTTCTTGGGAGATGGACTTTGATAAGGCATGGAGTATTCGTTTTCAGGCCTGGTGTAAAATAAATTACCCTAAAAAGGTGGATGCGTGGTATTAAAGGCATAATTGTTAGGGAATTGCAAATAAAACAACGTCGGTCAAATACCAGTATTCCAACTACCAGCTGTTGCAGTTCAAAACCATGCAATATTATCAATTACATGACGTGTCATCTAATATGTGATTGCTCAAATATGACGAGCACTGCCACCCAAACAACATTTGGCATAATGGGAGATATAGATAGACCTTCTTCAAACGTTATTTATGCTTATCAGTGCTACTTCTGTAATAAACAATATGTTGGCGAAACTAGTTCAACTCTTAGCATAAAAGAAAATAGCCACCGATTTACAATTGAAAGTAAACATCGAATTGTTTCTTTATATACACATTTAAAAGTGCATGCAGATGACTCCTCTCTGCCTGATTACAACCGTCCATCTCTCAGTGATTATATTTTAATACCGATTGAACAAATACCCAGCTGAGGTTCTGATTGGCAGGACCGAATTAATATACTGAAACGCGTAACCTTTCTGATTGATACCCTAGAATCATTAGAACTAACAGGATTAACCAAAAAACGTTCGGAAGATATATTAGAATCAGCCGAAAAGTGTGACACTGCAGTTCTAGTAATGTGGTTTTCTAGAACAGGCAATGTGGCTTCAAGAATAATAAGAAAAACATAAAAGCCTCTCGGGTTATATAGTGTCAAGTAGGTTGAAATAAATATTTTAAAATAAATAGAATGTCTCCTGAAGCTCTGAAAACTTTCTCACAAATACAACTTCAGTAAAACCTCAATTACTCAAAACACAAAATTCTCAAACCACCATTGCTATGTTTATAACGCAATGAGATATCTAAATATCAAATGGGAAGCAACGACTAATTCATTTGAACTACATTTTAGGTTTATTTTCTCATTATTTCGGGGACTTTCACACCTGTACAAACATATTAATTCTATTCAATTATAATTGGATGTTTTAAACACCGGATTACATAAGCTCACAAGTATAATGAAGAGATTAAATATAACACGCCCTCTGTTAAAAATATCTAAAGGCTTAATTGCGTGGCTTCCTAGTAAAATTGTGTGTGTAATCCTAGAGCAATTTGGTAACGTTACACATTCTATGCAACCTGATGAAGACTTGAACAGGTCGAAACCGGTAATTGCTATTTGGTTGAGTCGTGTTCTATCGTTGTTACTAGTATTGGTCTGAATTTATTCTGATTAATGTTTATATTGTTCATATATGATTTATGTTGTGTACTAATATTTAATTTTGTTTTATTTTTGACTTAATTTTTATTGATGAATTCTTGGCCGAAGTGTTCAGTACAAAACCTGGTTTTATTTAATAATAGTTATTTTAGTAATTGTTTTTTCCTTTCATTATTTTCTTCTAATTAAAAAGGTAATTAAATAATATATGTAATTGAATAATACATGTAACTAAATATATTTTTACCTAGTTTGGAGTTATAATTGTTGTTGGAAGAAAGGCATAACGCCTCTGCCAGTGCCTTAAATATCTTTATAAAACACACACACGCAAACACACAAACACATAAACACACAAACACATAAACACACACACACACACACACACACACACACACACACTTGCGATAATTGAAAGAGACTAAATTCCAGTAGCTATAGAAAGTAAGTGAGAAGCAGGAAATCGACCAGACGTTGTCTCATTATGAGGCACCAATTGTTATTACATTCTTTGGACCACCAAATCTTAAAGTGATAAATACTGTATATTTGAGCTTATTGAATGGAGATATTACCTTCCGAAAATGACGTCATTTATTGAAAACAGTTCGCACAATGTGTTTCTTTTTATGTTTTCAGAGTTCAATTATCTGCTTGACACTCTAGCATCTGGGTCGAAATCTTGGACTAATTATATTAACTGTCATTTCGCTTTACTGTTTTTAAAGGTTGTTTAGCCTGTTTATTCTAGTGTAAGACGACATAAATACATACTGTGATTTGTTTTTTCCCAGTTATTTAAAAGTATTTTAGTTATTTTCCACTCCGCATGAGTTACAGATGTACTGTTTTTTTAATGTAACAGAAAAGAAAGTCCTAAAATAGGAAGATACCTGAAATGTGTATCGATGGAAGTGTACAATGATGAATAATAGAAAATCAGACTGGAACATTGTATACTGTACTATGGCCTAATAATACAGCACTGCTTATGTCTTTCTCAGTACTTATTATGATAATAGTCAGTATGTTACTGTAATAATTATGTAAGGCTTAATGGAGAGGAGTTCGACACGTGTTCATAACAGTATAAAATCAATAAGTCACTCTGATCAACGTTTAAATGAGAAGAATAAAAATGGGCTAAGCGACCTCCAATGAAGCGAAGTCAAAGATGAAACACCGTTAAGATATGCTTACACCCAGATTCGAACACGGTTCGTAGTAATATGTAGTGCAACACGCTACCGTTCGACCATGGATGCGCCATTAGAAACCCAAAACGATGATAATCATCTTTATTACAACCTTATTACCTTCTTTACGCGAAATTTGAAGGATATTAAAAGATTTTTGGTGACACAAAGGTCTACCTGCTATTTGTTGTAATCAAATGGTTCTCATTTTCTATTGTTGATTAATTTGTGGCTTCATTTACGTAAAATGTAGATATATCACCACAAACATTGATTTAATATCTCCTCGTTGTAGATTACAACCAAACAGGATATTATCTTCCTAAGAAGAGAATGATGTTCTTCGCACAGATTGGTCGTTCCAGTTTGGTTTATGAAGTCAACCCATATACATGCCATAAGATTATTTTATTTTAATTAAGATTCCCCAAAAAGACAAACTTTATTGGGATGATTAAAAATAATTTACTTTCTTTTTTTCTTAATTTTAAAGTGATTACCCCAATGACTTTCCCTTTGTTTTAATTAAATTATTTACCAATGTCAATTTTGTTTTTCCAGGGTGATTCAGTTTATTTAAGGAAAGGAGAACTGTAACATATTACCCACCAAATTTTTTTTTTTTAAAAAAAAAAAAAAATAGCCGAGGGTTTTCCCGTTTCAGGTCAAATGACAACTTCATATTTTTACTTGATTCTTTCAAATGTTGTATTCACTCCTTCAACCTTTCTTCTTTTGTTTTTCTATTACGTGAAAGTATAATAATAAATAATATATTGTTGTACTCTTTAATATGTTTTTGAGTGGAATTTCATAAACAAAATATAATTTTTAACCGGAATATTAAAATACGTAAAACTTTACTCTCAAGTAAACAAAAACTATTGACCTCGAAATAAAATTGTCTTCACACACCGAATCTAAGAAATACAATGTGTACCGTATTTTATATATTCACTTACTAATGACTTGAGCTATTTGAAAGGTTTTATTCATCTGACAAATATTAGGCAATAAGCTCTCCATGGGTCACGAACAAATTTAATACTTATTCTGAAAAGTGTTAGAACGTTTTTGTCTCTAAAATGGCTTCACTGGATAGGCAAATTATAATATATTTTATTTTCCCTTAAAGTTAATGAGCAAGAATAGGTTCTATTATAGATGACTTAATAATAGTCTTCTTGGTAATATTCTATAGAAACAACCTTCATGTAAGTTGTTTAATTCTTGGCATATACTGAAATCACAATGTTGAGTTTTAATTCTTGGCATACACTGAAATCACAATGTTGAGTTTTATCGTATCACATACATGTTCATTTATCCGAGCAGATGAACAATCAGGGTTTCTAGTAATCCCCTCATCAGACTGCTTCTGGCCCGGTTAATACGGATCTTAGTACCTACTTTAAATACCATTGCTACCAAAACATATTATAGAATTTATAGTATTTATTGACATTCTGTAAACAAGGTAAGTACGTACATTTCTCTTTGTGGGGGTGTGGTTAGTATATGGAATCATATCAGGTACTAACTAGACAGCATTATATAGGCTTTATAGAGCCAGTTCCTATACATCTTGAATGGTGTATCATGCCCTGAAATGATTTCATCTGCCAGGAAAGTCAAGGTATTATCTAGTTTTCGTCGTGATTAGTGTCTGCACTTGCATAAAATGTTGTCAGATATTCTGGTGTTTCATTTACTTTTTATACCAGGGTGTAGTTCACGGCTTGGCTTACTTTTCTTACGCTATTTCTGTTCTAGTAAACATAACCCAATATTCATCTTTAAATAGCTTTTCCAAAACATATTGAATTGGTTCTATTTTATTTTACAAAAGCGTAAACACCAGTTTGACAGGGTGTGGGAGGGGGGGGGGTTATATACAAGGAACCTCTTGCGCAGATAAACAACCATGATTACTAATAAATCACAGAGACCCATTATCAGGAACATACCTAGAGACACACATCCAGGAATACGTGTTCATAGATTCATACAGATGCGTTCAAACCAATAGACGTAAAAGCAGAGAGAACCAGAGAAATAATTGAATGATAAAATGTGTTTATTTTTAGCTACGGTAGATACTTCTATTAGCGTTCACAGGCTAATGATAAATAAAGTGCATGGAGCCGCATGTTCATTTCCATATTAATATCTCTTATAACTCTATCGGAAAGGAATACCCTGCGATTTCTGATTAATGTCATGCTATCTCTGATGCAGCAAGATCATATGGTGCCTTTTAAGATATCGTGTATGTGTTTTCTAAATTCCTAATGTTATGGGAAATGAATAATTATTATCATAAAGACATAACTTATTATACAATTAAGGTGACATTCGATGAAATAATTTTTAGAGATTAAGTTTAAAAGAAGTTCGTAACCCAAAACAAATGATATTTCAACATTAGATGATCGATATCCCTTGTTTGATATTTCGGTTTTTAGTTTTAGGTATACATATTCTGATAAATTAGATAATGAATGTCTGATTCTCTTGTGTGTGTGTGTGTGTGTGTGTGTGAGAGAGAGAGAGAGAGAGAGAGAGAGTATGTGTGTGTGTGTTTTAGGGTACATAGTAAGAGGCAACAGGCACAGAGCATCAACATATCTAAACATCCTTCGAAACCTACTTCCATAAATCTAAATACAACTATACATACATTAATCTAAAAATAAAATGTTCCATACCTCCACAAATTGATAAATGTGTGCGTATACCTAAGCATGTGTCTGGTCTACTCATCAGCCTGTGGGAACCAGCTAATTCGCTTTTCGTACGCGACAAATATGTCACGCCCACAGGAAAGCGGCTACATGCAGGCTACGTAAAAAAAGCGGAAGCACGTAAAAACATACCATTTGATACCACAGCTCGCAACAAACAACACGTGCGTATGGTTCAATGGTGACTTGCTACATACATATCATAAACTATTTTGACACCACAGTTTACATTCAACAGTATTTTCTGTGGTACAAAAGAAACCTGTATATAAAGCATTTCGACACCTCAGATGCTGACCTCAGCTTTATTCTGGGTTCGAATAACTGAATAAATCCTACCTATATGAACCATGTATCAATACACGTCCGACTGGTCTGGCGTCGAAGTTCTTCTCTAACCTAAGTGAAAATTCAAGCCCTATATATAGCCTCAGCGTGTTAACAAACATTACAGTTTGTTCATAACAAAGAGAATGTACACTAACTCAGTATGGACTCACTAAAGCGATTTAACTAAATAAAAACAAAGTAGCAATACCGCACAATGGATTATTACTGGACTAGAACGAAATATCGTCTCAAACCTGAGTAAATACTATGATTTACTCGAACCTAACAGCTAACCCTCATACGTTTCCGTTCATCACTAAGGGAACGTTCATTCACGCTTAATTTAGCGTCCCTAAGTATATGCAGTTAGGTGTGGTGGGATCTAAATTAAAGCGCCTATCCACTTGATCTATTTGACCCATGGTCGAGAACAGCGGATTTCAGTCAGATCTCCGATACTGCGAATGACACTTCGGGATTATAATAGCTATACATTTAACAAATTTCCTATATCAGTGTAATCTAATTACTCATAATATGGGAAAACACTCTGTCCGCAGCTTAATACCCATGGAGATGCCTGCCGGAGTAACAAACGACTCCAGGAGTATAAATCCATCAAGCAGCATTATATGAATTAATAGGTCGTTTCGCCAGACCACATAAGAGGACAACAATATAGATTCTACATTATACATAACAAAGCTAATAAACTCAAACATGTTGTAACTAACGACATAACTTTCTTACATTGGTGTAATAAGGAATCTGGATGGAAATAGATAAGATGTCTGGCTGGGCAATGTGCGTTTTAGGGTACATAGTAAGAGGCAACAGGCACAGAGCATCAACATATCTAAACATCCTTCGAAACCTACCTCCATAAATCTAAATACAACTATACATACATTAATCTAAAAATAAAATGTTCCATACCTCCACATATTGATAAATGTGTGCGTATACCTAAGCATGTGTCTGGTCTACTCATCAGCCTGTGGGAACCAGCTAATTCGCTTTTCGTACGCGACAAATATGTCACGCCCACAGGAAAGCGGCTACATGCAGGCTACGTAAAAAAAGCGGAAGCACGTAAAAACATACCATTTGATACCACAGCTCGCAACAAACAACACGTGCGTGTGGTTCAATGGTGACTTGCTACATACATATCATAAACTATTTTGACACCACAGTTTACATTCAACCGTAATTTTCTGTGGTCCAAAAGAAACCTGCAGCCCACAGCCTACACCTACACCTACAGCCGTTTTTTTTAGGTGTAAAACACCCAAGTCAGATCACGGCAGTAGTGAGAATGTTTAGCTTAATTATCTAAGCAGCCCTATTTATAGCTATTTTTTAATTGCTGTATCTTTCTTCAAAGCAATACTATATAAACTATGTAACCCAATTGTCACTGTCTTCAAAGATCAGTTTTTACAACGGCAGGCGTCACGAAGCGACTACTATTAAAACTATTTAGCTTAATTGCTATTAAAAGACTGACATCTGCGCTGAAGCAGACCGTATTAGCGCGTCATATCTTCGATACTGTTTGAACTATGTTATCATTTTCAAACCTGACCTAACGTCTGCTATTGTAGTTCTGATGTGTTATTTATGACGAGTTAATCTTGAATGTCAAAGTACAAACTGGACATAACTGGACCTAGGAAAGATAATTATATTTCTACATACAACCAAGGTGAATTTTATATGCAACTAAAGTTGCTATATAAAACACACCAACCGCGCGAACTGTGTCCAATGCCACCGCTCGAGATGCGATGCAGTGTTTCTATTCCTGAGTCAGGAGTACTTATAATGCTTTAAGAGCGTACTGTGCCTGCTACAGTCATTTAAATGCTGGATAACCAGGCCAGACACCTAAACGGCGTGCCTCCAAAGACGCAAATAGTACATGGATTATACAGCTCTAGATCAACTTTTCTTGAATGCAGGGACCGGGAAATATGGTCTCCACGCATAGAAAACGGAACTTTCTCAACCGCAGCATAATATGCCTTGTGATATTGGCTGGAGGGTCAAATACCTCATAAACATACAAATCCAATACATACTATGACCTACTCGTCACTATTATAACAATTTACATCGGCGCTTTAGCAGACCGTTATGGCGGAATTGCCGTTCTATATATTAACATTTTCAAATCAGACATAATGTCTGCTATACAAACTATAATTATAATATAGGGTTTTATTAATTACAAGGAAACTAAAGTTAGCCTTGGATGTCATAGTACAGACTGGACATAACTGGACCTAGGAAAGATAATTCTATTCCCACAAAAAACTACAGTGTTATACTTTAATTCAAACAACAATTATAACTCCAAACTGATTGTTTTTAAATATTTAATTGCATGTATAATTAATTAGCGTTATAATTAGAGAAACAGCCTGCTCAGTGAGCTCCGGTGGCCTAGTGGTTAAACACTGCCAACGGTCGCAGGTTCGAACCCCGTAAGAGGTCGAAACTTTTCCAGGGATTAATTTCTCGGCTCACTACATCGTGGGTGGCTGACCACGTTAAATGGCGCTGAATTATTTAAAATAAAGGGGGACGTTAAAACCCCACTGAGGACGTAAAACACTCTGGATGTGACCACCCTCAGGGTATTTCGGCTCCATCTTTCCGTACTGCTCCCCTGTGAGTGGTGGGGGAGGAGATTTCTCAACCACTCCAACATACAGGCTGTGTTGATTAAGCGACAGCCTGGGGATTCTTCTCGAACAACAAAACATGTGCCTGCTAGAGTCATTTAAATGCTGGATAACCAGGCCAAACACCTAAACGGCGTGCCTCCAAGTACGCAAATAGTGCACGGAATATACAGCTCTAGATCAACTTTTCTTGAATGCAGGGACGGGAAATATGGTCTCAACGAATAGAAAACGGGACTTTCTTAACCGCAGCATAATATGCCTTGTGATATTTGCTGGAGGGTCAAATACTTCATAAACATACAAATCCAATAAATACTATGACCTACTCGTCACTATTATATCGGCGCTTTAGCCGACCGTTATGGCGGAATTGCCGTTCTATATATTAACATTTTCAAATCAGACCTAATGTCTGCTATACAAACTATAATTATAATATAGGGTTTTATTAATGACAAGGAGACTAAAGTTAGCCTTGAATGTCATAGTACAGACTGGACATAACTGGATCTAGGAAAGATAATTCTATTCCCACAAACAATTAAGGTGAATTATATATACAACTAAACTTGTTATATAAAACACACGAACCACACGAGCTGTGTCCAATGCCACCTCTCGAGATACGTTGCAGTGTTTCTATTCCTGAGTCAGAAGTACATGCTTTAAGAACGTACTGTGTCTGCTACAGTCATTTAAATGCTGGATAACCAGGCCAAACACTTAAACGGCGTGCCTCCAAAGACGCAAATAGTGCACGGAATATACAGCTCTCTCTCTCTGTGTGTGTGTGTATTAGACGTGTTCTATGTATAATATACACTTATAGTTAAATTAATACGTATTTGGCAACAAAAGGGCAATATTGTTAAGTTTTATAATTACAAAACATAGCCTTCTAAATGTTTTCGATGGTAGTGTTTTTATATGTTAGTTTGATGCTCGTTCTTGGTGTTTTCTCTGACCGTTCAGTGGATTTGTTTTGTTATCCTAACTGATTTAATACATTATCCATAATCAGTATATACGTAAGTAATTTCACGATTATTTAGTTAGTGTTTTCCTGTCCAGTCTATTTCCTTAAATCGCTATAGTGTATCTGGGTATTCAAGTAAAAGAATTAAGTTCGGCGATAATGACCGTTAGGAAATTGAAGAAATAGTTGTATATTTTAAGAAATAAAACAAAGCTGTTTATTGTTTTTAACCTCTCAAAATATTAGTGTTAGTATTCAACGATCGGTGCCAAATCTGTATAATATATAGAACAACCCCTTAGACTGGAAATAATTTAGAAGTTCATAAACATCATATTTCAATTGGCTCAACTGAATCATATATAACTAAATCTTTCTGTTATTTGTTTTATCATCCGATTGTGGCTTCCAGACATTTTATCCTCTAATAATATTATTCTATTACATTACTATTAAAGTTAGTGCTAAAAGAAGGACAAATAAAAACATTATTCCTCTTAGTTAATCAAAGTTCCTTTTAATTATTTTTCTGATTGTCTACTTCCCCGGTTTTAGTTGAAAGGGGGATTATCAGATAATAAAACATTACTATTAATAGACACTTTGATTTATATCTATCATAGCCGTGTACAATGATCAAGGTTCTTTTTAAGTTTTACTGATATTCTCTATATACGAGATAATTAAAGATTAATCTGAAATTCTATTTGTCATTTGTGCTCTGGATCAAGTCAATGTTTTTAATATGTAAAAAAAAAATATTTTATTTATGGTACTTTCACCTGTTACTTATCATCTCAAGTAAATAGACTCTAACAAAGAATATCTTGAAACACATGCATTTCCTTCACTTTTGCAGTTATCAATGTAATTATTGCTGATCCTGAAGGTTAATAACGGAATACAAAGATTTGATTTATTACTTATCAATTATATAGCTATAATAGCTGTATCCAACACTTGTTCAATCGGGAGCCCCTTATTCCAGAGCGTCGGCTGCAGTAGTAAAATAAATGTGGTATTCTACAACGATCTACTGAAAAGCAAGGAAATTATTACGTAGACACAGTACCTAGTCAGGGTTTTTGCCAGAGGGTAAAATAAGCAAAATTCCGTACCCTCTAAAATTTGGAGGGTACGGATCTCACTCACTCACTCACTCACTCACCCACCACCACTCACTCACCACTCACTCACTCACTCACTCACTCACTCACTCACTCACTCACTCACTCACTCACTCACTCACTCACTCACTCACTCACTCACTCACTCACTCACTCACTCACTCACTCACTCACTCACTCACTCACTCACTCACTCACTCACTCCCCCCACTCCCCTCACCACCACTCACTCACTCACTCACTCACTCACTCACCACCACTCACTCACTCACTCACTCACTCACTCACTCACTCACTCACTCACTCACTCACTCACTCACTCACTCACTCACCACTCACTCACTCACTCACTCACTCACTCACTCACTCACTCACTCACTCACTCACTCACTCACTCACTCACTCACTCACTCACTCACCACTCACTCACTCACCCACTCACTTACTCACTCACTCACTAGCTCGGTCATTCCGTCACTCAATTAGACAGACACATACACACAAAACCCTCTCACCCATATGTTTCGAGTAACCGACTCAGACACAATCATATTCTCTCACCCACTCTTCTACTTTTCTCACTTACAGGTTTGCAATTCCCTTTTTTTTGAGAACTGGCATCTTTTTATCGCAAGTCATGCCAATCGATATTGATTCTAGATGATCTGAAGTCTGTTGAGGGCTTTGTCATTTATTTCAATAGATCGTAGTAATATAAAAAATGTGGCTGCCTTCCAATTTGTTCTTTTAATTTTGAACTACGTCAAGCTCATTTAGATATTCCTAGTGAACATGCAGAGGGAACGTAAAATACCTAAACATGTCCATTTTAGACAACTAACAATCTAAAGTATTGAGTCACATTTCTTCCTAGAAACACATTTCCTTATCTTAGTCCTTTGTGTAGATGTCTTTGAGGATAGATATAGGCCTCCTGTCTATTTGTTATGCTAACATTATATGCCACACAAAAATAGCCACCTACCTGATATAATAGATCAAATAATATTTTGAAAGGTCACTTTGCATTGTAAATCGAGATATCACCTGAGGTACGATTTTCTTAGAAGATTGCGGTGGTAGATGTGTGTATTTATCTCGTATATATATATATATATATATATATATATATATATATATATATATATATATATACAAACACACACACGCACACAAACAGACGGTTGTGAGACATTACACATGTCTCAGCATGAAAAGTCGCCACTCTGGATTCAATCCCCTGTAGAAACGTCCAGAGTTTGAGTTCACGGTTCGAGATTGTCTGTGCCTGTGCCTTATTATACATAGCTAAAACACACACACACATATACGCCCGCGCACACACATAAAGAAAGATACGCACAAACGCACACACAATATATATATATATATATATATATATATATATATATATATTTTAACACTTTATACATTTAATGACTTATTGACTGACCTACTGATTGACTAACTACTCAACTGATTGACTGAGTATCTATGGGACTTATTGGGTGAATACTTTGAATTAATTTATTACACTTATGACATGATTATATGACCACTATAATCATATTATACTGGAAACATCCAAACCATTAAAACTTATTCCGACCACGTCATCATCATATGCGAACTGACCTTTCGAAGTATTGTTTGATCTATTATGTCAGGGAGGAGGCTATTTTTTCGTGTTATACAATGTTACCATAACAAATAGACAGTTTGGTCTATATCCATCCTTAAAGACATCTCGAGAAATGATGAGACATGGAAGACTTTAGTACAAGCCCTTATTATTTCCCGACTGGACTATGATTTTGTTATAGACTATACCCCTATTATCCAAAATAAACCACCTACAGCGAGTGCAGAACTGTGCTGCACGTCTGGTGATGTGCACTCAAAAAAGGGAACCTATAACACCAATTTTGTTCCAGCTGCACTGTTTACCTGTACGTTTCAGATCACTATACAATATCCCGTTTCATACATTCAATGTAATTGAGTGAAACAGCAGCAATGTATCTAAACGATCTGATAGAAAAATATGTACCCGTGAGCATGCTCCGATCTGAGTCCAATTCACCTTTGAGGGTACCAAAAAGGCATACAACAATGTTAATGAGAGAGATAGTTCAGAGCATCATCTCCCAGACTGTGGAACGAGTTGCCGAGCCACATTAAACTCGCAGCAAGTAAAGACAAATTTTGTAAGGTTCTTAAAACCCGTTTATTTATTTTGGCGTATTTATAATTTTAAACCAATTTATTATGTCTGATATGTATTTGAGCTATATGAGTTAAGAAATATGTTTTAATTAGGTTTTAAATGTAAAGCGCCTGAGAGCAATTAAAATTAAATAAGGCGCTATATAAAATATTATTATTATTATATTATTATCACATAACGCACGAAAATAAATTACAAACATTCTATGATGTTGACTCAAAGTACAGATCACGTAATTTGTGTAGTGGTCCTGTTGGTCACAATTCTGTAAGAATTATAAACATCACGAAATTCTGAGCCCACGCCGTTATTATATGCAACATAAAACCCACACAAACCCACACACTCACACACACACGCACGCACGTACACACGCACACACGTACATACAGTCACACACACACACACACACACACACACATATATATACAATATATATATATATATATATATATATATATATATATATATATATATATATATATACGCACACACATATAGAAACAAAATTAAATCACCTTGATCTGACATGGATGTTCTATTCCCAAACTCCATGGCTGTAGGTGATTCGCTTTCTGATTTTGCTTGGCGGCTTAAACAAATTAATGAGACTGGTGAGACATTACATTTATCTCAGCATGAAAAGTCGCCTCTCTGGATTCAGTCCCCCGAAGAAACGTCTAGAGTTTGAATACGCGGTTCGAGGTTATCTGTGCCTTTGCCTTATTATACACCACAAAAACCACCCACACACACACACATACACACACACAGTGTGTTAATTGAAAGAGGCTACGATGTCAGTAGATATAGAAAGTAAGTGAAAACAGGAAATCAATCCGACGTTTTCTCATTATGAACCACCAACTGTTTTTGGCATTATATCGGCCACAACATCCTAAAGTGACAAACCCTGTATTTGTGAGCTTATAATATAGGGATATTACCTTCCGAAAATGACCCCATTTATTGTAAAGGATTCGCACAGGGTGTTCCTATTTATGTCGTGATATGATTATGTTTGAAAAACAAATCTTTCCTTTCGCCTCATTGCCTTTTAAGGTGGGTAAGCGTGTTTATCAAAGTGCAAACCGCCAAATATAAATAGTTCTATAAAAAAAGATTATTCTTTCTTTTTAATGATAACATAAATTAAAGCCATGAATTAGGGACAAAACTAAAAATGATATATTTGCGAATATACAATAGAATAATAGAATAAATAAATAAACATTCATTATGAAGGATTGGTGGTGAATTTAATCGTCAAACTCATACATTTGTAATAAACATTGTTCTAAGCGTAATACAACACCAATAAATATACTGGCGAACTCTAGTATATACAAAACTGTCTGACTATTTGTAAACTCGAATGGCAATCAATAGCAATAAATAATAATAATAAAAATAATAATAATAATAATAATAATAATAATAATAATGTTTATTTAATAAGACGCCCTTACTAGCAGAAACCAATCAAAGGTACTGTAATATAATAATACCCAAAATAATATGTCTGTAAAACCTCTATAAGATATTTAAAAGATACTTATTATTTATTTGTGAAAGCGATCTTGAACAGGTGTGTTTTTAGAACAGATTTAATCTATTCAAGAGACGATGCGTTTCTAATATCCGCTGGCAACCTATTCCATGAAGTGGGGGCTGCAACACTAAGTGCACAATCACCATATAACTTGAGCCCAGACACTGGTATCTGCAATAGTATATGACTGGATGATCTGAGTTTTCGGGATGACTTTCCAAAAGGACACCTGTTTACACAGGTATTATGGTGCCATGTCATTAATATATTCTTAAGTTGTCAATAATATCTTTAAACGGATACGCTATCTAACAGGTAGTCAATCTAGTTTTTGAAGAATCAGGGTGATACGATCATATTTTCGTGTATTTGTCACTATGCGAGCTGCACTATTCTGAATTCGCTGAAGGCGATTGATGTTATATTCAGAAATGCCATACAGCAAGGAGTTACAATAGTCTATACGAGATGCAACAAAGGCATGGACTACAGTTACAAGTGTTTCTTGTATCAAGAATGCTTTTAAACATTGGATGTTCTTAAGATGTTAGTAGGCAGCTCCACATACTGATGTGACATGTTCATACATCTTAATACATTGGTCAACAATAATCCTTAGATGTTTTACTGACCCAATATGGGGTAATCGATATAAACATATTCAAGTACAAGAGATGTAAATGAGGCATACGAGACTCACGGTATTAATATGTTTTAGCTCGACTTATGTTCATAAATGCTATAATAATTGTTTCGTAGACTTATTACATTTGTTATATTAACCCAAAATGTAGCAGTACATCATTGGAATCAGAAGCATTACCATGACAGCAAAAATTCTCAGGTGGTAATGATCTATGGTCCAACGCGCTACCAACTAGACAATGGAGGCCTCTAAATCGGTTTAAGAGAGAAACATCGAATACAAAAGAGTTGAAGAAGACTACGGATTTAGCCATTTTCTTTGATAAATTATTGGTTATTTAATTGAAGACGCTTTTGTTATATAATCACCCTGACCTATGTCACAAAACATGACATTACCTTTTCCTCATTTTCCTCAAAGGCTTTATCCTGATTTTATCAAATGCACACACAACTGAAGAAATCCTTGATCTAAATCATTTAATAATATTTTTGCCATAATCAGAGCTGTTTAGTACTGCAATTATATTTAGATATATACTATCATTATTCAATAATAATAATAAATTATTAATCAGCAAATTTTAGCATAGATTATACATATTTAAACTCAATTTTCGATTTTTGTTATACATGATAGAATATTGTGAACACTAAGTTACTACGCGAGTACTAAGTCTAGCCTCAATATTTTTCACATTTTACCAACTACTCAAAGGAATATACCTCAAACATTTGAATTCGAGTCGTAATGTGGAAGTTTGAATCGCGGTACTCTAGTCACTTTGCTATTCGATAATAATTAGCTTTTATAAAAATAATACGGTTCTCTATTTAGTAAATGAACTGATCCTCACATATTTTGGCAGTCAATAGCACAACACAGAGGTGAAACATACATTTTGTAAGACACTTTTCACGACGTTTTCAGCATCTTTAGTGCCATTTATTTTACAGTTAGATATAATTTTGTCAACGGTTCAGATTATTATATTTGTCAGAATATATTTCTAGCAGATCTTTTAATTGCATCATACCTGAAATGTTTTTAATTTTGTTACCTTACTCATTCACTCACACTGACTCAGTGAATCACGACAACATAATCATTGCAATAAAACCATTAAAATAACGTTACATATTTGACCAATGACCATTTCAGGTTATAAATATTACTTATAAAAGTGCGGCTCTAACAAATTAAAGCATAATTCTGCCTTTTGATTTAACGTCAGTCGCTGTTAATATTCCTTATATTCAGTATATTTATTACCATTAACGGAATTATTTCTGATGGAACTTTATGCAACCAAATATTATTACAAATGAATGGAAAGGGTTAATTTAAACATGCATGTTACGTAGGGAATATGTAGTATGAAAGATGTATTTGCACAGAACATACACGCTTTACTTCATTTATCAAACTTGTTGTCTATTCGTGTGTGAGTCGAAATCATAGCAACAAACCCATGGTCAGCATTTATTGGAGCGGCATTTTGCTACTTAAATACTGACAGCTGCTTGAACAGCTTTCCTTATTCCCATGTTCTCCGAAATCGTGTAACCGACAACCAATAGTTCGAGTTCAAGTCAGTTCTGCAAGTGATGCATTCGGAATATCCGACCCTAAGCTGTTCGAATTCCATCAGATTATCATCAAGGATCGAGCAGCAACATTCATCAGTGGAGTCTGTTAAGACAATTACAAAGAAGCATATACCAAGCTTGGAAGACAGTATATCATATAATTCCTATTTGTAGAGTAGAGGTTCGTGAGGTACTAATTAACGTGTGGTATGTCTACTCACTTGTTTATAGGTTAAACATCGGTTTCAATTATTTAAATATATAACGAACTTAAAGACATTCATTAGAGTAATTCCTTTTGTACACTGAGGTATGGGTGTTATGATTCAAACAAACAACGGCGTTCCACTCATCCCAAATATGAATACATTACACATACAATTTGGGAGTATTTATATTATGTCTCCCTTGTTTGGAAACAGCTTGATGACAGTTAATCTAAGTCAGAGATAGAATTTGGCAGGAAGCCTGGCTCTGATAACAGTTTCCTCTTTATGACATGGACATATTCATTCTCAATCAGTTTGTTGACATTACGTTTTTCCATTATGAGCTAATCGTACATCCAAACATCTAAGGAGTTATATCAAGAATCTGGGAAATATCATCATCGTTATAGTTGTATATGTATAATACCAGTCGTGATAGTGATTATCTTGGACATAGACATATACAACAAGCCATACAAGTTCATTATCAAAGGAATATACGGTATGTAGAAGGACTTTTGAACATTGGTTGGTGTACTCTGGCCTACTAATGTAGCGGTGTTTATGTCTTTTACTTCAACTTTATGCTAAAGATCAGTGCGTTACGGTCACATCTAAGTCTTCACGGAGATGTGTTCGTGAGGTGTTGATAACGGGACGAAGAATCTGAGTCACTCTGATCAACGTATAAATGAGAAGAATAAACATAAATGAGGAGGAACGTAGGAGAGATGAGGTTCTTCCAAAAGATGATAATCATCGTTATTTTTGACCGTATTCTCCAATATCTCTTGAGCTGACATTTTTAAAAAGGCTATTAAGAGGTCTACCTGCTATTTGTGGTAAACAAATGGTTCTCATCTTCTCACTGTCCGTGAACTCCAAATACAACAACGCCGCATTCATCCAACTAATCCTACACATAGTCAGTGGGGTGCAAATTCATGTGGGATTAGCAGATGTAGTTCATGCGAGCTATTGTGTTCTTGTCGCAACATCACACGTACAGTTACTAATAAAACACATGGGATAATAGGCAATTTAAACTGTAGCTCATCTAACATAATATGTGTCTATGAGTGTTTACACAGCTATAAACAGTATATAGGCGAGAGTAACGGCGAAGTTCGTGTTATAATGAATAGCCACGGATATGCGATTAATTCAAAATATTGGAGTCATCTTTACATATGTAACCTCTGTGTAATAAATGGATTTCGCAAACTATTTATACAATATTTAACTTGAAGTTGTACGAAGCAGATGAAAGTACCCAGCATAGAACAATTTCAGTTGTCAAATTCAAAGACAGGGTTTATCCAAGGTCACAAATAAGGAATAATCTCATGGATTAAGCAATAATTAGATCATCTATAGAATTTCATCACTAAATTATATAAAAATAATTACTACCATTCTTTAATGTGACTATGATATAAAGGCATTAATATAGAACTTGTAATCACAGTTTTGTTGCCCTTAACCTTTCGATATATGTCATAATCCGCTTTTCAAGGAATATCACGGATAATAGATAATTAGATAGTAAATTGTAAAGAGTGTTTGCCAGAGGATAAACGCGATTTATCTTATTAATATTTCGGTGTCTTTTATCTGAAACGTCTGCTGGAAACTAGGTTACCATGAATGCAAAACAATGCAAAACGAATGCAAAACAAATATGACGCACATGCACATAGACACACACACACACACAAACACGCATACACACGCGCACATGCACACACATACACGTACACGTTTTATAATGGCTCAAAGTTATCTCTAGGTCCTCTGCTGTCCGGGGATCTTTTAACCCGACATCGTAATAATTAACTATGATGGAATAAATTAAAACAACGTTTCGCCAAAAGAAATATTTCAATATTTACATCTACACAAAATACAGATCCACGCAAAAAGCGGATTAAAGAAATTTAGGTAGAATAAAAGACCAAAGATTACAAATATACAGACACTTGCCTCGACCACTACATATTATATCAATTTAAAATAGAGAAGTCACTATCTATGTCCTCCACGCTATCATAATAACTGACACACGACACCTGCAGCGCATATAAAGAGGCTGGCTGGATTTCATGCCTTAGCTCGAGAGTAAGCCGCTTTTCTATTGGTGAGTTAGATATACATTAGGATAATAAGACTGAAGACTAGTATTATATTTCGCTGATCCGCTATTTCGCTAGCTATAGAAGATCTAACATGCGACGAAAATATGTGTAGGGATAGGGAAGTAGCCGAAAATAGACGAGAGGGAATCATCAACAGGTATTATTAGGCCTTTGTGGCAATAATGGAAAGGATTGAACATACAATAACTAGGGAAATGGCCGATGAATAGTACACGAGGAATAAAGGCGGTGGAGGAGTGAAAGGTTCATGTACAGATAAGAGGTGAAGTATTGAAGGAATATGACTTATTGAAAGAGAGAACAAATGTGACATCAATTGACACGACAAAGAACGAGTGAGAGAGTGAGTGAGTCGGTCGGTCGATCGATCGGTCGGTCGGTCGGTCGGTCGGTCGGTCATTAACATACGTATGACTTTAGCAAAGGTCACGAAATGTTAATTGATATAAGACTAATCAATAAAAGTGCCATTGTGGGACACAAATAATCATCCTTTGCACTCCATTAAGATACCCCTCACGCGCACACACATATAAAACAAACATACAAACACACACAAACATACACATGCACACACACACACACATACACACACACACACACACACACAATTTAAAGTTCACTGGCAGTTTGAGAGTAATATAGTTGAGTTGAAGTTTAGGAATGATGGTGTTATATACTATATATTCTATTCATGATAATAATATTTAACATGGCGCCTTAAGCAAGTTGAGTTACTAATTTAGTTTACAGTCAGTAATGTGTTTATCTCAAAACAGATCGTTTTGGCACACCAAAATTAAGACGCGCATCTGGTTATGTCGTATATGCGACTGAAACGCACTGAGTTCTATCGGAGAGGTACGATATTTCCCAGGTAACACCTTTTCCTATATACCGCAGGAACATTTTAAGCGGTTCAGTAGCATCGGATGATCGAATACATAAAACGCCACAAAGCAGATAAACCAAACATAATTAATGCAGTCAAGAATTCTTCCTCCACATCGTCGGCAAGGTCACTGCGCACTTACAAGAAAGCAGTTTATGTTGATTGACCTCTACGATAAGAAGACTGATGAATCTGGAGATGAAAACAAGGTTAGGCATAGGACAATAATTATTTATATCTTCCTAATCCATAGCAGATGATCTGAGTAGCGGGTTTATGGTGGTCTAGCTTTTTGACACAGCTGTGACATTGTTTCATCCATTAACATATTGTCAATGGCTGCTAGCAATGTCAAACGTTGATCTTCACGTTTCTTCAAAAGGCAAGCGGGCAGTGGATCCAAGTCAATTGACCTGTTCAGATATTTGCTGATTATTTCCTAGCATTCAACATACATTTCAAGGAATCCTGAAGTCTCAGATCTCACGGATTTTTAGAATTTATTCATAAATTACAGATTTTAATAAAACGTGGCAGATAGTGCAAAAGGAACCATTAAAAAAGATGGATGTGCCATATTAAAAGTAAAACTGTCCGTGAACTATAAATACAACAACGCCGCATTAATCCAACTAATCCTACACATAGTCATTGGGGTGCAAAATCATGTGGGATTAGCAGATGTAGTTCATGCGAGCTATTGTGTTCTTGTCGCAATATTACACGTACAGTTACTAATAAAACACATGGGATAATAGGCAATTTAAACTGTAGCTCATCTAACATAATATGTGTCTATGAGTGTTTACACAGCTATAAACAGTATGTAGGCGAGAGTAACGGCGAAGTTCGTGTTATAATGAATAGCCACGGATATGCGATTAATTCAAAAGCGATGTCCTCTGCGTTATTCACGCATCTCCTAGAATATGTGTGCAGATAAATAGACAGTTTGAACAATCTCTAGATTATTATGATTTAATTTCGATTGACTAGATACCTACTATAAGTTCATACACACAAGACAAGATAAATAGATTAATTCGGGAAACATTTTGGATAGATATCCTAGGTACATTAGAACGGGGGGGGGGGAGGATTAATAAGAAAAGATATGAAGATGCTATAAACCTATAATAAATTAAGATGTAGTCCCATTTGTGGTACCACTTTCAAAAACGACTAACATAGCAGCAAGAATAATTAAAAAACATTATAAAATTCTCCAACAAAAAGAAGTGTTGAATGATTGTGAATATAGAATCATCACAGCTTATTCTAAACAGACAAATCTAGCTAGTTCATTGGTTTCAACCGAATGTTAGCATTACTTATTCACGAAATAGAAAACTAGGCTAATTGTCAGATTTTCCCTAATATATTTGTAATATAAGACGGTATATGGATGCCATAGGAACGTATAGTGTGTCCCACTTAGCTGATGGCGGCAAGAGAATAGTATTATTTTTCATGAATAGCCTTAAGCATCAACAACTACACAACTAAATATATATTAATATCATAATGGGTAGCGCGCTTCTATTTCAACTAAAGACTGTTATCGGGACATTTTGTTCTAACATACATTAACTATAATATGCAATTTAAAAAGACTGTGCAAATGAGATATTGCAAGAACAAACTTGTTAATTAATTGTTTGACGCTGATGTGTTTATACCTTTGATGCAATTATTTGAAAATGGTTAAAGCAATGCTCATTACAACAATGACTGACACGAAAGAACCGATTACTGTATCGCTCTTTGTTCATTCTAATATATGTGGAAGTATAACTGTTTGTACATTTTGAAGATTACCTGATACGAGGAATACCAGTGCAGGTAGACAATTTCAGACAAGATAGGACGAAGAGGAATGAGAAGAGATCAAAGAAGTCCAGACCTGACCAGACCAATCAAGAAAAATAAGACAGGACAAGACAAATCAAGAAATGACAAGACAAGATCAGGCAAAATTAGGTGAGATGAGACAATGCTAAATGAGAAGACATGAAAATAAATAAAATATCACAAAATATCCTGATATATCTCAAGAAAGTTTCATATTAGATCAGATTAGTCAGAAAAAAGTTTGCACGATATAAGATATGATGCAATAACACGAAAAGACACAATGCGACTCGATATTATACGACACAACACCACGCGACATAGGATGAAATAATATGACAAGTCATGAACACACACAGGGATTGTTCACGATAAACTTATGTGCATGATGATATATTAACTATTTTTCTAAAGAAGGTGAAATATGAAAAGGAACATAAAGACATTAGGTCAGTTGCAAAATAATCTTTTCCCCCTTTAAACCTCTGTCTGAAAAGAATGTTTTTGCCAGTACATCCTATAATTATTTATTATATAAAACAAACTAAAAATACAACAACAAACAACATTACGTCGAATTGATATTAATATTTTGTTATATAATATCCTTTCGAGTCGCTATGAAGGTAAATAGATAATCGGAATATGTCTTTACTAGAGTTCAATATGTGGAAACCTGGATTTTGAAGATGATTGGTGTTTTACAGCCACTTTGGTGCACATGGTAGGCTAATTGGGCCGAGTGATCTCCGAAGGTAATAAAACCTGGATAATAGATCATAGGAGCCAAATATGTGATAAATGTTTAATGAATATAGTAAGAAAGAATATGACTATTTGGATAAGGAAAATAGATTTTGGTCTTCTTATTTGGTATGAGTTTATTAATATCAGATATATATATATATATATATATATATATATATATATCCGATATTAATAAACTGATATACACTTCTTGCGTATCTGAATTAGTACTGTGGAATAATTCTATGGACTCGGTCATTAGACACATCGATATAGGATTGTTATCCCAACCCAAATGGGCTAAAAATGTCAGTAAATAGGTCACCAGTTTGGTCTTTCAGTTGAATTCCCCAACTGACATTTAGTCTATCTTTTTGCTATGGAAATCCATGTATGTATGCATATATATATATATATATATATATATATATATATATATATATATGTGTGTGTGTGTGTGTGTGTGTGTGTGTGTGTGTGTGTGTGTGTGTGTGAATAGAATTATCTTTCCTAGGTCCAGTTATGTCCAGTCTGTACTATGACATTCAAGGCTAGTTCTTTTTAATAAATAACTATAGTTTGTATAGCAGACATTAGGTCTGATTTGAAAATGTTAATATATAGAAGGGCAATTCCCTACATAACGGTCTGCTAAAGTTGATGTAATAGTGACGAGTAGGTCATTATATTTATTGGATTTGTGGCTAACATGAGGTATTTATCTCCAGCAAATATCACAAGGCATATTATGCTGCGACTGGAGAAAGTTCCGTTTTCTATGCGTGGAGACCATATTTCAGTCCCTGCATTCAAGAAAAGTTGATCTAGAGCTATATATTCCGTGCACTATTTGCGTCTTTGGAGGCACGCCGTTTAGATGTTTGGCCTGGTTGTCCAGCATTTAAATGACTGTAGCAGACACAGTACGCTCTTAAAGCATGTACTCCTGACTCAGGAATAGAAACACTGCATCGCATCTCGAGCGGTGGCATTGGACACAGCTCGCGCAGTTGGTGGGTTTTATATAACAACTTTGGTTGCATATAAAATTCACCTTGGTTGTATGTGGGAATAGAATTATCTTTCCTAGGTCCAGTTATGTCCAGTTTGTACTATGACATTCAAGATTAGCTCTAATCTGCTTCTAATAAATAACATTTAAGAACGTTATTACTACAATAGTTATTATAGTAGACATTAGGTCAGGTTTAAAAATGATAAAATAGTTTAAACAATTCCAAGCTATGACGCGCTATTACGGTCTGCTTCAGCGCAGATGTCAGTCTTTTAATAGTAATTAAGATAAACAGTTTTAATAGTAGTCGCTTCATGACGCCTGCCCGTTGTAAAAACTGATCTTTGAAGACAGTGACAATTGGGTTATATGGTTTATATAGTATTGCTTTGAAGAAAGATACAGCAATTGAAAAATAGCTATAAATAGGGCTGCTTAGATAATTAAGCTAAACATTCTCACTACTGCCGTGATCTGACTTGGGTGTTTTACACCCAAACTCCACGGCTGTAGGTGATTCGTATTTTGATTTTGCTTGGCGGCTTAGGGACTGGTGAGACATTACACATGTCTCAGCAAGAAAAGTCGCCACTCTGGATTCAGTCCCCTGAAGAAACGTCCAGAGTTTGAATTCACGGTTCGAGATTCTCTGTGCCTGTGCCTTCTAATACACAGCTAAAACACACATTGCCCGTGCCAGAGATTGAGGTTCGTGTTTTCTTTTTATCAATTTTGTTTTATTTGATATAAGGGGTTAGTGACGAGTAGGTCATAGAATTTATTGGATTTGTATGCTTATGAGGTATTTGACCCTCCAGCAACAATCACAAGGCATATTATGCTGCGGTTAAGATGTTCCTTTTTCTGCGTGGAGACTGTATGTTTCCAGGTCCATGCGTTCTAAGAAAGGTTGATCTAGAGCTGTATATTCCGTGCACTATTTGCGTCTTTGGAGGCACGCCGTTTAAGTGTTTGGCCTGGTTATCCAGCATTTAAATGACTGTAGCAGACACAGTACGCTCTAAAAGCATGTACTCCTGACTCAGGAATAGAAACACTGCATCGCATCTCGAGCGGTGGCATTGGACACAGCTCGCGTGGTTGGTGTGTTTTATATAACAAGTTTAGTTGTATATATAATTCACCGTAGTTGTTTGTGGGAATAGAATTATCTTTCCTAGGTCCAGTTATGTCCAGTCTGTACTATGACATTCAAGGCTAACTTTAGTCTCCTTGTCATTAATAAAACCCTATATTATAATTATAGTTTGTATAGCAGACATTAGGTCTGATTTGAAAATGTTAATATATAGAACGGCAATTCCGCCATAACGGTCTGCTAAAGCGCCGATGTAAATTGTTATAATAGTGACGAGTAGGTCATAGTATTTATTGGATTTATGTTTATGAGGTATTTGACCCTCCAGCAAATATCACAAGGCATATTATGCTGCGGTTGAGAAAGTTCCGTTTTCTATGCGTGGAGACCATATTTCCCGGTCCCTGCATTCAAGAAAAGTTGATCTAGAGCTGTATAATCCATGTACTATTTGCGTCTTTGGAGGCACGCCGTTTAAGTGTTTGGCTTGGTTATCCAGCATTTAAATGACTGTAGCAGGCACAGTACGCTCTTAAAGCATTATAAGTACTCCTGACTCAGGAATAGAAACACTGCATCGCATCTCGAGCGGTGGCATTGGACACAGCTCGTGTGGTTGGTGTGTTTTATATAACAAGTTTAGTTGTATATATAATTCACCTTAGTTGTTTGTGGGAATAGAATTATCTTTCCTAGGTCCAGTTATGTCCAGTCTGTACTATGACATTCAAGGCTAACTTTAGTCTCCTTGTCATTAATAAAACCCTATATTATAATTATAGTTTGTATAGCAGACATTAGGTCTGATTTGAAAATGTTAATATATAGAACGGCAATTCCGCCATAACGGTCTGCTAAAGCGCCGATGTAAATTGTTATAATAGTGACGAGTAGGTCATAGTATTTATTGGATTTGTATGTTTATGAGGTATTTGACCCTCCAGCAAATATCACAAGGCATATTATGCTGCGGTTAAGATGTTCCTTTTTCTCTGCGTGGAGACTGTATGTTTCCAGGTCCATGCGTTCTAAGAAAAGTTGATCTAGAGCTGCATATTCCGTGCACTATTTGCGTCTTTGGAGGCACGCCGTTTAAGTGTTTGGCCTGGTTATCCAGCATTTAAATGACTGTAGCAGACACAGTACGCTCTTAAAGCATGTACTCTGACTCAGGAATAGAAACATTGTATCGCATTTCAAACAATGAGTTTGACATGGTGCTGTGTGGTTGGTGTGTTTTATATAAGTTTAGTTGTATATATAATTCACCTTAGTTGTTTGTGGGAATAGAATTATCTTTCCTGGGTCCAGTTATGTCCAGTCTGTACTATGACATTCAAGGCTAACTTAAGTCTCATTAACAAAACCCTATATTATAATTATAGTTTGTATAGCAGACATTAGGTCTGATTTGAAAATGTTAATATATAGAACGGCAATTCCGCCATAACGGTCTGCTAAAGCGCCGATGTAAATTGTTATAATAGTGACGAATAGGTCATAGTATTTATTGGATTTGTATGTTTATGAGGTATTTGACCCTCCAGCAAATATCACAAGGCATATTATGCTGCGGTTGAGAAAGTTCCGTTTTCATACAAAACCAATAAATACTATGACCTACTCGTCACTATTACATCGGCGCTTTAGCAGACCGTTATGGCGTCTTCGAGGCACGCCGTTTAGATGTTGGCCTGGTTATCCAGCATTTAAATGACTGTAGCAGGCACAGTACGCTCTTAAAGCATTATAAGTACTCCTGACTCAGGAATAGAAACACTGCATCGCATCTCGAGCGGTGGCATTGGACACAGTTCGCGCGGTTGGTGTGTTTTACATAACAAGTTTACTTGTATATATAATTCACCTTGGTTGTATGTGGGAATAGATTTATCTTTCCTAGGTCCAGTTATGTCCAGTTTGTACTATGACATTCAAGATTAGCTCTAATCTGCTTGTCATAAATAACATTTAAGAACTACAATAGTTAGAATAGCATAAATTAGGTCAGGTTTGAAATGATAGCATAGTTCAAACAGTACGGAAGCTATGACGCGCTATTACGGTCTGCTTCAGCGCAGATGTCAGTCTTTTAATAGTAATTAAGATAAACAGTTTTAATAGTAATCGCTTCATGACGCCTGCCCGTTGTAAAAACTGATCTTTGAAGACAGTGACAATTGGGTTATATGGTTTATATAGTATTGCTTTGAAGAAAGATACAGCAATTGAAAAATAGCTATAAATAGGGCTGCTTAGATAATTAATCTAAACATTCTCACTACTGTTGTGATCTGACTTGGGTGTTTTACACCCAAACTCCACGGCTGTAGGTGATTCGTATTTTGATTTTGCTTGGTGGCTTTGTAGATCATAACGAAATAAACATATCTCAGCAAGAAAAGTCGCCACTCTGGATTCAGTCCCCTGAAGAAACGTCCAGAGTTTGAATTCACGGTTCGAGATTCTCTGTGCCTGTGCCTTATTATACACAGCTAAAACACACACACACACACACACACACACATATATATATATATATATATATATATATATATATATATATATATATATATATATATATATGGGAGTGAGAGAGGGAGAGAGAGAGAGAGATACCAGATCATTATGTATATTGTTGTTTATATACAAATATATTAAAAAATCCATATATGGAATATTGTATGATGAAAGTTGATTGGAGGAATGCGGATCGTATAAGTTATATTCATTATGTATATTTTATAATGAATATGTAATTTATGTACCCATTTATGAAGATATTCTATTATTGCTATGTGATTCGGGAAAAGAAAAATCACAAGCCACAATTATGAACTTTAAACATAATGGACTATGGGAGAAATATTATATACTAAATAGCCTATGGTATTAGTGAGTTCAGCCAGTCACAGCATGGAACAGTATATAAGGCATTTTGGCTTGATCTCTCTCTCTCTCTCTCTCTCTCTCTCTGGGTGTGTGTGTGTGTGTGTGCGCGCGCGCTCGTGTATGTGTGTGTGTCAACATTTAAGCCTAATAAATATGTTTAAAATATATATTTCTGGAATCGATATCATCTCTTTCTTATATATCCGTGTTCTCAACTTGCCGGTGATAAATAGCTGTCCCATGTATTACTGATTGCGAAACTCCCCCACTTTGGCTTCACTTGGCACGTAATCGCCCTTCTATGACATGACATTTTCTGAGGACCTCATTGCCCCGCAAATGTGTATAACTGGAACTGCTCCGCAATCACTTAGACGGACGTATTGAAACCAGACCTGCTGATTGATTGAACACGTTTAAAATTAAATGAATACAAACAAATTGAGTTTGCTATATCTTAAATTGTGTTGACATCTTAGTTATATTTTGAGGAACTATATACCAGTAGGACATTACACAGATTCTAGCATTTGAGGCTTGAGGGTCTCTCATTAATCAATCAGCCTAATTTCCTTGCTTGTTGCATTCAAAGGGAAAAGAAAAGAACATATTCAGATTCAGACGCAGTTGCTGTGGTTATTGTTAACACAAAGTACATTAGTCTGTGATTACTAAATGGTAAATATATTTGGTTATTATAAACCAGTGTCACATAACTGTTATTTTAGTCTGCTGTATGTCATACCATCTTGCTTGCATAGTATTTTCACTTTCACCACATTTAACCTCAAATAATATCTTTCAGGAATCACAACCTCACCACATAATAATTATTATGTCGGCAGCCACACTACCATGCAAACATATTTTATTTAGGCCCGCCCCAGCCAGATAAGGTGCAAGAGTCTTATAGCTAACAATCTGGGCCTAAGAGCAGTATTTATATCAATATGCAAATTAGTTGTGGCCATACACCAAACAAGCATTCTTCCCGTAGACCGTAGAAGATGTATTTATATGGCCTGGATGAGATTCGTGTACGACTCGGACGCATAGGATGAAGGCTATAATGAGTTATTATTGATCATTTTTATCCCACTATAAAAGCTGGAGACCCTAAGCAAGACATTCATTTATGTTATGTTCTACAGCATTGCCAGAACAGCAGCGAATATTGTGTGTTCAGTTTAGTTCATGAACAGAGTAATTCGGAGGAAGTGACCGGATGATGGAAACAACAAAATCACCGTAAACAACATCAACAACAACAACAACATCAGCAACAACATCAGTAACATTTCTTTCCAACTTATATTAGTGTCATCAACTTCCCAGTGAATTGTATTAAGCCAGCTCCATCTGAGACACAGATCCAACCAGCTAGACGGGGAACAGTGAACCTTTATTTCGATTTCATGGATTAATGCCTGATGGTATCCAAATATAGCACGCAGTAGGTCATTCCTCATTACTCAACGTAGCACATCTGTTTTAGATCGTGCTTGGATACGGCAAAGTTAAAAAACATTAGTTACCATTCCTAACTTTACGAAACATGGGAATGGCTGTTCCAGCAGACAACCGAGTCCTTCTCACTGCGATTTTGACTTCGGTACCTAAGGACGTGGCAACCTGTGGGCTAATTTTTGGGTGTATTTGTATTGTTTCTGCTCTGTTTGGAAACAGTTTGATTATCGCTACGGTTACCAGAGAACGTAACCTACGTCAACGACAGAATGTGTTTCTGGTCACTTGGGCTGTTTCTGAAATAATTATGGTTTTTATAAGAGACATTTTCTTGATTATCGTCTACGCCATCGGTGAATGGCGATTTGGCAGGATGATGGCTCTGATTAATCTATTTCTCTTCATGTCCAGGAACAGTTTTGCTATCAGCCATGTGGTCGTTATTACAGTGTACCGATACGCGCTGATTGTACATCCAAACGTCTATAGGGTCATATCCAAAACCCACAATCTCGTCATCGCTATATTATATATATTTGTAATGCCAGTCTTACTAATGCTCATCTTGGATATAGACATGTACATCAAGCCATATAGATTCATCACCAAAGGCATGTACGCCATGAAGGAAGACAACGGAACATTAGCAGAGGTACCCACTGCAAATATGGCCTCAGTGTTTACATCTTTGATACTGAATTGTATGGTAATGGCAGCGTGCTACGCCCATATCTACGTCTTCATGAAGAAGAGCTCGAGACGCGTCGATAACTGGACGAGAGAAATGACTCAATCTGATCAACGTGAAAATGAGAAGAAGAAAAGTACAATGAGAAGGAATATCCGGGAGGCAAAATTCATAAAAACGATGATAATCATATTTATCACTTTCATATTTTCATATTTTTCTTTACCTGTAATGTTGATGATGGATAAGACATTTTCACTCTCACACTGGGCCTATCTGCCGTTAGTGATGATCAATTGGTTTTCGTCTTCAGTTAGCTGGATAATGTATGGACTCACTCATGATGGATTTAGGAAGGGATTTGTGAGGCTGCTTAGGTGTCCTGAGAAAAGAGTTGACACTCTAGAACAAAGGTGTTCAGATAGAACAGGTACGACGCACAGTTCACTATAGAAGTATAAGTTGTACTTAATAATTAAATCAAAGGCAATCAAAAAGAGATATTTAATGTGTTAATGTTGTAATGTTAAAAAATAATAGACAGCTTGGTAGAATATTGTTATTTTTAATATTTAGATATTTTTGTCTTTCAAGTTATTCTTTGCTGTCGCTTTTTAGCCTGAGTTTTTCATTTGGTTTTCATGAAACGTTCTCATCTTCATGGAATCAAATTGTTAAATATCACACATGTTCAGATAAGACACAAATCTATATTCCATTGAATCATCGCATCATGACAATGAAGCAAATAGTCCCTTTCCTTGGGGTATATGAAACAGTGTTTTCATGATATTTCCTTTGGTTCATGATTAAACAAATATTATCTATTTGAATACATCACATTCTAGCAACCCCCTAGTATACAAGTAATGCACACTAGATAATCTACCATTACTCCTAGGTTAACCATACGTTAATATTTATTTATCTCTAACATATTTATTCATATGAAAAAAAAACTTATAAATTAGTTGCTTATTATCATCTTAAGGATTTCAATTGACCAAAATATGTTTGTCCAATTGAAATAAAACGTAATTTGTCTTTGTTACATATTTTGTAATATATCATAACTCATACAAAGTCTATATGACTTAACATTAATTAATGTAAATGAAATCAGAACAGTGCAGCTTGCTTATTGATGTGCTTATTGATCTAGATTGTGATGATTTCAACCCAAATTTTCCTTTTTTTATTGAGTGGCGGTAATACAGCATAATCGTTTATATCAGCAAATTATAAATCAGTCAACAAATAGTGTAGTGGAATATTTGTAGGACTTATATAAGATATATAGGCGCTTATTGTAGAATTACCCAACTTGCGGAACAAGTTGGGATCGAATTTATAAGCAGATCACTCATCGCGTGAAAATCTGTAATTACTCAATTTCTATCGTCCTTGTGTAGTTATCATATTTATGTATCAATAATAAAAGTCTTTAAATTACCTTTCTCTGTAAGGGCGCTTTTTATAATCTATGTTAGTATTTTTAATTTTAATATTGTTATAGTTGGTGTTGCTGTTGTCAAAATAGAAAATGAATACGATCCATATCTCATCCTGCAAAATATCTACAGAAAGTAGCAAATACAACTTTTTGCCTTCACTTCACGTAGGCGTAATTTAAATATTTTCATATGTATTTGTTTATATAAGTTTTTTTCCATTCTTATTCGAGTTGTAAATCAGAAAATTAATTTAAAGCAGAAAATGGATTATAATAGTCCATTTATCAATGTGTTTGGAACTTGAAAGTTATTATAACGGCCCGAAGGAAGCTTCTGTTTGCTTTCAGATTTTGTTGTGGCGAGATAAATTTGATTTCTCTTTGATCTGACATATCTGGTAGACAATAATAAAATAACTAAAACGTATTAGATTGAGGTAATTCAAATAAGAAAACCATATGATTAATATCTACATTGTTAGTACATATCAGGTGGAATTATTACAGCTGGATGTTAGTCAAATTAACTTTCAAAATTTAAATATATGGATGCAGGTTAGAAAATAAAACTACAAAACAAATAAACAAATTAGTGAGCTAGACACAAAGATGAATTAAGTTATGTTATAATAATATATTTTATAAATGTTAAAAACAATATCACCAATTGAACAAAGAACAATGAAAATGATTAAAGCAATGATGATGATGATGATGACAACAACAATAAGGGTGACTGATATGGTAGTATTTAGCTCTCTGTCTGTCTGTCTGTCTGTCTGCCTGTATCTCTCTCTCTCTCTCTCTCTCTCTCTCTCTCTCTCTCTCTCTCTCTCTCTCTCTCTCTCTCTCTCTCTCTCTCTCTCTCTCTCTATCTCTCTCTATCTATCTATCTATCTATATATCTATCTATCTATCTATCTATCTATCTATCTATCTATCTATCTATCTATCTATCTATCTCCCCTCCCTCTCCCTCTCTCTCTCTCTCTCTGTATATATATATATATATATATATATATATATATATATATATATATATGTGTGTGTGTGTGTGCTCTCTCTCTCTCTCTCTCTCTCTCTCTCTCTCTCTATATATATATATATATATATATATATATATATATATATATATATATATATATATATATATATATATATATATATATATATATATCATATATATATACATATACATATATATATATATATATATATATATATATATATATATATATATATATATATATATATATAATGACTCACTCACTCTCTCACTCACCCAGTAACTACTTATCTAACTGCTTATCTGACTGACATAGTGCCTGATTGACTTACAGACTCACCAACAGATTGACTGAACGATTGACTGACTGATTCTTTCTCTCGTTCACTGACTCACTCACTCACTCACTGGTGGATGACTGAATTACTGTTCCAGTCAGCCAGTCAGTCACTAATTCACTTCGTTCTCTCACTCTCTGTCTGAGTGAATCACTGACTCATCCACTGACTTTGATGCAAATAGAGTTAATAGATCATTATCTCTGTGTTTTTACAAGATTCATGAAAGCTGCCCTTGTAAAACCATTAGTAAAAAAACACAGTATGGGCTAGTTCTTTTCTAAATAATTACAGACCTGTTTCAAATCTTACATGTTTATCTAATGTTATAAGAAAGGCACTTGATTTCCATCTTAGCAAATATTTAATTAATAATAACCTTAATGAATCACTACAGTCTGCATATAAAAGTTGCCACAGCCCTGGAAAAAAACCCTGGTCTTGGTGAAACGTGATAGTATGATGTCAATTGATCAAGGTAAGCCTTATTATCTCATATTTCCCAGGTAAAGTACAAAGGATCCTATCTGAATAAACGCTGCATAGTTTGAACACACGCTTCGTAATTCTCCGTGTCAGTCCCTTATTCCACATAGGTACAAAACAAACACACCTACACACACATATACACACACTCACGCATAGACACACACACAAGCACACATAAAACACACACACACACATGTATATATATATATATATATATATATATATATATACGGAAACACACACACTGAAACACACACATACACATAATCTACTAACACTACATGACAACTACCCTCAAGTACGTCAGTTACACTAATAATAAGAACAGCCAAACAAACAAATGTATACACCCAATGATATTACATATGTAGGTCAAATAATGCTAGTATTTACCCAGTATATCGCAACAATGTTTATTGCTGCTACTATTTACTCGTTTATCATTATTAATGTGCACACAGTATTGGGAGAAAACAACGTTCTTTGTTTATAAATGTTCCCAAATGTATGAGATTAAAAGTGCATTTTATCCATTATACGACATGTTATCGCTTTATTTTAAATATAACACTCTTAGTTTTAGGCGAGACATCAATTACCGATATAATATCAGCTGTTGAGTGCATCAAAATCAACATTCATTGATGTGTCTGGAAACGCTTTTTTTAAACATGTGACAACTGCAACATTGGAAACATGCAGCGTTAGGTGTTGTCAGTTTAATTAGTCCAATATATGTCTAATATGTGGCTAATAGGAATACACATTATAAAACATAACAGCCAACACAGGGATTGTATGCCTTCATGTTATACCAATTAGCATCAACAGAAAGGTAATAATACATTAACATGGGCGTGTTACTACACAAAGATTGTGTATGTGACAATTGAAGGAAACCTGAAAAATAAAACACCGTTGTTAATCAGCTTCACCTATTATGTTTATATGTAACTTGCAGTGTGTACGTCAGTGCAAGATAGGAACATAAGAATGATAATGGGATACTGACTTCTGACATTAGCAATAGGATCCATAAGTTATTATGTGCATGACTATAACCTGCTTAAAACATCCATTTATACGAATAAACTTTCAGATATAGTTTCCCCCTTTTTTATTTTACAGAATTATTAAAACATTTCAATTAATGAGGTTTTCGATAATAAATGATATAGGTGAGCGAATTACAATTCCAGATAAAAAGATAATAGAGTTAAATGTCTAATATGGTATGAATATGATCAATCAACTTGGAATCCCTTACTGATCAGTTTGTTAGAATCCATATGCTAATATAAGAAATGTTTTCCATTTAGTTTCTTTAGAGTGCGTAATGAATTAATTTAATTATAGAATTGTGAACTCTTTCGGTTTTTCAATATTCTGAATTCAGCCGAAGTAAAGATGCAAATCACTACAGTTGCTGTTGCCTTTTTTAAACTGACTGACTTGTGTTTACTGAGATAGCTTGTACAATAATGATAGGCTTAACAGGCTAATCCAGATGCTTCTTTTAATCATTTTAGGAGATTCTTCGCTTCCATCCAACCTTTTACGACATTCTTGTTTATTCCAGGAAGCTTGATGAATACAATTAATTTGAGCTGAAATATGTAATACGGAGCTTTTTTGTTTTTCAGCTCTCATGTTTCAAAATTTTCATTCTTAATATATCAGAACAAAACATAAAATAATTACATATGTGGCACATAATAGATTATTGTTTATATCAGACGTGGGGTCAATTCCATTTTGTCAATTCCAATTACACCTCAAATTTATCAATTCCAATTCAATTTCAATTCCAAATTATTTAATTATATTACCAATTCCGTTTTTTTCCGACTCTTTTTGCCTAATATGTTTTACCATGAGTAGGTAAGTACCTACTTGAAATACCTACTCCAATAATTTATATTCCAAGTAGGATTGTTATGCAAGAAACATTTCGGAATAAAAAAATTAAATGGTAAATTAATTTGTGGATTTTTTTTTTGCCCGTTCTAAACATTGAACGGGGGTAAATTCCTAAATAGCAATATCTCTATATAGATTACAGGCATGCAATCTGGTGATGTCACAGTGTTGTGGGTGGAGCCCATGGTATCCAGACCATTTTAAGTGGTTAAATACTCACGTGCGGTACCAAAGCCAGTGTGCATATCTGATATATATATATATATATATAAATAAGATACGCACAGCAACCGTGGCACCCCAAGTGAGCATTTAACCAATATATATATATATATATATATATATATATATATATATATATATATATATATATATATATATAAGGAACCAAAGTTCTAGATCAATTTGGTTCCAGTATTTTTGGTAACAGCACATTTAAGTGTTAATGTGCTAAAAAATAGCGCAACCCTAACCATAATGCGCTTTTAACTAAAGATCTATTTGATTATATCAAGTGGTGGATCCTAGTCTTGGGTGCATCCCCATGTAAGAGTGTATTTTGAAATCATCAAAGATTTGTTTATATTCCATTGTCCAGTAGGAGCCTTGAAACGAATATTTTTGCTTAATTCAAACCACTGACATATGGTAAGTTCACAAAAGATCTCAAAGGGTTATTAAAACAGTTAGGTCTAGGGACAGGCTATAGTATTCACAATTTGGCTTTCGCGATGATATGATAAATTAATTAATTCCTAAATAGCAATATCTCTATATATATGACAGGTATGTAATGTAGTGGTGTCACAGTGTTGGAGGCGGAGCCCACGGTATCCAGACCATTTTAATTGGTTAAATGCTCAATATTACTATGTTTATATATATTATATATATATAAATATATATATATATATATATATATATATATATATATATATATATATATATATATATATCCCAGCAAGAGGTCGTAATTTTCAGAGATTAATTTCTCGGCTCAGTACACCGTGGGTGGATGACAACGTTAAATGGTGCTGCCGTCTCCACTGAATTAGTAAAATAAAGGAGTATGTTTAAGACCCCCTGAGGACATAAAACACTCTCGCAGTGACCAATCTCAGGGTATTTCGGCTCCATCTTTCCGTACTTATCCCCTGTGAATGGTGGAGGAGAAGGTTTCTCAACCACTCCAACATAGAGGCTGTGTTGAATTAGCAACAGCCTGGGGATTCAGCTTTATATATAATAGGAACCAAAGTTCTGGATCATTATGGTTCCAGTATATTTGTAATACCATAAGTAAGTGTTAACGATGTAAAAATGGTAAACAAATTTATAGATTTAATTGTTTGTCAATAATTACATGAAATGTTTTTAATTGATTTACCAAACTAAAAATTGTTTTCTTTGTGTACTTTTGAGTAGGATATATGTTCATCATATAATTACTAACACGTAGTTTATTAATTGTCATAAATTAGTCCTTTCTTGTTCCGTGCTATATGTGTCATACGAATATAAATAGATCCATGGATGTGAAAATTAAACTTAACCATATTATGTTTTAGACAACCACATAAATAAAGCTAGCGTGGTTGATATAGAGAGTGATTAACAAACGTATACGTCAGTTACACTGAGAGCAACTGTTCAATAGTTATATGGCCCATTCTGTGATCATCATCATCATCATCATCACCATCAGCACATTCACCGTCATTATCAATAATAATAATAATAATAATAATAATAATAATAATAATAATAATAATAATAATAATAATAATTTTAATAATAATAATAATAATACTTCTATTGCGCCAAGATACTTGGAGAGAATCAAGCTCAGGGGCACACCTAGGACATGGGTTTGACAAACTCATAGTCCAGGTACAATGATGGTTCATCCACTCATCTATAAGATCCTGATCAGAACGCGAAATCTAGTTATCATTGTCATTAACATATTTCTCATGCCAGTCGTAATAATGCTCATTCTGTATTTACCGAAGACCACACAAGTCACACAAAGGAATGTACGGCATGAAGAAAGACAATGGGACATTGTTTGGTATCCCAGTGGTAACTACGAGATTCGTATCACTGACACTATTCTCTATATAAATGGCAGTGTATGAACGTCACCTTTACATTTTTATTAGAAAGATTTAGAAATACGTCGAGAATGGGACGAAGGAAACGAGGAATACAGGTACAACAAGGAAGAACATCAACGCGATGAAATTCAGCATGTCGCAGATAATTAACTTTGTTTATATATACCCGTATTTCTTTATCTATAGTAATGATAGCTAATAATCATTTTCTTTTTAACAATGGGCCTTCCTTTGGCAATGATAAATGGTTCTCTCTCTCTCTCTCTCTCTCTCTCTCTTATATATATATATATATATATATATATATATATATATATATATATCCAATAACATAACATAACATGATATAACATAACATAACATAATATAACACAACACAACACACTATTTCATAATTTAGCATAAATGTGATAGCATAACATTATACAATGAACCATACGTTAAGAATGGGCACGATAAGATATAAATCCAGGTGGTCTATATTCATATTTAGTTTATTTATATATATATATATATATATATATATATATATATATATGTGTGTGTGTGTGTGTGTGTGTATTTGTGTGTTTGTGTGTATGTGTGCATGTGTGCGTGTTGTGTGTGTGTGTGTGTATACATATATTTAAACTCAACCCATTCTTCTTAAGGGAATGTGTGGACACAGTTTTGGTTGATACTAGCGTTTTAAATAAATAATAACTCCCAAAGTACCAGTTCATAGTTATTCACTGCGCAGTTCGCTATATGGATGATAGATAGCTCACATTTCTTGAACCAAATAAAGAGTGACGTACGTCCTCGCTGCTTAGCCGGAAATGGTACATCATCACGGCTATTATGATGTATTGGGATGATTTCCGTTCTCTTTTGACTAGAATATAGATTTTTAACAAAGCCCGTTAAGCGAAGTTTCGGATTACTTTAAATTTTTAATTCAATTCAAATTGTTTATTTTAACATTCATATTGCATCATTTTAATGACAACAAAAGAATGTTGAAAAAATAGGATGATTGAAGAATTGATTATATAATCCATCTATTTTAACATAATATTAATACAAATTCATAACACAGTTAAGAAATAAAAGATCCGGAATAGATTTATTACATTGTTATGAAACCACAACAAATCCATATAAGTTTAATTTAGTAATGATTAATTATTGTAAGAATAACATATTACTTTGCATCTTATATTTTATATGTTGAATTTGAACTGTAATTAAAATTACGGACATGTCTCAGCATCGACATAAGTCATATGAAGAAATGAACATATTCTTAATTATGCGTTTTAAAATATTAATTTTTAATATTGTGAACATTTGCAATTATTTGGTTCCATTACTTAACACCCATAATACTAATTGATAATAACTGTAATTTCATTACAATATGAATGTATTTATTCTATCGTTATGAACATTGTTTTTGCAGATTGATAGATAACAGTATTTTGGCTTTATAGATTATAATCAAGGTTTTTAATTTTACAATATCTAAAATTTTCAAATTCTTTTATTGAAAAAACTATAGATTGGTATGATCGAAATAATTAGCTTTCACGATATTACGGATGGCCTTCTTTTGTAATAGCATCAAAGTATGTAATCGAGACTTGCAAGTATTTCCCCCTATCCCCTATGTGTTAACTTGTACTCTACTGACTTCTAATCCATCAATCTTGAGCTTACTATTATCCAGATAAGGCTTGTTATGGAAACACTTGGAATTATTTTTAAAGATATTCAGAAATAATTTGTTATGTTTAAACCATTGGCACATTTGCTTGTATTCATTGTTGAGCACATTATTAACCTCTGTTATACTTTTGCCAGCTTGGAATATATTGTCAGCAAAGAATATAAATGTTAATTTATTTCAAATACTTACCAGATATTTGATGTATAATAAATATAAAATAGATTCCCAAGTAGAACCTTGTGGAAATCCACATAACAGGGTTCTATAATCTGAATAAATATCACCAGAAAAATATTAATTGGCTTCTGTTAGTTAAATAATTTGTAATTCAACTTGAAGCAATACGTTAGACACCATAATGGCATAGTTCCTCAATATAAATGAAATGATCTTTGGTATCAAATGCTTTCTGCAAATTAATAAAGCACCTGTTGTTATCAAATTATTATTTAAATTGTTAGTAATATCTTCGATTAATTTCATAAGTGCTAATCCTGTAAAGTAGCCTTCTCTTAACCAGTACTGGCTTTTGTACATAATGTTATTCTTTTTTACTTATGATACTACTCTATTACTAAACAGTGTTTCAACAATATTTGAAATTTAAGGCAAATTGACACAGGTCTATCATAAGAAAATTGATTTCAAATATGTTACTCAGCAAATCTGATACAATGAGATCGTGAAATTGTTATTTACTTTCTAATAGACTTGAGCATGGTAAATTATAAATGTCTGTTCATTTGCCAAGTCAGTAAGTCCCAGAGAAGGTAACACTTTTTCTCAAATTAATTGGTTCGAAAGAATTCTCAAAAAATTAACTTAAGCCGATCCATTAAAACTATCTTAACGACTATTGGCGTATAGTCATTTTATATCATGGTTAGATCCTATTAGCGCACATTACAAACATTTTCCCTTAAAAAACAGAGACTTACTACGAATACATTTTATTTTTTTCCTTTTCTGTTTTAGTATATTTTTGTGTACGTCAATATGTGTTCTTCTGCTAAACTTTATTATGATTTTTCATATGATTATAACGTTTCCTTAGCGCAGTTTGTAACTTGTAAAACATCTTCGTAGTACACCTTTATGACATTGAGGTGATATCGTAGTGACTGACTTCATTCTTTCGTGAAAGGGTTTTATTTAGTTTCCACATGAATTTATATTTGGGACAGTAGGTGAGTTAGACACTTAGTTGGTCAGTCAGTCATTTAAATATCATCATCATTTCCATCATAAAGTTACTTCATTGTTTGAAATATAAATTAAGAACTCCTTCAGTCATACTTGGTTTTATTTTATTATTAAGTGAAATATCTGATAATCGTTTGTAATTTTATTTAGCATGGCTTCCAACCCAGCCGAGTGAAAAAAAGTATAATTTTCAACCAGAAAAAATGAAACATAGAATTATTATGTAAGCTAAAAATAATGATTGAGGGATATCATACTATATGAAAGAAGGCTGTTTGTGATTCGAGAGAGTTATGTGATTTCATTGATTCAGATAAATATTAGGTATTAATGGTACTAAGCTCTCTGTGAGATACGACCAAATGGATTAATTCTTTTCAATGGTGGTTGAACGTATTTATTTATCAAAATCCTTTATTAAAAATGTCAAATCATAAATATTATTTTAGCTTAAATTTAGCCACCATATATATTTCTTATCTTTTATGACTTTATCAAATAATTTTCGTCCATTAGTTATTTCATGCTTAGTGTACAATGAAATTTCATTATTGACTTTTATCTGCATAATATATTGTTTATTTATCCAATCTATATCTACAGTAACGAGTCTTTGCCTTAATAGTATATATATATATATATATATATATATATATATATATATATATATATATATATATATATATATTTTATGAGCACAAATTCAAGTTATTATACGTACAAACTTTGACACACATATGAAGAAGCACATACACATAGAGATTCAACGACCAATAGACTTCTAAGTATAGATTAATATACACATAATAAGAAAGCCAAATTTGCTTACTATTAAGGTTTTGCACTGACGTAATAAAATCACGTGATATTTGTTGTTGCCGCCATGTTAGGGGTCAAGCTATCCCGGGATACACTGGCCTGGTACACGTTCATGTTTGGTGTACAATAAATCCAAAATGCATTGGTATTAAAGAGATCATAGGCCATACATGTGTTGCCGTGCAAGAAGGGACAAGACAAGATAGATTTCCAAACCTGACACTTATGGACGCCTAGTCCACACTAGTGCCAGCCACTTCGGTCACAATGTGAAGCAGAAAGGGGTTTATTTAATGACTTAACCATAAACGAAACAACTTTTATTGACAATAAGGATAGGTTTTATGTATATACAGGGATGCCATCCTATGATATTTTCATTTGTAACTATAGATTAGTATTATTTAATATAAAAACAACATGTTTACTCTGTACATTTCAACAATATATGATGACCCTTATACGATTCAGGTTGAGGTCATTGGTGTTGATAGACAAAAGTACACAATGTTACGAAGTACAATACCTATAACATTACCCCAAAATAACCCACCTGTACATTAGATAAAATGGTTTGAATCGCTTGCGCTTTGGTGAAGTTGTCAGATTCAATTGTACCACCTGATTAATACATGTACTGGAGATAAAATAATCAAATTATCTAGCCACACCAATGACACGATCAATAATAACCCGTTGAAAAACATAATTAACTTGAGTATAATGATCTCTTAAAACTAACACCATTTTGTTATAATTAATTATATACTTGTGTCATTTCACCACAAAATCACTGTTTGATGTAGATCGGATGGGAGCAATCATCAATGATCTGATCCATCCTTCTTTAAAATAAATATAAGCCTCCTACCCTTTATGCGCTTTCAGTTGATCTCCAATATAAGGGGATGGTACGCTGATCAAGTTATTTGATATATTAGTGTACCTGACCTCTGGATATATACTGGCATTATCATAGCTGACCCATATCTCTGACAGCATGGTGTAGGCATCCAAGGTAGATTACCTTATATTTATACCTTGTTAAGTCATCTGATGTTAAATCCATGCTAATTATCAAATATGACAATTCTATGGTGTCTAACCCAACAGATGGTGTTGTTTTACTTTGCTTTTGAGACGAATGAAGCTCAGTATTCAACATATCGGGAGAGTGTCTAAAATCCTTGTTGTTCGCTGCGTTGTACAGGACTATAAATCAGTGAACTGGCTTTTAGTCAAGCCAGCGCTTGTCCCCCAACATGGCGGCATAACCAAACAGTCACGTGTCTGTGACGTCAAGTGAAAACCTAAATTTAGGCTTCCATAAACACTGCTATGGGCGTTAGTAGGTCAGTGAATATTAAGGTTCATGCAACCGAACGTCGTGTGATGTAATTTCCTTTTTTATAGTATATCTAGCGAAAAGGAATAGTATATTATTTCTGATTAATCAAACGCTATCTCTGAAATTGCAACAGCCTAGGGCACCTTTACGATATCGCTTATCACACAATAACCTAATTGTATGATAACTCAATGATTACTACTATTAAGACATATTTTATCATTGAATTAAAATTAAATTCACTGAACTAGTTTGGGAGAATATATTTGACAAAAGGTCAGTAACCGTAACAAAATATATTTCAGCAATTGTTTTTTCAAAATTCCTCTTATGACCCTTTTCTTTTAGATTTGATACCAGATTTTCTTTCTTATTCCTAACCCTCATTTGATTTCTCTATTAATAACTATTCACTGGTTGTTTTTTCAATTTTAAAGGCAATCGGGACATTATTACTTGTGACCTTAGTTACTCTTGTCTCCCAAATTATTCCAACAAAAGTGTGTATTGGCATATCAAACGTAGTACACCTAAATGGTACAAATAAATGTGGTATATAACTATTCGCTATGCTGAGTATTTTACTTGATTTAATAGAACTCTTCACCCTTTATTTGCACTTTTGCTACAAATTGTTTCATACAATTTCATCAATTATGACTTGCAGTTCCATTGTATATATTAATGCAATTCGGGTGCTTGGATAACAATTTGCAATACAATAGAATATCAGTGTAATATGCAAAGGCATACGTTTTTAAACCGTCAAATCCTAGCTAAAATCATATTTCTCCAGAATGCTTTTTATATTCTTCTAATTTTTGGGGAAAGACAAGAGTAATTAAGATCATAAGTAATAATGTTGTAAAAATGTTTCGAAAATTATTTCGGCTATTTATAAAGTCAAACACATGCCTGAAAACAAACACTTATGCAAGTTATACTGTTCATTAATACTTCCCTGCTTAAGTTCTGCGTGCGAGATATACTTTGATGTTATCACAAAAGAAGGCAATCCGTAATACTGTCAAAGCTAGTTATTTAGATCATACCAACCCATTGTTTGTTTAATAACATTTAGATATTGTAAAATTAAAAATCTTGATTTTAATCTATAAAACCATAAATAACATGTTACTTATCAATCTGTAATTTGTTTTCATAACAATAGAATAAATACATTCATATGGTACCAGGTATAGTAAAAAAGGAACTATTAATGTAAATTTTGTAATACTAAAAGAAAATTAATGTCAAACACTATTACGGGTGTTAAGTTGTGGAACCAAATCGATGCAAATGTTCACAATGTTAAAAAAGTAATATTTTAAAACACATAATTAAGAATATGCTTATTTCTTCATATGGCTGATGTCGATGCTGAGGTATGTCCGCAATTGTAATGAAATTTCCAATAGAACATATAAGATGCAAATTAATATGTTATTCTTACAATAATTAATCATTATAAAATTAACCTTATATGGATTTGCTGTTGTTTAATAAAAATATAATAAATCTATTCTACATCTTTATTTTTTAAATGTGCCACGAATTTGTTTTAATGTTATGTTAAAATAGATGGATTATATAAGCAATTCTATGTGTGTTTGTTGTCATTAAAATGATGTAATATGAATGTTGAAATAAACAATTATCATTGAATTGAAATCTCCATTTATCGGGCTTTGTTAAACATCTATATTCAGCGGACTACAATTATGCATCGCGATAATTATTCTAGTCTAGAAAATCAGAGCAACTGATCAAAACTGCCTAGTTGATGACACCCGAGAGAGTGCAATTTTAAGACACCCTGCAATGGACCTCGATGCCATGGTGTGTTAGTTCAATTCAACTCTGAAAACTCTCCTGGACAAACATGTCCCACTTACAAGCAAACCATTCCCTGTTCGGCAAATGAAAAGTGAAAGGCTCCAAGCACAGAAACGACTCCTCATTGATTTTATGAACTCTAAAAAGCTAAATACTCCAATGACAAAATAGTTAGCTGTGTTGGAAATCATTCCACCTTGTTTAAAACTGTTGATGAGCTCCTACATCGTAAGGCAGTTCAATCACTCCCAGCTCTCAACAATATACAAAATAAGCTGATCGCTTCAGTAAATATTTTATTTCCAAAATCAAACTGCTTCGGCAGGTACTTCACACAAATGTTCAACAGAACACAAAGTATATTCAGTTGAGTGATATCACTATGCTTCCCACACAGAGTTTTAACGGCCTTTCTCCAGCTACTGAGGATGAAATTTGGAAGTTAATCACTAAATCCTCAGATGCTACATGTTTTCTGGATCCTATGCCAACCAGGCTGATCAACGTGTAGATTGACATCAAACATATGACGATTAATAACCTACACGAACCCCATACAATCGGCGTACAGAGCATTCAGTAGTACAGAAACAGCTCTAGTAAAGGAACTGTGCTTATATGGCTGAAGTCATATCTATCTGGTAGAAGTCAGTCACTTGGAGTTCATGAGGGGTCGGTCATAGGGACCATCATTCTCACTATCTATACACTTCCCATTGGAGACAACGTACGAACCCATGGTTTAAACGTTCATTTCTATGTCGACGATACTCAGCTATATATGGCGTTTGACCCTGCTGACCATGAAGATACAACATCAGTACTCACTCAGGTTGAAAACCGTATCAGCCATATACGTATCTGGATGGTCGAAAACGAGCTAAAACTTAATAATGATAAGACTGATGTCCTCATAATGGCATTCAAATTACACAGATCTACTCATTCTATACCACAGGTCGTGGTTGGCGGAGCTCCCATTGCTCCGACACTAACAGTGCACAATCTTGGAGCTAAGTTTGACCAATCACTCACCATGGACGACTTTTTAAGTACATTTGTAAGGCTGCTTATTTCCACCTCTACAATATTTCATCCATCCGAAATTGTACTTCGAAAGAGTCTGACATCAAACCTGTACATGCTTTTATCAGTAGCCGGATAGACTACTACAACGCCCTGTTAGTTGGCATAACAGAAACATCTCCAACCAAGCTTCAACGAGTACAAAATATGGCAGCTCGATATGTAACTAAAACTAGAAAGAGACCACATTACCCCCTAATTCAGAGCACTCCATTGGCTTCCAGTCAGACATAGCATTATAGTAAAGGTTCTCCTTCTAACATTTAAACCTCTCAACAACTTGGCACCGGACTATCTAGCACTATTATTGGACACATATAAACCCCAACGCCATCTAAGATCGTTTGACTCATCTCTTTTGACTGTTTCTCGTATCACTTTTAAAATGGCTGGCGACAGGCATTTTCTCACTTTGCCCCACGGAAATGGAAATATCTGCCACTTCATATCAGGAGCATGGACAAATTAAATAACTTTAAATCTATGCCACAGCTTCACATGTTCACGCCGGCATGTGGCTGACCATAGGCATTACTGTGAACTTGTATATAATGTAAATGTGTTTATTTCATTTTATAAAGCGCCGTTGAACTAAGCATTAGGATATGTGGCGCTAATAAGTGCATGTTATTATTATTATTATTATTATTATTATTATTATTATTATTATTATTATTATTGTTATTATTATTATTAATAATATTATTATTATTATTCAAAATTCATTAGTTAAATCAATGCATTTGGAATTGAATTTAATTTGTTTTCTCCTACACATAATCTGCCTAACGGTTATTGCAACTGGTCAGGAATTATCCCTGACAGATGATCGAACGTAAAAGCCCAAAATAGTCAGCATTAAGAACAGTGTTCTAGCTTTTTATGTTAGTTATGACAAAGTCATAAATATTGACCAGTTTTCTAGAAGGAATAAAGGCATTTCAGCTGGTGCGTATTCCCTAAGCCAGCTACAGTAGTATGTCGTTTGATCAGATAGCAATTTTGGGACTATGCTCACCTTTGATACTGGGCAAAGAAGCTTCTCTAGACAAATTAGAAGATTATAAGATCATTCTGGAGAAATATGATTTTAGCTAGGAATTTACGGTTTAAAGAAATATGACATTGCATATTACACTGATATTCTATTGTAATGCAAACTGTTATCGAAGCACCCAAATTGCATTAATAAATACAACCAAACTGCAAGTCCTAATTGCTAATAATTTATGGAACAATTTATAACAGAAGGGCTAAATATCCGGTAAAAAGCTGTACTAAATGTGATATATAAATATCCGTTATGTTGAGTATTTTGCTAGAATGAGTGAGTGGCTGACTGAGAAAGTGAGTGAACGACTGAGTGATATGAATGTGAGTCAGTGTGTTAATGTAATCTCAAATATATTCTTATTTATTAGGTATCTGTTTTAATTATGTGAGGTCAATCTTATAACATATTACTAGAATTAAAATGTAAGAATATTTAAATATTTCAACCATAAAACATTTCTTATTAGAAAATAATTATGTGTGTCACCGAATTTACAGAAAATAAGACTGTCTTTAATGAAATTAACACCTTCAGCGTAATACTATTTTAAGTTAATAAAATTATATAACTTATGATGTGAAATAAATCTCAAATATATATATATATATATAAATAAATTATATATTATAATTATATATGTATATATGTATGTATGTATACAAAATAGACACGCTACATTCAAGTAATATTCTACAAATGCTGCATTTAAGATGTTTTTGAGACCTAACATTCTGCGACTGTTCCGTGCAAACCTCGAGTTAGATAAAATTATTTTTAATATTTAAATGTGGTTTATTATTGTATACATGTAATACATTGAGAACATTAACTATACGTCTATTTGGTGCTTTATTATGCCCTTATTGTATGAGATGAAGTTATAATATTTATTAAATTATAATTTAGCCAAACTTACTCATTAATATTACATTTTTACAGCATTTTAAAATTTCACATTGTGTTGATTCACAAAAGTATAATGATATTTTTCACAAATGAGAGAACGATATAAAACTGCATAATGTTTGCTTATTTTATATAGTTTAATTTTATTATATTACGAAATGTATTATCTTTATTCTAACATAGTCATAAAGAGATGGTCATTTAGATGGAATGACGCAATAGAGTTTCTATATATTTTGAGTATGTAATCGATGTATGAAATCATTTTAATTAATAAGTTTGCTATGGGAATAATTGAATGAAATGGATTACATTATATAAACAAGACAAATACATACTATGTAGAAAGGTAAGCAGCATTTAATTAAAGGTTGTCTTAACGTATTTGGTCAAATATGCAAACAAACGAAAACTTGTTATATAAAGAACATACAGTAGTTCAAATCATTAGACAATGACAAGCTGATTATGTGAATAGATAGGTAAATGGATGGATGGATGTATTTATGGATATAGGCCTAATGGACGGACGTTTAATTGTATTATCCTTTTAAGCGAGAGGGAAGTATTTCAGAATAGGTAGGAACCTAGGCCAATAGAGATCATCGGAAAGCTCAGAATATATAGATGAGGAGAAAACTAATTGAAAAGAAATTCAAATTAATGGAATTATAATTTTTTGCCATCATTACGCTGATAAATAAAAAATATACTCTATCGGGCGTGATATAATTTATAATCCATATTTAAGAAATGCCAATTGTCTGAAACGCCGTCCTTTTTGGCGTACACTCTACAATACAATATTCTATGTTATGCCGTAGACATCCTCACGTAGCGTGACTGAAACACTTTCCAGCATGAATCACTTCACAAGCCAAATATCCCCATATCACGGATATTCATCTATCGTTATCACTCTTTATGAAGCTGAGGTATGGCTTAAAATAATAATATGATGGTTAATCCTGAAAAGTTTCAATGTATTGTTTTGGGCAAAAATGAAAATTTAGATAGTTTTAAGATAGGAAAACATGATATTGTTTCACAGAATAATGTTAAGATTCTGGGGTTAAACTTAGAGAGTGAATTAAATTTTGATACTCATATATCCAACCTTTGTCAGAAAGCAGGAAATCAAATTAATGTACTGGTTAGATTAGGTAATGTACTTGGTGAGCCAAGTAAGTTTTTACTTTATAATTGTTTTATCGAATGTTATTTTAATTATTGTTCCGTTGTATGGCACTTCTCTAGTAAATGTAACACATATACAATTGAAAAGCTTCAAGAAAAGCACTACGATTTATTAAATTGGACTTCAACAGTTCCTATAAATTATTACTAGAAAACTGTAATAAACACCCACTATATGTTGTACGGATTAGAAAGTTTGTGGAAGCTGTATATAAACCTTCACATGACAAGTATCCGCTGTATCTAAATGCTCTGATTAAACCAAAAAATGTACAAATTAATTTAAGATCTGATAATAATATATGTATTCACGATTGGGTACCATCCTGTAAATGTGGATCATGCCTACAATGTAATATTATTAATAGGTGAAATATTTTTAGCATATAATTTTATCATAAATATTTAATTTGTATAATGTTTGCTTATTTTATATAGTTTAATTTTATTATATTACGAAATGTATTATCTTTATTCTAACATAGTCATAAAGAGATGGTCATTTAGATGGAATGACGCAATAGAGTTTCTATATATTTTGAGTATGTAATCGATGTATGAAATCATTTTAATTAATAAGTTTGCTATGGGAATAATTGAATGAAATGGATTACATTATATAAACAAGACAAATACATACTATGTAGAAAGGTAAGCAGCATTTAATTAAAGGTTGTCTTAACGTATTTGGTCAAATATGCAAACAAACGAAAACTTGTTATATAAAGAACATACAGTAGTTCAAATCATTAGACAATGACAAGCTGATTATGTGAATAGATAGGTAAATGGATGGATGGATGTATTTATGGATATAGGCCTAATGGACGGACGTTTAATTGTATTATCCTTTTAAGCGAGAGGGAAGTATTTCAGAATAGGTAGGAACCTAGGCCAATAGAGATCATCGGAAAGCTCAGAATATATAGATGAGGAGAAAACTAATTGAAAAGAAATTCAAATTAATGGAATTTTTTTTTTTTTTGCCATCATTACGCTGATAAATAAAAAATATACTCTATCGGGCGTGATATAATTTATAATCCATATTTAAGAAATGCCAATTGTCTGAAACGCCGTCCTTTTTGGCGTACACTCTACAATACAATATTCTATGTTATGCCGTAGACATCCTCACGTAGCGTGACTGAAACACTTTCCAGCATGAATCACTTCACAAGCCAAATATCCCCATATCACGGATATTCATCTATCGTTATCACTCTTTATGAAGCTGAGGTATGGCTTAAAATAATAATATGATGGTTAATCCTGAAAAGTTTCAATGTATTGTTTTGGGCAAAAATGAAAATTTAGATAGTTTTAAGATAGGAAAACATGATATTGTTTCACAGAATAATGTTAAGATTCTGGGGTTAAACTTAGAAGTGAATTAAATTTTGATACTCATATATCCAACCTTTGTCAGAAAGCAGGAAATCAAATTAATGTACTGGCTAGATTAGGTAATGTACTTGGTGAGCCAAGTAAGTTTTTACTTTATAATTGTTTTATCGAATGTTATTTTAATTATTGTTCCGTTGTATGGCACTTCTCTAGTAAATGTAACACATATACAATTGAAAAGCTTCAAGAAAAGCACTACGATTTATTAAATTGGACTTCAACAGTTCCTATAAATTATTACTAGAAAACTGTAATAAACACCCACTATATGTTGTACGGATTAGAAAGTTTGTGGAAGCTGTATATAAACCTTCACATGACAAGTATCCGCTGTATCTAAATGCTCTGATTAAACCAAAAATGTACAAATTATTTAAGTCTTAATTATATGTATTCACGATTGGGTACCATCCTGTAAATGTGGATCATTCCTACAATGTAATATTATTAATAGGTGAAATATTTTTAGCATATAATTTTATCATAAATATTTAATTTGTATAATGTTTGCTTATTTTATATAGTTTAATTTTATTATATTACGAAATGTATTATCTTTATTCTAACATAGTCATAAAGAGATGGTCATTTAGATGGAATGACGCAATAGAGTTTCTATATATTTTGAGTATGTAATCGATGTATGAAATCATTTTAATTAATAAGTTTGCTATGGGAATAATTGAATGAAATGGATTACATTATATCAAACAAATAATATATTAGAAAGGAAGAGCATTTTTTAAAGGTTTCTTAACGTATTTGGAAAAAC